>JABFEB020000082.1:1171560-1187021 GCA_019775895.2 Stomatorhinus ivindoensis
TTGCAGATTCCCCTGCACAAACACATGAGCTATTTGCTAGGTTTAGGAGATCTGTCTGAGCAGGGAAATCTGCAAACTGGGCCCCCAGGACTGGAATTTGCTGGATAGAGTATGTTATTTGGTCATGATGAGAAGAGGAATTTAGACAAGTTCAGTATATATTCAGAATAAATCCAGAATGTTAACAGCAAAAACTCTTCAGTCTTTCTTTTTGGTGAGATGTAGACCTTCTGTTCAGTGGAAGGATTCAGGATTTTGGACAAAATAATGGAGTTAGCTGCAGATCAACTCCACCACCTGGTGGCGCTCCTGGATCATCCTACCCAGACTGGGGAGGTTTATTTAGCATTGGTCTGACATTACATGATTACAGCAACAAATTTGTTTAACCTTACTCTCTGTGAGAGGGGTTTCTGTCAAGGAGCTTCCACGGGTTATTTAGGCTGAAAGATTTGCAAAGGTACTGACCATAATGTAGAATCTTAGCTAGATTAGATTATTGGGGAAATTTAAATGTGAATAAATAGTTTGAACTATGGGCCAATTTAGACAGCACTTAGCCAAACTGCATGTCTTTGGACTGAAACATTACAATGATTTTTTTTTTTGAATGAGATCGGAGGTCTGGGTTGAATAAAGTATCGGTTTCCTTGCAAAAATCACAAAAAGTGTAGGTTAGTTAATAGTCCTGTATTTTGAAAACTGACCACACAGTACAAATAACAGATTCACGAGTAGCTGAGCCAACTTTAATTATTCTTATGCTGCAATAGCCCCGTACACAGTACCAGTGTAAACAATATAACTACCAGCAAAAGGTCAAAAAAGAACATTTACGCCCCCTGGTGGATATTGAACAAATATCCTCGTACCCTGTACTGATTTGGCCAGCAATTCAAAATAACCTATTTTTAGGGTAAAAACCCGAAATTATGGTTAGGAAGCAAAAATGTTATGTAATGCCAAGTGTAGATTTTTGCATTACACGATTTGGCTTATCTTCCCCCCCCCTTAACAGCTAGTTAGACAGAGCGAATGAGGCTGGCTGGCAAGGCCGATGTTAAGGGCACACAGCAGGGAAGAGAAGGCGAGCTATAACATCGCACAGTAACAAGGCCAAGGGGGAGAAAGGCTCCGCACTCCCGCGGCATCAATTAGCGTTCCCATTATCGGTTACCACGGCAACTGGATGCGTCACCGTCGCTTCTGCGCATGTCAGACGCGGCCGCTTCCGGTTTTGTTTCCGGGCTCCCAAGCTTCGGATGCTAATCAAAACAGCAAACAACTGGAACTTAGTAGCGGATTTATTTACCCCCACTTCTGTGTACGGCCGGACTGGGCTTCAGGTATCTCATCTCTGTTGAGTGTTTAGGGTCGTATTGCTGCCCGCTGCTTTGCTGGCTATACACACACGCTGGTGCTGTGTGGTAAATTTTAGCCCGCTATTAATGAATCAGCCTGCTAGCTAACGTTTTATCCTGAACTGTAATGGAGCGAGGCAGTTGTTTGTGACGTGCTTTTCCACTAACTCATGAGCGGTTAAAGTTTATATAAATAGGATCCCTTGAAGATGTTCTTTGGAATGCTCGATACAGTAGAAAGCCAAGTAGTACTGCATTTCAGCATGTTATTATCTAAGAAGTACTATGTGATTTTTGCTGTAAAGTCTAAATATATGGCTTGCACAAATTTGGTTGGAACGAACTATCGTGCGCATTTATGTTAGCTGTGCTCTCCAAGTTTTTACAACCGCCCTAGTGGGGTTGCAGGGTCACCTTGCCTCCGTATGCCACACTGTTAGGATGGACACAAAGTATTATGACTTAATTGTGATTAAGGGTCTGTCATACATTAGTCATCGCCCATTATGTCTCTTATCAATGAATAGCGCTAGTTGGACACGTCAGGAAGAGGGCGGCGCGTGGAGAGATTAAAAAGGAGCCGTCCTTGGGGTACACGTGTCCATAGAGCAGGGCTCTTCAAATCTGGCCCTCGATTCCAAACCCAGGCCTTGTTTTCAGTTCTCCCAGGTAGTTAGTTTAATAATTACTGATTGTGATTGGCTAAGGCTTCACACCTGGCTCACAGGTAAAGTAAGCCTGGAAAATCAGCAGGACTCAGACCCTGAAGATCGTGACTTGAATAGCCATGCCATCGACTGGTTGCACATATGTTGTGTGGTGTACAATAGAATGGAATCAAAATGCATATATTTGCTTAAACTCAAAATAAGTTGACGTGCTTTTTTGTAGTAGTGCAGCAGGTGGCTCAGTGGGTTAACCCTGTGTGCTTGTAATCAGAGGGTTGCTGGTTCAAACCCAGCTTCAGTAGGTACTTGAGCTAGGCATCCCAAAAGTTTTCTGCCCTTCGCCCAGAGCGTACTCTTCACAAAGCAAGGTGAGAGAGATGTGCATTTCCCCCACGAGGATCAGTGAAGTATCTTTATGCGCAGTGATAGCTTGATGGTTAGGGAAGTGCGCTTGTAATTAAAAGATTGCTGGTCGGGGATTTGAACCAGCAAGACACCACTGAGGTACCCAGAGCAAGGTACCACCCCCAAGCACTGCTTCCCAGGCGCTGAATTAGCTGCCCCCTGCTGTGACACGAAAGTCACATATGGGTTACATGCAGAGGACACATTTTGTTGTTGCACACTGTGTGCTGTGGTGTGTTAATACTGATCACCAAATTCTAAATAACTCTAAACTAAGTAACTCTAAATTTTTAGGAGTAATATGTATAAATGTTATTTTCATTTTTTCTTTCAAAAATGTTGGATTAAAACTGAATATATGTGCTTTTTGTTTTGTCTGTTCTACAGAATGCTGGGGTACATCTGGCAGTACTTGTACAGCTCGCTCTTTCGATTGTGGTTGAAGTGGTTCCTCAGACAGATAACGGGAAAATGTGAGCTGCAAAGGATTTGCGATGGTTACAGGCAGGGAGCGACGCGGACAAGCAGGGCAGGTGAGGAGACTGCCGGTGACTGTCACAATGGCTGGGACTCTTTGTTCGTTTGTTTTGTACATATGTTTCTGCCCTGGAGGTGAAAAGTAGGGTGTTGTCAGTCAGACCTTTATGGCTAATATGGCTAATATGGCTGTTGTTTCACTTACAGAATATTCTCTTGAATGCTCAAAAAGCATGGTGAGTTTTTTTGTTTGTTTTTGTTTTGGAAATAACTTTTCTCTGTTTTGTTACACTTTATGTGCCACGCAGGTTTGCTTTTCTAAAACGAAACCGGTTCTCCGTCTCCCCCACTGTAATATCTCTTGCAACAGACGCTACGGACAGCCATTGATGTTGAAGGAAGTGGGTTAGAGCAGCGTGTCACCACTATAATGGCAGAGAAGAACGTCAGATCGGAGAAAGATCCCATGTAAGAGCTTACAGATTCACAGCAAGGTGCCAGAAATTCACAGAATCCCCCCCCTGTTTGAGTAATTAGGCCTAAGATTAAAAATAACACTATTTTGTATCAGCTATCGTTTGCTAATGATGGAATGTGCTGTTTATGGTTTAGGTTTAGAACAAACCTGAAGGTTTGTTTACTCCAAATAAACGGATACAAGAAATTGTACTTGCACGTGGAGGACCTCAGAAAGCAGGTGTTTGAGTCTGAGAAAGAAGAATACGAAGAGCTGCTTTTGAAGGTAGGAAGGTTTTTGCAAAGGCCAAGGGATTTAAATGTAGAGCTCAGAGCTGCAACATTTGCAAGATAATGAGGGAAATCTTATCTCTGATTGATCACGAAAACAATAAACAGTCATAGCATTGTGATATGTCGTATTTCTAGGCATTAACTACATACATATGTGCTATTAATGTTTTGTTTGGTGTCCATGCGATTGGTGTAGCCGGTGGAAGCTTTGCTAACATTTCTTTTGCAGTTATGGGATCTGCTGATGCCTTCTGTGAAGCTGCAGTCCAGAATTACTAAGCAGTGGGGAGATATTGGTTTCCAAGGCGATGACCCCAAGACTGATTTCAGAGGAATGGGCATGCTGGGCTTAACCAATCTCCTGTGAGTGCGAGACATGAGACCTGCATACTGATGCTACAGTGGCTAAAGTTAATTAGCATTCAAACGGGGAAAAAAGGAGTGTGGGAAAAAGAATCTTACCAGTTCTGACCGTTGATGTTTAATAAATTAAGAAAATAAAAATAGCTAGGGGCCAGCATGTGGCTGAGTGAGCTAATCCTCAGTGCGTGTGATCAGAAGGTTGCCGGTTCGAGCGCGGCCTCAGCGGAATAGCCGCATGTCCATGGGTCCTTGAGAAAGACCCTTAACCCCCAGCTCCATGGGTGTCACTGCAGGTGGCTGTCCCTCACAGCCAAGCTTGCTCTCATGTGTTTTCGTGGGTCGTGGAGAGCAAGACTAGGTAGACAATAAGAGATTTCCCCCTTGGGATCAATAAAGTGATGCTGATGATAATAATAAGCAATAATAATAAAATTAATGCTTGGTCTATGTTTTTGGTTTGTTCCTAATTTTCTGATTTTTTCCAGTTTCTTTAGCGAGCGATACACAGAATTATCGCGGCAGGTCCTGTCACACGCGAATCACCCCAAGTCAGGGTAAGATGGCCGCCCCCTCACACACATCTGAGCAGTGCGGCCAACGCGTGTGCGCAGTATTGCTGCTGCGGCTCTGTCTGTCCATGGTGGGCCTCCCGCTAGCCTCCGGAGTTTGTGTGTCTGCGTTGGCAGTTACTCCTATGCCATAGTGGGTATCAACCTGACGGAGATGGCCTACAGTCTCCTGAAGAGCGGCGCTCTCAAGCCTCACTTCTACAACACTGTGGCTGGGAGCCCGTCCCTGGAGCACTTCCATCAGCTGTACTGTGAGTAGGAAGGGGCTTGGGGTGAGAACCATAAGGGGGGGCAGGGAAAGGTGGATATTCCTGCGCTTGGAATAGTCAACATGAACCACGGACGGTCATTTGTCCAGGGGTACATTTCCCAAAAATATAGTTGTTAACTATGTTAGCAACTTAAATAGTTGGAACCATGCAAATGAAGAGGTTGTAACGGAACCTCTGGGAGACGTGGCCCAATTTGTTTCCCTGTCCGAGAAAACTGACCGCCGTCTAGTTGTGGAATGGCTGTCCAGATCCACAAGGCGGTACCCTTGCTGTTTTCATGCGTTCTCATTTTCTACAGGTTATCTTGCCTACGAGTTCGATAAGTTTTGGATCGAAGAAAAGCCGGCGAGCATCATGGAGTTCAATCTCTACAGGGAGAGGTTTCACGAGAAGGTGCAGATGCTCCTGGGGGAGCCCGACGTGTCTCTCTCGCTGAAACTGACGTCGTAACCATTACCTGATTTTCTTCAAGGAACCTGTGCGTTTCATTAATGATCTGAATAAGTATTAGCAATACAGTACCCATCCCCTTTAATTTTTTTTAACCATTACATTGTTGTACATTGTACACTGTAAGTTGCCTAAAAAGCCCAGCTAATACTCACATTGACTATGGATGGAATGGGTGTATTTACGTCATGGGCATCAATGGCACACAGGGGATACTGGAGCTGATTTTCTTAGAAGAATGCTAACCAATGACATTTAGTTTAGCGAATAAGACTGACTGTATTTGTTTTTTTAGAAAGATACTTCCTGCCTCTTTGGCTTTGGTGACTGAATTATCTGGAATTTAAGGGCCAACATCCCCACTGTTTTTCTGGTCAAGCAAACAGCACTTGCCTCATGGCGATTGCTACACAGCATGCCTCATGGTTACTTGTAACACGGCATTTTTACGTTTTACCGTCTGTTCTTCTTTTAGAGGTTGTTTACCTTCTCCGGTACGACCGTGAAGGTGCTCTAAAAAGACGACAGGTTTGGCTGATACGTTCTTGATTGACCCGCTGCATGCCTGCAGCGGAGGCTCCATTCTGCCCCCTACAGCCCGCTCTGGGCAATCACGCACAGCATGTGCATTAAAGTGACTTTTTAATGTGTTATTTATATACCGTGTTCTGCTTCTGAAGTCTGTAATTTCAGAGGAATTTGACGGTCTATTTCTTTGTACGTTCTGGCAGAGCACTTCGCACGAGAATAAACTGTCTTTTCACGAGTCTGTTTTGTTGCTTTTGTTGCACGTGTTACGCAAGAAGCGTTTCAAAGTTAGCTGTGTAAGTAGTCTGTAGCTCTATTCCCTTAGTTGTGATTATATAGTACACCAGCTACTACTTTTTAAATTCCAGCTTCTAAATGCTGAGCCTAGTCCCTTAAATATGAGCAGATGATTAGTTAACACTGTACAACTCATATATACAGGCTGTTGCTTTGGATTGTTTAATTTGCATGTCAACAGACTAAACCTATGTCTGTCTGGCTTGGCATGCCTTAGCATAAAAAACAGAAAACAACGATTGTATATATATATATATATATATATATATTTTTTTTTTTAAGAAAATTAAGTGCATTTTGTTTAAATAAATATAAACATTCCTTCTATCCATTGATGCAGGTGGAAAAACCTTTTTGAAAAGTCTGCTGTGCGTATAATTTGCTTCAGGTTCTCCACCACAATTACCCCACAGCCAGAGAAGCGTAGAGTTTACGAAAAAACAGCATCCAGGTCACTGTCGATACTCAGTGGCCAAGGAAGGTCAAAAAAATCGTCCTGCCCCACAGTACAAAGTGCATACGTTTAGCACACAGAAGCTTGTTTATAGGAGAAGAGAAACCCTTGTATCAGCTGAGGTCCAAGTCCATCATTGAGTATCTAAAGTTACTGCCATCTGGGAGAACAGACCTCTTGTCTGAACGAGGGGAGCAATTTTCCAGAATGCAACTATGTGTTTAAGCAATGGATCATGCTCAAACACCTTAGGCACACGTGGCTAATTATAGCTGGTGACTAATTACTTTCAGGTTATGCAGCCATCCAGTCCTCTTGTATTGACCAATTACTTTTTTTGTAATTATACTCTCTAAAGGTAGTTGTCAGAGGAGGGTAGCTCAGGTCCAGAAAGTTAGAAATCGAGAGAAGATTCCGTTTCAACCAACCAGTTGAGTATAAAGAGGCTCAGTCACAGAGTACTCAGTTGGTCAGTTGAAACAAAGTCTTGGTCTGGATTTTACATTCCTGACACTGAAGTATCCACCTCTGCTTGTTGCTGTCTGTAAGACAGAGAGGAGATGATCTGTATGTGTTCTGCGTGGGTTGATCGGATTATGGGTGGAGCGATTCATACAGGCTCCTTCGTCTTCGGTGTAGAGTCACTTGTTTCCGCCTTATTTCTGGAGACCATCATGGCCCTCTTCAGCTGCTCGAAGGACACAAACATCACTATGTTCCAGGAGCCCAGTCTTAGGAAAGAGGGAACAAACCTGTAGAAAGGAATGAAGAGAAAGACATCAACATGAACTTACTTCCACGGTTCCATTGCCATGTGATTTGCTGTGCCACAATGATTGGCCAAAGGCTATGTCCGTCTTTTTGAGGCTTCTTCTTGGCTGCCCTAGATAAGGTAGCAAAAGTGGGTATTGAGAAGCCAGGTGAGTCCATTGTAGCTGATGCTGGGAGCTCACCCTTTGTAGAAGGCCGTGGGCCCCTCCTTGGTCAGCATGGTCCAGGCACAGTTGACGGCGCTCGTGTACTGGCCGGGCGGGGAGTTCATATACCGCGTCTTCACCACATCCACGGGGGAGGCGATAACCGTCGTGCAAAACCCAGCCCCAAATGCCGACACAAAGTGACAGGGCAGGTTGTCTGTGGTCCCGGGAAACAAAAACACAGTATTTGTTAACGGTGAGACCCTCAAATCTGAAGACGACCTGCAATAGGCTCCCCTGTCCAGGGGCTTACTCACCCGACATCAGCTTGTGGTTGAGAATAGCCTCCTTGATGATGTCGTAAGTGACCAGCTCTGTGCAGTTAACCAGGGCATTTCTTGTTATGTTGGGCAGAGTCCCTGAAAGCAGATGCTTTTTGAGATGGTGTTGTCAAGGATTTGACTGCGAGCCGGCAGATGTGTGAATAATGACTGTGAAACCCAGAGACCCACCCACCTTTCCACAAGCCTCGCAGACCCTCTTCCCGGAAGATCTTGCCATAGGCCTTGAGGGCGCCACTGTATCTGCGATCCACCCCCTGGAGGTTTAACTGGGCCTGGAACCGAACTTTGACCACGTCTGTTGGCTGCGCGATGGACACCGCCATGGCTCCTGTGGTACAGCCAGCCAGGATCCGAATCCCGACCCCTGGATCTGGTAGGGCAAGGAAGACACCAAGAGTCACGCTGCACCTTCAAACGAGAGGCTCCGTAGAAGAGCACTGCACTGAAACCAATTCATTTGGCTACAAAGGATCGGAGAATATTCCAGTTGGATAGAAGTTCAAGATCAACAAGATTATGTTTTTGTAACTTTTATGTTCTCGTTTGTCACAGAGAATAAACAAAGTAGGGTTTCCTGTCAGGTTTAGCACCCAGAGAACGAGATGACATAGACTGAAACCCAACATCGCTTCTCATCCTGCCATTTGCCATTGCCCCAGACTCACTGTCTCTTCCGCCGGTATACAAGAACTTGACGTTGTCATAGAAGCCGATGCGGATGGAAGCGAAGGCCATCTGCCGGTGCAGACCAGCGACCAGGCCGTTGTAGAGCGAGCGCGGCCCCTCGGTCCGCACCATGGTGCTGATGGTCCCGAACACGCCCCTGTAGCGGATGTCCTTGGCCGCCCCCGCTGCTGCCTTCTCTCCCTGGATCTATGATTCGCAAAAACAAACAATCGTGATGAGTGACTATGTAAACGGGAGCCTGGAAGAGAGAAATCTCTTATCCACAGAGGACTGGCACCTGTAGCCGAACTTTGGCAGTGTCCAGGGGAAAGGTGACCAAGTCGGCGATGCAGCCCGCCATGCCAGCACTCAGGATCTTAACACCTAAAGGTGGAGGAACCTCGGAGGGCTTCAGTCCAACCATCCTCACCTGCTGAGAGACACAGGGCACCCAGCTGTCTGTCATGTAAACGCTTTTTCCCAGTAGGCAGAGATACCTTATACTTGTTTCTGCATATTATGAAGCTCTGGAACCCTGGAATGGGCACTCCATTAAAATTACTGCTTTAAACAGCTTGAATGTTATACTGCAGGGAGTTACAGAAGCAATTCAATGCTAGTGGCCCAAACGTATCACAGTTCAGTCCCTACTGGGACTTAAACCTGCAGCCTTTGGGATACAAGTTCAGTTACTTCACCTGTTATCATTGTTATTATTAGCTATTATTCTTAAACCTCCCACTCTTCTTAAAAAACACCACTGTTTAAATCAATGATGTTCTAAGATATGCAAGTAGTGGAGTATCTCAAAGTACATCGTACTTGTATTTCCTGTTGCATTTTCATTTCATTCATTATTTCATTGTACATTGCTGCTTGCAACTGTCAGCTTCAAACATGGCAGCTTTTTTTCATTTCATTAAAAGGTAAAGCTCTATGAAGTTAAATCGTGATCGTCCTCTGCTCAGAACCCTCATCTTTACATTGCAAACTGTTAGCAAAGTTGCTCCCAGCAATAGAATTATTAAAGTCACTTACTTTGTCACCCCAGGGGAATGGAAACTGGTTTGTGCTTTGGAGCGTTCAGGGTGTTCCACGCTCACTCCTCCAAGATTTCCCCCTCTCTGTTCTGCTCACGTTTTGGGCGCCTTTATTGTGACAGCCAAAAGGAGGCGTCACTCCACGCAGGGGGCAGGGACAGTAGGTCGGGAACTCAAAGTTCATTCGCTGTCAGCGTGTCAACCTCCCTTCAACACCGGGAGCTGAAAAGAGTTCATTTTCTGACCGGAGTGGCTCTAGACCGTGTAGAGGTTGGTCTAGAACGTAAGGTGTTTGTGGTGGGGAGTGGGATGGAGGGGGTGGCCTGTGTCTTGATTTACAGTAAAGATTAACTGATCAGCCGAGGGATCTAATTAAGATAATGACAACCAAGTCTGAAAGCACCCCAAGGTGAAACTCAGAAATGGGCAAAACAACGGAGCCCGGAGCTCCTTGTGGGAAAAAATCTTGTGGCCGAAACACAGATTTCATGTCTACGCCCTCGATTGCTCAAACCAGGAGTGGCAACACGGGTGTTCACCTCCTCCCTCGTGGCGTCATGACACGGACCGCTGTCGCAGGAACGCGAACCGGTTCACCCCACCCCCTCTGCCGATTGGACCTTCCGTCCTGCCGTGTTTGTCCCGCGTTGTGACATCAGAGGGCCGGCAGGTCATTGAAAGTTGGGGGGGGGGGGGGTATGACGTCCGTGGGCTGAAGTCCAGGGCAGCCGAGGTGACAGCAGGCCGCTGAGTATCGCATAATGCGCTATTGGACCAGTAGGACACTCGCAAATATGTGCAGAAAGCTCTTGCCCGCGAGGTGGTCTGGCGACCCCCTGCGGTCTATCCGGTGGCTGCTTCAGGACCCAACTGTCCACGGCTCCTGACAATCACAACAATGTATGGGGGGGGGGGGAAGTGGTGCCATTAAGGCAAGAACATCGGTTTACATATCCTTTGGAGAGAAGTTGTTTTTGCATTGTACCTTAATGAGATACCAGTGTTGGATGTCCTCCCGGGCCACGTCAGAATTATCACAGTCACACACGGAGCCGTGGCCAAACTACCAAGCAGTGAAGCAAAAAGCCAGTTATTCCAACAACTGAACCATTAGCAGAACAAAAAGCTGATTCTGGGCAGAAAGCAAGACCTTTAGCAGCAGAAAGGCACTCGAGAGAACCAGTCAGGACACGACGGTGCCAACTCTCACCTCAAACCTACCGGTCGATTTACGCCGCTCTGATAAATGCTTCCCATTAACTATGGTTAATAGCTGAGGCTCAATGAGTTTAATGTTTAACACGCGATTCTTCCAAATGTGCATATGAGGAGTTCAGGTTTTTTTTCATTAGCGGAGGCCGGACACAAAATACAAGCTAGAAGCAAACCGGCCAAAACCAGAACAGCAGGCATCATGTCAGTCACCAGTTAAATCACTTGAGCGCTTAGGAATCTGTCATTAATCACCCGACAATGTTTTTTTTTCTTTTTTAAAGCAACAGGCGACGTCACCTAGAGTAATTCAGTACAAACTGAACTGCCGAGTCACACCGGACAACAAAGACACCAATAAAAACAACTGGGAACAGTGTGGCCTAATTTCTCTATTGAAGGCATCAAGCCTTGTTCAGTCCGGTCCTCGGTAGTGGGACGCGTAGGGCTGTGGGTTCGACTCTGCACCCGACCCTCACTCCAGTCCAAAGGTGCATAGTTCAGAGACATGGCTGATTACACCAGTGCCCAGTTCCCCACCCCACAGATAATACACTGCAAAGTACGACTGCTGACGAGGGACGGAAGTAGGGAGTCGTGCCCCAAATGTTTGTCCATCCTCAGTACAAATGTGAGCCGAATCAAACTGCCACAAACTACGGTCTCAGAATGGTCACCAAATGTGATACCAACCTCACTTAGCATTGGAACAGAGTTCCTGGTTCCCAAACATAATTTAGAATGAAATGTAATACGACAAGTTTTACAGCACAAATGGAACGCATATTGGCATAGACAGCACCCCAAGACAACATAATAATGCTGCAATATTAGCGGAGCATGGCCGGCAATTCTGATTGGCTGAATTTGCACACACCCCCCCCCCACCTCTTCCAGCAACGTAAAACAGAACACAAATGTATCTCTGAATCCTTTGAACTGCAGGACCAATTTCCCCTGTTATGTAATAATGCCATAGGTACTGGGTCCAACAAGCAAAGGGTAAAACTTCCGAGGATTGCAGATAAATTACCTTGTTTTTTTAGAAAAAGTTCTTAATCAAAATCAAATGAGGGCTGGTGTTTCATACAATGCTTAACAAAATAAAAATGAAACAGTAATAAAGCTACCATGCAAAAATATTGCAATGATACAAGAACAATCTACTTGCCTTGCATTGAAAAACTGTACAAAACTGTACGCAAACCCGCATGACTAGATCGGGTTTAATCTGGCTACATAGCAGAGACTGTTGGAAGTGTGAAGGTTCTAGAGACGCCACTGTGTGGTGCTGCCCTCTAGTGGATTCCCAGTGGAATATCGCACTCTTGTCACTGTTGCTGTGACCGACAGTGTGGCACAGGGCCAGAGGTTGTCTGTCAGTTATTCTAGGTCACGGCTTATAGTTGAAGATTATGAATCAGCAGATCTGAAAGACTAGCTCAGCTAAATAGAGGGGAAACTAGAATGTTAACTAAGGTGTATTTCTTATAAAGGAACAGTTCACTCAGATCAATAAAGACAACACTGACAACTTATTTTGTATGTCTGGTTTAGAATACTTCATTCCATATATTTAATCAGCTAAAGTGGTGTACTCCATAAATATGACATTTAAGACTATTCACACAGGAAGAGGTTAAAACAGCAGCTTCGACAACAGGGAAAGGTTAAAAAAAGGAAAATATTTCAGCAGGAGGAAACACGTTTTTGAAAAAAAGGGTAACAGTGAAATAAAAGCGAATTCCCTGTATGAAAATCAAAGATAACATGTAAACCATTACTGGCAACAAATGTGACTCAAAGTGCGGGTGCTCTAGAATTAAACGGGCAGTTTTTAAAAAAATTATGCAACTATTACACAGATTCTGTACAAAGTTTAGGTACTGGTTAAGTATTACGTGGTTAAATCACAGGAGAATATATGTGATATAGCTCAGAGCATCGGGGATTTCAGATATTTTAGACAGTTAAGTGTAGGACACAGTAAGGGATTACACTGCCTAACATGATCAAGAAAGCTGCCATCGTCACACAGGACTCCACCTAAATCAGGGCAAGCTCGTTTAACACCTGGGCGTCAGAGTCGGCTTACAAAGCTCAGTTACAGCCAGTTTCGGTATAACAGCTCTGGAAAATAAACAGAATCAGGCAGCGTTCCTAAAGCTGCTTCGGCAGCACAGGAACGGGGTTTCCGGATCACGACGACGCGTCCACCGCTAATCCAGGCGAGTCGCAAATATCGCAATATCTCGAGGTCCTGCATAACTGCGGAGAAAACGTACGCGCAGGTACTGGTTCCTACCGTGTTTGATAGCGCTCTTTTTTTGGATCGGAGAGAGAGAAATGATTCTTGTTGCCAGCCAAATACAGGGAATAACATCTGCAGATATTACAAAAAAGGTTGAGTAATTTCTGCTTTGTCTATTGTTATGGTCCATGCACGTTCAGGTCATTCACAACAGGGTCCCGCAGTCATGGGCTATTGTTTACAGCTCGTTCTATGGTCAGCAACCTCCCACAAAGCGTCTGGTAACCGGCCCCTTCAATAAATCTCTGTTCACAGTCTAAGAATAAAACAGCCATTTAACATTTTATAGATAAAATACAATGTTCACGTTTGTCCTCTCAACTCCTTTGCGTAAATCATACATATTATTATACACAAAAATTAATCTGATTAAATTCTCCTACCACCCAAATGAAGATGCAGTTAAACACTGTTCATTTTACAAAGTAATGTTTTGGTATTTTTTTTGTTTTTGTTTTTTTTAACAGTGCTCTGTTGGGGGCGGTCCGTCTCACCCTGAAAGTGATATTTCATAATCACTAGAGGAGGTGATAGGCCGGCCCACTTTGCGCACGTTCTTGGCGTTGGTGATGCGGCCCACGACGTCCACAGGCTTCTCGAAATAGTGCACCAGGGCGTGCTCGGTCAGCACAGAGGCCAGGAACTGCTCGAAGGTGATGGCCCAGTCCTTGTCCAGGCTGGTGCTGCGCGACAGCCCGTTGCCACGGCTGCCGTTGCCGTCGGTGCCGCTTCCGCCGTCGCCGCTACGCACCAGCACGGTATCGTCGGCGATGTCCTCACACTGCAGCTTCTCCTCTAGCTCGTGCGAGCCGGCACTCAGCACCGAGTACGACGACATGGACGTGTCGTCCTTGGTCTCGTCGTCGGAGATCAGCATGGCTGAGGAAAGACCCGCCTCCTTTGGCGACGAGTCTTCCAGCTTCACGTCCTCCATCAGTGGGCTGGACGCAGGCTCTCTGCCGGCTCCGGCATCATGCGACTTGGTCTGTCCGATTTCGACAGGCCCTAACCCCGCATCAAGCCCTTGGAAGAAGGGCGCCCTCACTCCGGTGCTCCCGCTCTCCTCCTCGTCCTCCTCTTCCTCCTTGCTGCTGGGGCTGATGAAGAGCTTGCCCACCTCACCCATCTCCAGCAGCAGGCTGGTCACCGTGGCCGTGGCGTGGTACAGGTCCTGCTCCAAGGGGTCCTCGCTGAACATGTTATACAGGGTCTTACACAGTTCGATGAACTGGCCCTGGAAGAAGGAGGGAACGAGACAGAGTCAATGTTATGCACGCTAAATCAGTGCTTCTCACCCCGGTCCCCAGGGAGCCCTAGCCGGTCCAAATTTTTGTTTCCTCCAAGCTCCCAGCTAGATGCGAGTAGTTCAGGTCCAGAGACTTAAACTCCAGACCAAGATATTGATTCAGCCAACAAGCTGAGTACTATGTGACTGACTTTTTAAACTCAACTGGTTGGTTGAAACAAAATCTTGGCCTGGATTTTTTACTCTCTGGACCGGAACTACCCACTTCTGCTCCCAACACGCTTTCCCCCATCATCTTTGGTGTTTTTATCATCTGATTCATTCAGATGTCCCATAGGACTGGGCTAAGAGACATTAAATTAATAATTAATAATGTTATTCATGGCTCATACGGAGCTCTGAATATCTTGCCAAAATACGAGGCCTGGTTTGCTCTGATATTTGTTTCAGGCGGGTGTAGGACATTGGAGACCTTTGTCAAGGCCTCCACAGTCACAGGCAGCTGAAAGAGCTCCTCTACAGCCACTGATGGAGGGACATCAGTCACCACAGGATCAGGGGGGGCTGCCTGCGACACTCACCTGGTTCAGTTTTGGAAGCTCTTTGATGTTTTCCAGCTTAGATCTGGTCTCCTGGTTCCACAGCCTTAGATACGCACGGTAGTCTGGAGTGTGCATCTTTTTCACTGTTCAGGGAGAGCAAACACAGGAGCTGTACCTTCGTGCTGTAAAACAGGACCCCCCCCCCCAGAAATCTACCTCCAACCCACAGCAGAAACTCTTCTGTGTTTCACCTGATTCACTCTCCTCTGACCTTTTCCCAAACACACAGCGTTTAACTTATCAGTGACCTACATTTACATTTACATTTACAGTATTTGGGAGACGCTCTTAGCCAGAGCGACTTACATAAGTGCTTTAAGACTTCACAATGAATTTCCTCCCGATGCTAGCGCAATAAAACCAAGACTATGTATACCATCGACAATACTCTGTTAGGAAATTTTATTTTTTTATTTTATTTATTTAATTTTTTTGAAGAAAGCTCAGAAAACACCAGGAGTGTTAGTTGAGGTATATCCGGAAAAGGTGCGTTTTAAGTCGTCGTTTGAAGACACACAGTGACTCAGCT
>JABFEB020000082.1:1202781-1216226 GCA_019775895.2 Stomatorhinus ivindoensis
CGACACTGACCACGAGGTGGTTACAGGAATTAGGATTTAATACAGAGCACAGAGGCCGACACTGACCACGAGGTGGTTACAGGAATTAGGATTTAATACAGAGCACAGAGGCCGACACTGACCACGAGGTGGTCACAGGAATTAGGATTTAATACAGAGCACAGAGGCTGACTCTGACTTGGAGGCCCACTGGCGCACGGCTAGCTGGAGACACGACTGCCTGACACGGCCGAAGAAAGAGGAACAGGCCAAATTTTCCTTCAGTATTTTGAGGAAACAAAAGATCAAATTGGACATTAAAGTATCCTACAATACTGCCTGCTTACATAAACCTGTGGAGATCATTAATCTATAATCCAAAATACAACTCTTCCACTTCGCCTATTCTGCCATTTCTCACTATTTCACTTAAAAACACCCCCATATCTAATTTCTTCTCTGTACACCCATTAACTTTGTTTAATCAGTTCTTGTGGGGCACAAACATATTTCCTTCTTCCACAAAGGGGATTAAAACTCTTTTAAATTGATTTTGGATTACTTGTGATTAGCTATCTAGTTTCAGCCAGTCCTTCAGAGATAAGCTTAACACTCAGGATTATGATTTTTAGCCATTTAGTTATTTAGCCTATGTTTTTTAAAGGCAACGTTAAGCTTGTTTGTATGGCAAGGGCACCCAAGCCACAGGACCACCTACAAGGAGGTGTTTCAGGGTGGGGGTTGAGGACAGGCTTGAAGGTTACCCCCCCTCCCCCATCAATTCAGCTCCGAAGTAGCCAGATGCAACACCACAAGATGGAAATTAAAACACAGCCCTTGTAGAAATTTCCTCTGACATTTCAGCCCCCTGCAAAAAGGGTCTATCTGCTCTGGACGACAGCAGCAGCCCGAATATTGCGGCTGGGTGGAAACGTGCCAGCATTTAATCTACTGAAACACAGAGTGCACGTACAGGGTCCCACACATGTCATTAGCGATGCCAATGTGCTTCCGCAGTTGTGGTTTCCCCTGTGCCATACGTGGGCAGAGTGTCTCTGATGCCAAACCTTCCCTAAGCCCGTGCCAGTTTCCTGTGCCACCTCCCCATCCCCCCCCCCATCCCCCCCAGCTCACCCTACAGCACCAGCTGGCACTCGGAGAGCCAGCTCTAAATTTACATAACGGTGACATAATGCCCGGGGCCTTCGGCACGCTGCTCCGCGACGCGCCTCGGAAAAGGGGCTGGCAGAGAGGCCGTCACTGGAGATTGGACGGCTGGGACGATTTTTAAGGCCTTACTGCAGAAACCGACCCGATGATTCTCGGCTGAGGGAATCCTCCGGGGTTAGAGTCACATTCTGAGGACATATACGAGGCCTGACTGTACAAACAGAAGACAGTTTACAGCTACACAGCAGCTCCAGACAGCCATGGTAATAACCCACCGCACTTCTGAACAGGGCGCTCGCTAAATACACCAGTCCCCATTATATCATTTATATTCACTGTAGATTGATTCCTCATATCATCATTAACACCATGGATTTGTGTCCCAGTCCCACCCCAAATTTATGGTGAGTATTGTTAAAATGGGACACCGGGCAAAATGGGACAGTTAAACTTCGCAGTAGTAGTACTTTACTACTAATACTTTATTTGGTAACTCCAATTAGCCTCACCATGCTTTTGGACTGGGGGGGATAGGTATTACTGGGACCAGTAATACTGTATTTTCTCTAGTATATAGTATTCAAGGGGCATTGATGTATTTAGAATAAAACGACATCAAATCGGGATTGAAGATATTGAGACGATTCTATACACTTTTCCAGAAAGCAAATTTTCAGAAAGTGTGCCAGCTTAACAAGACTTATTAATGATTTTGTAACTATTAACAGTTTTGTTGCCTTAATCAGTGTTTCTCAGAACCTGAGTCCAACAGATGCAATTTTGGGTCAGACTTTCTTGTGACAAATTTGGGTCTCGGTTCTGCTGACATCCTTCATTTAAGTCACAATAATCGTGACCAGTTCATCGACTTTTCAATCTCCTATAGGCTCTCATGTGTGACATGAAGCTCTGCCTGTCTCAGAGTAATCATATGTAATCAGTAAACACAGAGAAGAGGAACAGAAGCTTTTACCACCACGTTTTGGACCTACTGCAAGTTCCAATTTCAAGGTGACCGCCCCGGGATAAAGAAAATGATTCAGCATATATTTCAGCAAGGATCCATCCTCCAAAAAGCCAGGCCGTTATCATCAAACCTCAGGCGTCTTTTCAATATGCTAATTTCAGCTGCTGCCACTTATGTCACGTTGCAACCAGATAGAGGTAACTGTCCCACTGATGTACCACAGACAAACATGAATCATCCGGGCCCTAAACACGCCCTCCGGAAAGACAGATTGGGAACGCACATGTAGTGTGAAAGCAACATGAATCTGGGGACGCATCGGAGGTGAAAGGCCACTCTTATCGCATGAAAGGCTGATCATTCCTGGCTTTACTAACAATCAAAGGGGAGACGCCTTGTTATTAATAGAACCACATCAGCCCTGCATCAACGCCTACACGGGCGGCCTTACTCTCCAAGCACGATCGCTTTCCTTAAAGATGCATGCATGCCTAAATCATGACCGATGTAGCTAAATGAGATCTTCTGATGTCATACTAAGCTATACTGAAACGACGAAAACAGCTTAAAAAGCATAGACCTTGCAGGCTGCGTGCATTTGACCCGCCGCAGTAAGACCCTACAGTTTATCCTGCAGAGTGAAATAATGAGTGTTTGGGGGTCAGTAGGATCTGTTTGACAGCTATTACGCAACCGTCAATATCAGAAAGCCTGCCTGCCTACTCATTGAAACACCGGGGGCTGAAAGAAAAACGAGCCATTCATCGCTTTGCAATTGTCCTAAATATAAAACGAGTGTTAAATAATTGATGGGTGAGAGTTGCTGTTGCTTGCTTACCTGCGAGACCTCCTCCTCCACCTCCGCCGTCCCCGTGGCCTTTCCTCTTCTGCAGGATGAAGTATGGATTTGCTCTCTCCGTCATCCATAAAGCGCTGGCCAGCAGGACCTCATCTGGGTTAACCCACATTTTCCCCTTTCGTTAAGAGGGCATTAAACCGCGCCGATCCCTCTTTGCCAATTTTGTATTTATTTGTTCAGCAGAAGGAAAAAAAACACGCGGGCCCACGGGGGTATTAAAGAAATCGGCCGGGAAAAGATGTTTTATCGATATTGATCGCACTGCGATGTGCAAAGCGACATGCCTATCTTGACAACCGAAGACATTAAGATATGACAAAGCGTATTCAGATCGCAAAACTAGAGGGATAAAAATCACAATTAAAAGAAATTCAAAAACGATCTTCAGCCCGAAGCCGCAGGCGTCTGCACATCACCGGCGAGAAATGCGCTCCAATCCATCCGACAGTAGGCGATCCGCTGGCGGAACCGGAGCCCCGGCATTACAAAGTGCGTTTGTGGGGCAGCTCCGTAAGATAGGTACGGAGCGGAGCGGCGATCCAGTCGGACCTTTGTGCGCAGGGGAGCCTGTCGGACGCCGCCGCTGCGCCGTATCTCGCAGCCGCTTAATTGTAATTATGCAACCGCGGAAAGGTCGATAAGAAACGTGGGATTCCGGCACCGACAATCGACCCCGCCTCCCCAAAACAACACGCAAATAACGTTTCAAGGGAACAAAGCAATCTCCGACCTAACGTACCCCCCCGAATCGCCAGCGCCGCACAGCCGCGCAGTATCAACAAAGCGCGTCATGGGGCGGCTACGTCGACGCGCTGCCCGTGACGTCACACATGTGGGAGGCAGGCCCCGCTGCCTGAATATGATCGTGAAGGCCAACATAGGCAAACGACACGGTGTACACCATGACGCCACATGAAATAATAACATACATTCATGTAAGATAAATATATAATACAGGCGTATATCTGTGTCATATGCATGGGCATATAATATACATGGGGTGAACAAAGTCACGGAAATGACTAGCGATATATTAGTCATGGACCGGAATATAAGATATGCTTTGCACTGTGTTTCCATTAGATCTTGTGAGTGGGGAAGCCGTAGGAGGTATTCGACTTAATTGTTGTGTGCATGGAACCATCCATTAGTTGGTTTGGCAAGAGGTAAGAGACTAAACCATTAGTTACGTGGGGGCACCAATGTCTGCAAAATTGCCTCGTATTTTTTGGCAATTATACGACTGAGCAATTATTGGGGGAAATGATTCCCATGAGTTGGCTGCCCATACCAGATATAAACCTATCCGGAGATGGGAGCCTCCAGCACCCCCCTGCCGAGCAGACAAGTTCGACCGGTCTGCAGCATTGTTTGAACAGCATAAACTGGTCTGTGGACGTCCAGACATTGGAAACCCTTAGGCTAGATGACTCACCTGCTCCCACGGTTGTAACCACTGTTCTTTGCTGGTATAGTCTGTCCGTGTTTGTTGTATGCTATCCTGATTTTTCCTAGTCACATGTTAAAAATTGTAGCAGTTTTAGTTACTGATAGACACACACACACATACACGAGTATCGTGGTTCCTTGGGTGGAACTGTACCCTAACACGTCTAGGGTTGGAAGTTTAAATCCTCGCTCCAAGTGTGCATGTTTTCTATTGAAGTCCCAATATAAAAGCACAGTTAGATGAATCAGTGTTTGTGAATTCCTCCTTGGGTGTGCATGTATGGTGGCGCAGTGCTGAGCACTGTCGCCTCACACCTCTGGGACCAGCGTTTGAGTCTCTGTCGTGGCTCCATGTGTGGAGTTGGCATGTTCTCCCCGTGTTGTCATGGGGTTTCCCCCCCCCCCCCCCCCACAGTCCAAAAGCATGGTGAGGTTAACTGGAGTTACCAAATTGCCCATTGGTGTGAATGGTGTGCCTGGCAATGGGTTGGCGCCCCGTCCTGGGTTGTTCTCTGCCTTGTGCCCATAGGCTCTGGACCCCCATGTGACCCTGAATAGGAGAAGTGGTTACAGAAAATGTGTGTGTGTGTGTGTGTATTTGTGAGAGAGAGAGAGTCTGCCCTGTGGTGGACTGTCCCCTGCTGCTTCCTCTGAGTGACCCTGGGGGCTCACTGAAGCTCTTACAGAAGATAGATGGAAATATATATAATCAGCATATTTATATTTGGAATGCAAATTTCTAAACCCTGAATTCAGAGTCTGATAAAAAAAAAAACCAGCATGTCTTGCATTAGCAAAGTAAGGCGGCAGCTAACAAGTCAACCATGTATAGATCCGCTCCTTATTTACACAGGGATTATACAGTGACAACACAGACAGATACATAAAGGTAACATTTCACTGCTGGGGGTATGGTGGTAAAAGTGCAGGGACTCGGAGCTCATCTCAAATTAATGAAGAAATCAGGAAACAATCAGTTATTTCTGAACCTCTCTTTGCGATTATGTCAGCTGAACTGTCCACAATGGACAGTTCTGAAACTTCGATATGAACAGATAAGCCTGTCGAACAGAATCGCGTGCCAGAATTTCCCTGCTGACGTTTCAGCCGTCTGGGAGTCAGCTGACCTTCAGCAGGTGCCAAAGACGGCTTTGGTGTTTGATAACGAGGTCAGAGTGCGTATACTAATGACCTCAGCAAAGACCGGTGAAGCATTATCATGACAAGTCATGCATGTTAAAAGAGAGAGTCTGAAAGGACACTGAGGTCACCTGCTCCACATCCGTCAGGATTGTCCGTGTGCCGTTTCACTCCACAGAGGCAGGGGGAGCCATACTCAGCAAGGTCCATTAACTATCTTCCTCACACACCCTATATTTTTAAGAACATTTGTCAGCTGAATACCTCTACAGTAGCAGAATGAAACAAATTTAACAATAATAATGAGTTATTATCATTATTATTTCTTAATAATAATAATAATAATAATGATAATAATAGCTAACGTAATTGATTGTGCTGTACAGGATGACTGGCTTATCCCACTAATGTTTAGACTGTTTAAGGTGCTTACAAAATTGACTAATATACAGCGTTGAAAAATATTAAGAGACCACTATATTTTTAAATAAATCTGCATTTTTAAATCCTGGTTTTAATGGCAGGAGGCTATGCTGGGCAGCAGGTTGCTTCTGGGTTCAAAGTTTCTGAGACAGCAGCACAGAAGAATAAGGTGAAGCAGGAGACTCTGAGGACGACCAGAAACCAGCCAGGTAGGGAGTGGAAGCGACTTGACGTTAACTTATCTGACGGTTTCTCATGAATCATAGGATGACATCAAGTGACCTTCAGAAGGAATGGGAAACATTAAGTGCAAGTGTGAAGTGCACTGATAGGACAGTTTGTATCAGGCTCCTAGAAGCAGGACTGAAGACCCATAAAGCAAGGAAGAAGCCCTTCATTAATGAGAAACAGGGAAGAGCCAGGCTGCAGTTCGCAGAAAATATATACTAGTCACAGACACACACCCATAAACTGAGAAATGAGTGAAACAAAAAACTGTGCTGTGGTCTCAATTTTTCCCAGGGCTGTATATATAAAATAATTGAAAAATGAAACACAAAAGTACAAAAATTCTAAGTCTAAGAGTCCAAACATCCATGTGAAGGGTATCCTTATTCTGTTTCTACTAAAGGCCGCTGTTGAGATAAGTACGCTCTTTCCAAACCAGGGTACAGGATGTGCTTGTTCTACATCTTATGCATCTTTCAGAGATTGGTTAACTGTGGGTGTTCAAGTAAACAAGCCCTGTCCACCCACCTGATGAATATGTCATGGGGTCAGCAGAGATGGAAGATGAAAATATAATTAGCAGATGTTACCCACATGGCTCTGCGATGGAGGACCACAGCCGAAGGCTGGATTTAAATTCAGCCTGACAAGCGGCCCGACTGAGGTCAGCATACCTGCCCCACGCAGACCAAAGTGGGTCACGGCCAAGGAGGGGAATTACTCAGCTGAAGTCGCTCACTTCAACTTTCATTTTTGTGGTTTGGAGACATGGAGAACTTTGCAGATAAACAACTTTCAGGTCACCTACAGTGGTGAGGGGGGTCTGTATATTTGGCTGCTCAGTGGAAACAAAGACTGTTTGTTTGTTTGTTTCCTGGTCATAAAAAGACACATGTGAAAGCATATAGGTATCAGGGCCTAACGTTGACTGAAGGGCGTGAAAGATCATGTTTTTTCCACTGATTTAGTCTCTGATTATTTTTTAACTAATGCCACCAACAGTTTTACTCATTAAATTTCAGAAAATTACAAAGTAGAGTAGCAGGGTGACAACACCCTAACCCTAACTTACATAGCTACCTAATGCAGGGTATGGACCCTAAATCCATCTGCCCAAAATTGGTAGACAGATCTTATTATCACTGGCGATAGCATGCAGAGTTTTCTACAGTGAGTGAAATAAAATGGTATGAGTTCATCTCTTTGCTTTTGAGTTGCAAGTTGCTGCTCTTTGGTTTGGATGATGTTAAAGCTTGCGGCTGACAGGGTGAATGAAGCAGGAAACCAACAACATACTGACAGAGGAAATGGAGGGAAAAAAATTATATATATATATTTTTTACCCAGCAAGCTTCTTATTTTGTAAGCTTCTTCTGTCACTTTGTTATGTTCTCCTGTCAGGTGCTGAAATGTTATTGTTGTTTATGAGTAGATTGACTCGTTTCTATGAATCACATCCTGTTTTTAAGTTTGTTACCCCAGGAGGTTACAAATATGAACAGATAATTACACGCATATTGTGGATTCTTTTTACTAATATACTTTCTCTGCCAAGTAAGCCACACATCTTTGGTTTATGTCATCTATCTTTGTTTTAGAACATGTCTGTAAAGAGGCGAACGTTTTGCCCAGGGGCCCACACAACCCATAATCAGTCCCTGCCTAAAACATATTAATATACAGTGGTGTGAAAATATACTGTCAGGCAGCTCCTATTTATGTGATTTCTTGATTGAAACAGGTGTGGCAGCATTCAGGCCCGGGGGTGGCTACAGAAATTGGACTCAGGTGTGATAAACCACAGTTAAGTTGTTTTTTTAATTAGGGGGGCAATCACTTTTTCACACAGGGCGTGTAGATTTGGAGTTTTTTTCTCCCTTAACGTAAACCTTCATTTAAAAACTGCATTTTGTGTTCAATTATGTTACCTTTGACTAATAGTTAACGGTTTTTGATGATCAGAAACATTTTGTATATGGGTTATAAAAAGGGGAGAGTACATGGTAAAGGAAAATAACAGATCTTTACCCCAGTGCTGCGGTTTGTCACCTTACTCCGGCGCACCAGGCCGCATGCCTGCACCTGTCAGCGATCGAGGCGCTGCAGCCCGCGGCTACGTATGTGTGTATGTGCGGGTAAATCGGAAAGTCAGTATTTTTCTTCTTTTTGCCCCTCAGATGCCTGCTTAATAATAGCACCGGCTTCCTCCTGCTGTAGAGAGAGCCACGGCCGCCCAGACACAGCAGGTCGTGTGGGCGGCACAAGCCTCGGTTTAAACATTATACTAAAACGAGCAGAATCCTCCAGAACACACCGAAGTGCAGTTTAGACAATGCTTCCAATTATAGTGCTCCCAAATATCAGTCTTTCACGTGAAATACCGGCATAGGGAATATTGTGCATCACCGCATTCACACTTAGGTTCTCTATAGTGTCCTGATCGGTCGGCTACTCATTCCAGCCTGCATTCCTTTTTTTAAGATGTTGATTAAAAATGCAATATACTTTTCAAGCTCTTTGTAAACTGCTGTCATATCTTTTTAAATATATTGCTTTATTAAATATCCAGCGTCACAGACTACAATAACTGTAAAATAAAATCAAAAATGTATTTCTGTCTTGCAAGCAACACCATCCTTTACAAATAATAGCGTATATAAACTACAGAACACAGATACCTACACTTTTGACAAGCATACAGGAGTAACGGATGAATCCACTAGATGGCAGCGTTTTACAGTTTTTGCTGCCGTGAACGTGGCGATTAGTATGTCCGCCATTAGCTGACACGTCTGGAGGGAAGGGAGGATCACCTTAGGGAGTGTAACCTGTGTTTGTCAGAAAGTTTATAAATATGCTTTTTGTACGTCCAGTATGCAATACTTGTTATGGGAATTTAAAAGGATAATAATCCTCAGTCGCATCGCAGCTGCGAAATTTGCAGCCTAGCTCCCCATGTCTGTATGGACATACCAGGAAGAAGAAAACAGCAGCTTTTAGAAATGCCTGAATAATTACATAAATGCTCTCAGCCAAATGGAAGCCTAGAATCCCCTGTCGCCTCCTCTGTGGCCACATGGAAACTAACAAATTATGGAGATGCACAGCCAACACCACTAAATCTTTATTATTAAAAGTGTAGAATCAGCAGGACATGCGTATTCTGTTAACCAGAATGTGTTCTACGTGCTTCACTCAGAACATCACGCTAATAAAAAGAGGAGACGGGGACATCTGGAAAAAAATGCAATAAAATTTATTGTATCCCACAATCATTGACACGTGCAACATCTGACTAGAACAGTATATCAACACGGCTGCACATATTTACATATTCATCTATGTAACAAAATAGCAATACTGTATAACTGCTGGATAGTAAACTCCATCTTGTAGTAGCAACTTTCCCCACGGCCTGCATCTGCCAGGCAGAGGGTCGCGACCTTCAGTCAGACTAACACGGCGCTTCCTGCCTTCTCGCCTTCCGACTGTACGCCACGGGAACGATCAGAAGGCGTTTCTGGCCTTTCATCCCACTTCTAAAGTGCATTAAAGGAAGATGTGTACAACCTGTTTTAAAGGAAATGAATACAAAAAAGACAAGATTTTGGGGGGGCTGATGGGGGCAGGGGGGTGTACCAGGGGCATGAATAATCTTGTCCCTAAAAATGGAGGGAAAATTACAATCCACATTTGTCTCAAATGCAATGTGCTTCTTTAAGCAGGTGAAAAAATATGTATATATTTTATGCCACATTCCCTATAACTGTGCCATTCTAACGATTTACAAAACTAGAAATTCTGCATTCCCTTTGCAGTGGAAATGAAGAGCATACATTAATAAACCGTGATGATAGTATCGTATGCGAAGGCCGCCCTGGCCGTTACCATGGGATACCGCAGTTGCCATGGGAATGCAAACAAAGGCCCTCCTGTCAATAACAGCTGTGCTACGAAAATGACGGGGGTCATTTTCTTATAAACCGCGGGACGAATACGACAACTGTGGCGGGGATGGCCTACGAAGGTAGCACTGCACATTTCACTGGGAATTTTCGTCACGTAAAAATACTGAAACGCTGCATTGCTCTCCTTTCCCCTACAAATAAGCTGTGACCCACGTGCGCTACAAAGAAAATTCTCTCTACGGTTTGACACACCCGTGTCTCAACAACTTAATCCACATCCTGCAGTAGTTAATAAAATTCACTAAGATGTAGGGGGGACACCAGCCAATTTGACTGGAAAACGGGCTCTCTTAAGACCCATCTGAGGAGTGGGAGGCCTCGTTAGGGTGTTGCAGCTTGACAAAGCCAGGAATAATGAAAGACACCAGTATGGGGCTATTGGGGTGACACGGCATCATGGGAAATTGCCACAGTTGCTATAGGAATAAGGGAAAACAAAACAAAAGGCACTTGAGCCAGGCAAAGAGAGCACATGTGAAAGAGCGGGACAAGCATGGCTTTGACAGGACTTAAAAAGCGGGAGAAATTTAAGACACAGTAAAAGAAATGAATACCAAAATGGGGCTTTTTAGCCTGGGGGGGGGGGGGTGGAGGGGTGTATTGATCGGAATAACTAGAAACTGTGCTTGATATTCTCAGGCCAGGGTCAGAAACGCACTTTTCAATTAACCCATTCTACGGGCGCAGTAGCTGAGCGAGCATCAGACCATGTTTCCGCAAAGCAAGGTGATTAACCCTCCCACAAGTCAAGCCCACTGCAGTGAGGCGTATTCGCAATGAGTCGGTTTGGGGTTAAAGCCTTAAAGGATTAAATTCCTCCCAGAGAAGTGACACGAAATGCCCACGACCAGTAAAAACGGGATTAAAAGCTCCAGCGATCTTCTGCTCCCGTGACAAATGTGCTTCTGTCTGGCCAGACTAGCTGGGATTCTCAACTCGTCCCAACGGACATGCTGACCTGTGGCCTTGTGTGTGTGCCAGGCTGGTGGGTCACCCACGTGTGGTCGTGGGATGGGGGTCCTAACTTTAAATGCAGACCATTTAGATCAGTGCACACAGACCCCCCCACCCAATTTGAAAACATTGGCAAAAATCTCTGAAAAGCTTCCAAATACGTGACTGACACTGCACACCATGTAATTCTATCATGTATTACAATGGAAACTGGTGCACAAGAGCACCACCTAGGAACAAGCAGAGGAATGGCATCTGCCATAGTGATCACAGTCCCTCCACTTGCCAACTTACCACCTCATCTGTCCCCATCCAGCTATTGCAAAAGATGGAAAGACCCCACCCTTACAACCAACAGTTCAGAACCAGAAAAAAATCTGGCATCTTGAGTCTTCATCTTGTTCATTTGCACAGCAGTATGCAAACACCTCAAAACAAGATTTCAAGCATATAAGTGGTCTACTCTCAGGTTTTTGGATAAATTAAATGACTTTTACGCCAAAAGGTTGCCAGTTCAAATCCCAGAAGTGTGCTCTGGTTATAAAAGCAGGCACCAAAGTATCAATTAAAGTAATTTGATCAATGCAAAGAGAGAGAGGGTGCACAACTTGGTAAAATAATCTGTTTTTCCCCCCCCCGATTTTAGTAACACAACATGGGGTTTACTGTGAGCAATGCGACAGGAGGGATCCGCCCCCAGTAAGGCGCGATCATGGCGATTTTATTAAGCTCAAGTGGCAGAATGGATACAGTTTGCATCCCGCAGGGGACAGAGTGTCCTGCCGGCGAGAAGATGCTATCGCCTCCCGAAGTGTGTCCTGCCTCTTTGGTTGCATGACACTGGGATGGCGGCGACCGGGGATTTGTGGGGGCGTTAAGACCACATTAAAGCGCGTAATAAGGGGCAGGATGGCGTTAAAATCTCTTTAAAGCGCGTAATACAGTAAAAAGGCTCCTTGATCCACAACATTCGGAGACTATGTAAACAGGATTTCTTTTTTCTTCAATCCCCAACTACAAAAATAAAACTTTCGATACTAAAATAAAGGTCATTTGTCAGATTTCAGCTTTCCTCCGTTAGTGATCACACACCATCAAGCCTTAAAATAACGATGAAATCCGAGCTTAGCGATGCCACGGAAATGTAGTTAAAACTGTAAATAACTAATACTAATTAATCAGTGGAACGGCTTATTTTACTTTCCGAAATGCACGCAGGCTGTCCCCGCGTTGCCTGTTCCCGTGGAAACGGTCATTTGTGCGTCTCGTGATCTGGCGCGTTCCGTTTGTGTTCAGATCGGAAGCGCACGTGCGAGAACTCGGTTCGGTACAGTAGACCGGGCCAATGCTGTACCGGGACGGCATCTGCATAGTCCGCTGCAGTGTTAAATCGACAAGCTGATAGTTCGCTGACCCGTTTGCTGCAGTGAAACCACCGTATAATGCCTGAGTATGACAGAAACTCATACGATTCCAACGCACAGGGGGAAGGTTCGGGGGAGGGTATTATGAGCACCTGCAAGAAAATGACAAATTGGTCTACAGATAAAAACAAAAAAAGACAAAAGACATAAAGACAAAAAAAAAATTCTCAAACTAAAAAGGACCTAAATTATTACACCATCTAGAATAGATGGTTGCAAAAAGATGTTTACAGTGTGATCACAGAACAATTCACTGCCCGTCAGAACAGGCCAATGGCCACCAGCACATCCAGGGTACAGTAACTGCAAGCAAGTGCTGTATGCAATATATATATATGTCTATATATATGCGCAAGTTGTGTCTCTTCCTGGAGTAGTTTGGCAGTGATCTCGTAAAAAGAAATCAACGTGAGATTTCCACAGTCGAGAGAAGGAAAATGATGTCGAAAGTCCAGAGCTCGACGACGATGTTGTCCTTGAAACACGACAATAATAATGGAAAAAAAAAAAAAGTTTTCAAGCCAGCTGTAAAGATCTTAAAAAAAGAAGATCAGGTGAGACTGAGCCCAGCTGATGATGTGCAAATTCAGAATAGAAGTGAGAGAGAGAGAGAGAGAGAGAGAGATGGAAAGACAGAGAGATAATATCGCTGTGTTTCTATTGCTTATCTGATTCACTGTTGTCCAGAACACCTAGAAGAGCAGTTCAGGTCATCCTGTAAGCCCCGCCCACCCCCAGTAGAATGCTGATTGGCTCTGCTCAGGACTTGACCTCCTCCCGCTCCTGTTCAGAAGACAGCTCCATGTCAGAGAGCCCCGCCTCCACCGCCATAATGAGGGAGGTGTCCGAGTCACTACTCATGGGGGGCTGGTGCTCACCTGGGG
>JABFEB020000082.1:1224190-1258822 GCA_019775895.2 Stomatorhinus ivindoensis
GAGCCTCCCGCTGTGTCTGCTCCCACCTGTCAGGCCCATCTCTGCCCAATCCACACCGTCGGACAGCAAGCTGCGGAGACTTGTCTGGCTGGGCGTGCTTTCCTGCCGGCTGGGGGGGGTGTTGTCAATAAGGGCATGGGGCTGAGATTGGAGGAGCCCTTCCCTGGGGGGCGGGAGCACCTGCAGCAGCCCGTTCACGTCCCCCAGGTTATCAAAGTCATCCAGGTACTCCTCACTGGTGTCGACACGCTCCAAGGAGGAGGTGGAAGACAGTGACATGTCTTCCGGAAACTCTGCTGGGCACCGTGAGATATGCTCTGCTTCCGAGGGGCCCGGGGATTCCTCTGGGGTCCCCCCTAGGTCACTTGGAGGATCGGGGGAGGTGAGGGGCGTCACCATGGCGTCCCTGCTTCCCTGCCTCGATGATGACCGTGGATGCTTGACCGTGGAAGGCCGGGTCAGTTTGTAGCTCAATACCGAGGGCTTCCCAGGTAGCAGAGCCTTCTTTGGAACACTAGGGGGCGCCGCAGGATCCTTAGTGCTAGAGGAGGGTCTGCCGGAAACAGGCTTGCGGCGTGCCTGGTCTCTGCTAAAGGACAGGGAATGGGACATAGGCAAGGCGCTGGCGGAGGGAAGCTGCTTGAAGTGGCTAAAGCCCTGCGAACGTACCATGCTGTCTAGGGACGAGGCTTTCAGGCTGTCGCTGGACCGAGACAGGCCCTGTCGCAAGCTGGGGTCGGGTACCAAACGCCGCAGGCTCAAGCTGGACGGTGTGGGGCCACCGTTCAAACCTTTCAGTTTGGTACCTTGCACACGGCCTCCGCGAGGGGTCCCCCGGGGGCCAGGTGAGAGGCGCCGGGGCTGGGGGGCCGTGGCAGCAGGAGCATCCCTAACCTCCCGGGTCACGGCCACCGATCGTTCCTCAAAGTCCTGCTCAGACTTTGGCGTCGGCAGGCTGGCAGTACCGCCGCCGGTCTTCCTTTTCGGGGCGGGGAGGGACGACACATGCACCACTCCGTTGATCTTCCCCCGGGGGGGAACCTTCCCTTCAACACTAGGCGTGGACTGGCCGGATCCATTCAACATGGGCCTGGTGCCACCGGCGGGCCGCGCACCAAATTTTGGCAGCCTGGAGACCATGGTGGGCTTGTAGAATAGGTTCTCTCCCATCAGCTGTTAGCGGTGTCATTGAGGAGCAACCGGCGGAAGACACTGGAAAAGAGAAAGTGACGCTCAGTGTAATGCTGACTTAGGAGAGCTTAGGAGGAAGATAACATTAAGAACATTCCATTAGCACATGATTCAGTGTGGCTAATTAATGCCTCTAACGAATGTGAAAGTCATACGGCTCTTAGAAGTCAGAGCCAAAGCACAGTACATTTATGCAGGAATATCGCTGCTGAAACGTGTGCTCTGACAGATGCGCCGTTGGCGAGGCAGGACGCCGGAGCATGGCTTGTGTAAACACATACACTCCTGGGAGTTTCAATCGCGCAGAAACACAAGCACACATGCTTCTCTCACTCATGACAAAGCCACTAACATTCTGACAAGAGACAGATCAAAAACATGGTACTTCAAATGTGATATCAAACAGCGGGCTAAAGTACTCAATAGGCCAGTATGAACCACTGAATTACTTTCTGGCAGCCAAATAAGTGCTGAAAAGCTCTGCACAAATGGGAACAACACAACAAAGCAGGTCCCAGTGCTATTACCGCGGCACTCACACGCCCAGCACCATCAAACACGGATGCAACCACACCTGTTCTTCCAGTAGTCATTGCCTGACCTGCCCACACATGTAAATATAAGCAGTGTGTGGTATCCACAGACCCCAAGATCTACTAAAAGGAGACCTTGTTAGCATTTTCACAGTCTGTCACCCGTCCAACTAGACAGTGTACTACCGGTCGGCTGACAAATGCGGAGAGGAACATTTGTAGGCAGGGTGGGGCTGCCTCCGACACACTGATCGTCACCCCGCAGTCATACAAAACACCAGAAAGAGATGATTAAACACAGTCACACCCAACATGTTTTACCCCATCCCATTAGTTGGGGACAAGAAACATCCCAAAGGTCATTCCCAGCATGAGAATTAGTCCATGACAGGAAGGCTGGAATAGGCTTGCAGATAGCAGACGCTATTCCAACACCAATGTACCGCAGGCCTGTCGGCTATGACAGCCGCCTACCTGAGCTGGGGAAGCAGTGGAGTCAAAATCCTCCCCCTGAGGAGGAGGAGGAAGGAACTTTATTGCACATATCTGCCCGTGCTCTGCACACGTCCCCCTCTGTATCTGTTTACATTTCTGAGTAAATAAACATGCGGAACAAGGCGAGGGCCGTGGGGTGGTGGCGGGAAGGGGTGGGGCGCGAGCCATAAAAAAAAAAGACGGTTACGATATGACGCTTCACTGATCAGATCCCGGAGTCCCGGCCTGCGACACCCTCGGGTGCAGGACGCAGAAAGACAGAAGCGTGGGTAATTAAGCACAGAGACGACATCCAAGACGAAATCTGACAACGAATCAGGGAGAGCGGAGCCAAAGATATAAAACAGCATATCTATATCTATAGCCCACTGGTGTAATCAGATTTATTTGGCACTTGTGTTTATGGAAGTCTTTACCCACAGGGATTGTGGAGACAGCAGGGACTCTCTGAAGGGCAGGAAAGGCTGTTTCTGCTTAGCGGGATGGCTCTGGGCACCATGACCCTCCACGTATCCTGAAGAGGTCCCCCTCAGTCATTGCAGTCCACTTCGGTGCCCGTGAGGCATTACAGCAAAGAGGGCAAACCAGAAGCGCCAGCAGACCGGTTTCCGATCCATGGTAGAGGAACATCACCATGCCAAACCCACTACTTTGCCATCACTCTCATGGAGGAAAAGCAGCCTGACCTTAAACGGTTTTCTGTTGACATGCTATTCATTGATCAGGAGTCAGGAGCTTGGGGAAGCTCTGCTGGAGAGCGCGTCTCCCTCTGTCCTGCCAGAGGATCTTCTGTGGCTGTGTCGCTGGGGCTGAGCGGCCATGGAAGGCTTGTTATGTCATGCAGGCTTCTGCTGGAGTTTGACATCACATGCCAATCAAAGTCAAAGACACGACAGGATAGGGCTAGAAGGTCAAAAGAGGCGGAGCCCAAAGCACTCCGCACCCTGGAGAAGCATCACATGCCATGTAGTAGCTGGATTATGAAACCGTAACCCACGGCAGACCCACCCGTGCCTGCTGCCACACATGGCCTCAATTCCAGACGTGGAACTACGAAAGTCACACCGCTACACCGGCGTGACACCATCACAAAAACCGCATCTTCATATCAAATGTACCCAGAGCAAATTAGCTGCAGTGAGGAGCAATACAGGTCTATTTATGGTGCACTGTGGCAACGGGGTGGTGCTGCAGGTGAAGATGCTATCCCTACACTGCTCTGTAATGGGTCTCGGAGATGTGCGGTATCATGCACGATGAGATCCGTGCCCTGCAGCTTCACTGAGATGCCGGGAGATTACAGAGGTGCGTCGGCCGAAATTCCCAGGAGCTGCCTCCTTGGACTCGTGAGGGCTGACGTGACGGCAGACAGCAATTAAGCCTGGGATAAGCCAAATGGATGGCAGGGTGCGTCCTACGTTACTGTGTCAGTATTACACCCCTTCACTGCAGCTGGGGAAAATCCTTCCACTGAACCATCTTCCTCTGTCCCGCCCCCCAGAATTATACAACACGAAACAGAGCAAAGCACCGATACAGGAAAAAGACGTCACGGCCCCTTGTGCACCCCCTTCCTGCAGCCAGGATCCCAACGGCAACTTTTGAAAGCAGGTGCTTTAATATTTGATAGCTGCATAGCTGTGCCTCCCCAAGGCAGAGGGGTGAGAGCTGCTGACTTCTCACGAGGCAGTCAGGTTGTTGTACACAGCGCGTCATTCACGTCGATAACTTTGTTCCCCTTTTCGGGACTGCGACCCTGGAACTGGAGCAATTCTAGCGGACACTGGAACAAAGGTCAGGTGTACTTGGAATGGCCACAGAAAAAAAAAACAGAATGAGAAACCATTCCATCAGTTTCTGACTGCTCCATTACATGAGTGATCCCACCACACAAAGACGCCGTCAAGTAAGTACTGGCATCCCTCACAAAACATTGCAGAAAACAGCTCAGGAATCACCACCTAAACCCAGATCTTTGCATTCTCCAGGCATGCTCATTGACAAGCTCAGCTTAGGTGACCCGGACTAAGAGGGTAATTCCCACTGATGGAGGCACTCGGCCTGAAACGGGACTAGGGTGCTTCCTTGGCACGACGGGCAGCCATTGACAAGCCGCCCTGCTGTTGTTTACGCACTCATCGATAACGGGTCATTAACTGTTGATGTAGCCCACTGACCGGATCAATGCAGGCCACGGGGGAGAGGGAAACATTGAGAACAGCATTGCTACAGAAGACTGCAAACGAGCATTTTACCCACAACACACGAGAAAACAAATTAAACTGAACGCAACGTATTAAATAAACAAAGAGGAGGAGGCCTTCACAATTCCCCACCAGAGGGTCAAGTATAAAAGGTATTTACCTATCTTGCACTGTTATTCAACTGACCTTTCCAGGCACTTGCCCTTAGCTACCATTTCCTGCAACACTGACTTCGATTAAATTTTAATAGTTGTTTTTTTTTATTACTTATTTTAAAGCCATGTGAATATAGCTATATAACATTAATGATTAGATGAGTCTTAAGCATTGCATTTATTACTACAGTAATATATCATTGATTGAGCAGGAAACAGTACATCCCACATTAATAGGGTGGGGCTGGAGCAGTCAAGCCGAGCTTTAACAGCCTCCTTCCAGATTGACAGCATCACAAAGAGACTAGCGTGCTAGCTAGGGAAATACGAGCGGCAGACTGATCGCATACAGCGATGAAGACCAGCGGGACGGCACGGCACCGCGCTTGCAGGCAGATGGCCGGAGCCGCAGGGCGTGTCCGCCACTTTCCGGATCCGGGCCCGCAGAAGCTGGCTTCTGACCTTGGCAAGCACTGTTCAAGCTTTGCTCTAGATGGGACACCACAACATCACAGCGTCCGGAGAAGTCAAATGTCCTTCGAGCACTTGACCGACGGAGCCGCAAAAGAAAACCACCCCCGTCGAGGACTGGAGGCCAAACACACTCTTCTTTATATGATTATACCATAACAATAGGGACCATTGCAAGCTTTTCACATGAACTCCTTATTTAATAACAAACTAAGTATCAGTAACACTGTTCACCAGTCCAATACAATACAAAGCCCATCTGCAAAATCCTTTCATTCCCACACAACTTGAATATTCAATGTGTGCAGACAACTTCTACGAACGGCTATGAAATCAAACCAATCAGGCTGAATAAATCATGAAGCCATTACGTCTCCATTAGCCTCGGTGACTAAAGTTAGACAATACTCCCATCCAAATCCCTTCCAAACTGAGACGACATGCATTTTTTACGACGGATGGCCCAAACATTTCCGTAATCTGCTACCGTGCGGCAGTCACGTGGCGCACGGGTGAGCCGGGAGACTTTAGACGATCATGTATCAGGTACACAGACAGCCCTGACCTAGGTTCAGGTGCAAGAAATGTACATTTCTGGATAGAGCTGCTCGATATCATATCACAATAAGTAAAATTTCCACGAGTAACAATGTAACATTTATAACAAAGAGATGAAATTCCTCAAATAAACTCTAGCCAAACAGAACTTATGCACCAACAGAATATGTCAAATAAGTTGGTGGTGGTGCCACAACACCACCAACAGACAAGCAGTGTCAACAAAGGCGGCGCGATTACTGCATGTGTGCACGATATATCATGCAGCCCTATTTCTGGAGCATGCACCCTGAAAGACAAGTAAAATCATGCCAGGAAGGGTTTTAAACTAGAGGGTAAAAGACATTGCACGATAATCCAAAACCATGCGAGATTTAATGCCTTGTTCCATGAATACTCTTGCAAAGTAATACATGCAAGACAAACTCAGTATGTTAACTGCCAGTTGAAACTTCCAAATAAAGGCTGAAACTTGTTTACAAACTGCTGAGGACATGCATTAAAAAAAATCCACCCTAAACAGATGAGTGTCACTTTTCCGGAAGACAATTTGACCTTGGTGTGTGCTACTCCCAATCACCTGCACACAAAAGGAGCCATTAGTCTCACCTCAGTTCCTCAATTAACTTCCCCCATATCAATGAGATCCCTAAAGCAACTAGTTCCACAATCCCAGAACTTCCAGAAACGTTAAACTGTATGAACCAGCATTCTTAAACAAAGTAAGCCCAACAGTAACAGAATGTTTTCAAGTCTGGGAGCCTGTCTGTGCACATTCTCTGTAACAATGTATACAGGTGGCTATTTTATATCAACGGGGTGTGTCTACAGGTGTCATCCACTGTGGTACAGGCTCTTTGAGTGTGTCACTAAGGACATTCCTCTGTGTGTGTGTCTGGGGCATTTTTGAGGCTGCCTATGCGTGCCACAGAGGCAGACAGTTATCTAAAAAGTATGACGGAAGCGACAGGGCAAAAAAGTGATGCTATGGTGAGTCAGAAGTCTCCGTTACCACGGACAACAATTATGCAGTTGACAGCGGCAAGGTCAAGCAACATCATTGTATGGTACATGTTCTCAGAGTTTACACCAGCATCTAAAGAGAGCCATATAGTTTGAACTGCTCCATTTAAAAAAATGTCAGATTTATATTATAAACAAATCAATCACTTAAGAATTTTTAATAGTTGCTGTCAAACTGATATAGACATGACATTCCTCCAGGATCACACGTCTTCATCTGGTTCTTCAGACTACCCAATAGAAACTGCATATTAACATCATTAATTAGATGGTAAGCATGCATATCTCCAGCTGTTACAACACAACCTAGTTCAGTGACACAAGCCACAAATAGCCACAAAGGCTTCATCCACAGCAACAATGCAGGCCTTGAGCTCATACAGAGAAAGGGGGGGGGGGGGGCATGAGGGATGCCACGTGGCTACTCAGCAGATATCAAGGTGCAAGCTCACGTGCCTCGCACGACAGATGAGTGTGGGCTGGCATTGTGAATCACTTTCACTTGAGACAAAGGCCATGGGATGGAGCCAACAGATAAGGTTTTCCCTTTAACGCGAGCGTTATAAGCAGTGGGGAGATCCTGGAAAACTCGTGACCCATCTGGCCTCCATACCAGAAGCTGAACTTTGACCCCCCTGTCCTTTTTGAGAAAGACAACAGTGTTGCCTGAGCGGGTGCCACACTGACAGGGCACAAAAGTGAGACCTGCTTCTGTTCTTTTTTTTTTACCCCGTGAATGTGGCAGTAGATCCCTCTCCACACAAGCACTCAACAGCCCCTCTGGCTAACAATTCACCACAGCCAGCTGAAGAGACTAGCTCCAAATTTCAGCTCGCCTTCACGGCTCCGAAATACCACTTAGGTTGACCAAATTTCACACATCGGTCCAGGCGGCCCGGTTTCTGGTTCTCTTTATCAGGTCTCATGAAGCCAAGATAAGTTCCTTCCAGAATTTCCTGCTTGAGATCCATAAATTATATCCATAAAAAGATTACATTTAAACTTCTGCCCTCCTTGCAAGTGGGGTTCCCCGCCTTCATTCTAGCCCAGCAGTGGCATGCAAATGCCCTACCCCAGGGTGGTTGGACCACAGAAGTCTGAGAGAAAACAGCCGCACTGTTGACACTACTCTCCATGCCATGCCCCACAGCCACCACATCAGCAAGGGCAACAGCTACTGTGTGGTTAGGCTAACTGCTAATCTTGTTACCAAGTGTAGTAAGACTGTTAATCACACCCTCCACCCTCAGTGATTAAAGCCATTCCTCAGCTTACAGACCAAGCACGACATAAATATGCAAGATTCTAATTAAAATCATCCCTGGAAAGTCATTCACATTCTGCTTTACTGCAGTCACTGCTTTAGAAAGAGAGACTGTGTATGTGCTTTTTTAAAATTAGAATAATCTGATTTTAGGACTAGTTCAACAGCAGAACCCCAGCTCCGACAGGAACATTGACCTGTGAGTTTTGGGCAAGGGGCCCTGTTCCTTAAACATTGCACGACCTTCGACTGGTTTTTATTTTAATTCTGCACTAAAGAAAAAGCACCTATTAACAAGAATGTTAAAGAAGCAGAGATTATATGTCTTCTTGCACAGAAGCAGGCATGCCCTGAGAGAAAACCACAGAGATAAAGGGAACCAACTTCACACATTCCATAGCCCAACAGCATAAAGACCTTCTAATAAATACAACACGTTGCAGACAAATTTTACAGCATGTTCTTATTGCATGCAGCACCCATTTTACACTCCACTAAAGAATATCATTAGCAGAAATCCCTCGCAAGCTTCAGATATATATGGCTAAACGTTCCACCGCAACTGCTATGTACAACTCAGCAAGATGATACCACTGGCCTGTGCCACAGCTGGTCTACTGAGAGTGTCATGTTGCCCGAGGCCAGTCTCTCCCCAGCAGTTCTGGCCTCCATCACAGTGCATAAATGCTTTTATCCCTCTATAATTGTTACACCAGCAAGGGGGGGGGGTTCCCCTTGGGATAGTACTTCAGGCTCTTAGCTGCTTATGACCTGCAACCATTAGCATGCAAGATAATAGGAGAATGCATTCAGTCAGCCTAATGGATATCATGGAAAGCAAAATTAGGCCAGACAGAGGGCAGAAGGGTGTGGCCCTTTAAGGATTAACAAAAGGCAAACATATGGTGCGAGAGGATCCAGGCACAGAGCATTCACAGTGGCAGCACTGGTGCAATAGTTACTCCGCTACCCCAGGACATCGCTGCTATGAACTAAATCGCCAAGTTAGCGCGCAGCAAAATGCAGCATTGCTGCTCAGCTCCTTTGGGAGTCTGTCGTGATGAAGGACTTGACCCAGCAAAAAAAAGTATGCCTGCCGACTTCTTTACACTCAGGGGCACATTACAGGCAGAGCGAGACGTAGCTTTAGTTATCGGCCGCTGACAGCACACCCTGAGGGGTGGCGAGGCGGCTGGCGTCAGCTGCAGTTTCGGCATGTGACCGCAAAACATAGGGCAAGGCCGTAAGTGATGACTTGACGCACGGCATGAGAAGAAAATCACATCTCTGTAAGATGAAGCCACAGCATGTAGAGACAAACCCAGTTGGGGGGGGGCTGGCATGGCAACCTGACCAGACTTCTGCCACACGCAACATGCTGGGCTCAGAGCAGGGGGGGAAATCAGCATCCCGTCTATCCATCTGTCTGGAGACCCAAAGCACATCTGCCTCTCTTTCCCTGTGAAATGCACACTAGCATCTCCTCCTTTCCTTATTACGGTTAAAAAAAAACATAACACAGACAACCAAGCAATCTCTATCAGAACCTGTTTCTTTTGACCTCCACAATACCATTCGTCTTTGCAATACCCGCTTGTCCAGTGCAGGGTCACAGGGCTCTACTGACCACCACATTGACAATTTGGTAAATTCATGTGGCTTATTCTAAAAACAAATGGTCAAACATGCACATGTAAGTGATGTAGAACTTGTACCTACATTGATATATTTATTATTGTTATTCATTGAGTAAACTGTGGCCAAACTGTACAGTCATATGTTAACAATAAGGCGTGAAAGACTTCTCAGTCACTACAGATTATTTAAAATGGACTTCCCAAGTCAACTTTCATAATTCAGTTAATTTATGAGGCACTGTAAAAACTAGTAGACAAAAATGCACATGAAACGGTACAAAGTACACCCACATTATGGCACATTTATTATTATTATTATTCATCACTTACACTTTGGACAAACTGTACAGTCATATGGTAACAATAAGGTGTCAAAGACTTAATCATTACAGACTACTTAATGTACTTCCCCGGTCAGCTTTTCTGGAAAGGAGGGGACTGGCAGATCAATTCCTGGAAAAAGACACAGTCCAGACTCTGCAGGGTGAATCAGAGAGACAGGAATGCCACTTCTATCCCTCCATGCACCCTGATGGCACCTCGCAGGTAAAACAACACCGCGGAAAATACCCTAGACCTGCCAGGCTGTGTGGTGGCACGCTATCTGCCAGAGATGCGGCATGACTCTGCTGAACGGCGGCTGTGAAAGCCATGATACCAGCGTGAACCAGGCGCGACAACCAAAGAGAATTGAAGAGCAAAAGCCTAAGCGAACAGAAAAAAAGGATTCAGGTTTTGGAAGCAGCACAAACTACCCCCCGCCGGGCCTGTGTGTCAAAGTGGCTGCAGCAATGCAATGCCCCAATCAGTTTCTGGGAAACTGCATCCGAGGACATGGACTGACAGCACACACTGACTGCCATATTTCAGTACAGGATAAACGATATTAATATTAAAAGTCAGACGGCAAATGGTCTTACCTCGGCGTTTCACAGCATCATCGCAGTCGCCAGAGTCAGGATCCAGAGGTGCGAGGACTAGAGAACTGACACACCATAACTAGTAGTGGTAATACCGCTACCAGGACGGCTAAACGCTTACAGCAAAGTCAGGATACAGAGGTGCACGAACTGTCGGTTAGCAAGACTACTGAATTCACACACCATAACTTGTATTAGTTATCCCATTACCCAGGACGGTGGAAGGTCAGGTCTTGGATGTAGATGGGTTAGTAAGAACAGAGAAGTCACACACCTTAATCAGTACTAGAAATACCGCTAACCATAAGAGCGAAACGAGAATAATATAGCAAAAATCCAGGACTACCGGTTAGTAAGACTGACACAGCAAAACCAATACTAGTAATACGGCGAACTGCGCATGAACGCAGCCATGTGTCGGATGCTAACGTGCGGCTGACAAGCTGACCGCGTTAAACGCGAGCGACCCTGAACGTGCCGGCCTCGAGCCGCGTTCAACTGAGCGCGAACGGCACGAGACGCGCGGCCCCGAGCCGCATTTCGCCTCCCCGACGCGGGTTAGAAACCGGAAATAAGCGGTCACTGATCTAATTGGGGATGACGGCAGGCAGGTGGCCACGGCTCGCCTATCGCCTCAGCTCGTCTCCGAGGCTGGGGCTCCCCTCCAAATGTGCTCTCCGGAGATGTCACGGAGCAGCGGCGTGGATGCGAAACGAACCGAAACACGACATGAAGCTACCCACGTTATAGCCCGCCGGCCAGGTAACAAGGTAACAACGGCCGCCCTGCCGCCGACTCTGGCAGCGGCTTTATGTACGAAATGCGTTTGTCTAAAAGCCCCCAGACACATTCACCATCGATTCTCATCAGCATTAGTTCGTTTGTTTTTGTTTTTTTTTTTTGTCCGCGCTCCCCTTTTTCTTCTTCTTTCTCCCCTCCTTCCCCGGCGTCTCCCGATTCTAGCACTCGCTGAATCATTCACACACAGCCAAACAGCTGACCCTGACGACAGACGTGACCGCCCTGTCCCCGCCCCCGGACACGCCCACGGCCCCGCCCCCAATCGTGTCGCGCTGTCCTGTTTGTCAACCGCGACTAGTTAGGCGTCGTGCGCAAACCGAACACGAGGGTAATTCGTGCTAACCGAGACGACATCCACACGGACACTGGAAATATATTAAATGACGCAGAGCAAATGTCAAATTAGATTTAATATTAAAGGTATTTCAAGAGAGACCAGGTGTTATATTATTATATTAGTGTTATAAATTATATTTAAATATATCATTTTACATACTGTTAGACGGCGTTTTGAAAAGTCTCGTGTAAAAATTACCTTTATCAAATTAACCATCTTTTCTGGAATTGTCAGTTAATCCTATAATAGTCTCCCTCATGACATCCAATAAATCTCACATGTGGTCTGGTAGGCCTACCCGCTGTTGCATCTCCATACTGCTCCGCAAGAAAATGCTTCATCTCGTCCATCCCTCTAGGCGCTTTGTGAACATTAGGGGTCGCTGTGGAACGTTGAGATAAGAAGCGACAGTTTCACAGCCACTAGTCATCGGCACCCTCGGGCCTTGCCCCCTTGGTTATGCGGTGTATAGCGAATCCACAGCAGATCATTTTGGACGGAAACATTCGTGTTACTTATGTGTTTTGCCACGCTCAGTGGGGATTGGTCAACCATTTGACCTTGGATTTCCAACATTTTGTCTTTATATAACAAACATACTATATAAGTCCAATCTTTGCTTAATCTTCATGCTGTCCCCATAGTTTTTTTAACCCTTTGGACCAGATATACTGCGCTGTATATTGATACTACAAATAATAAACTGACTTATATTCTAGTCAAAAATCTGATTCACACCTTATTGGGCTGAGGTGGGTTTGCTGGTTAGTGCATGTGATCGAAACATTTCTGGGCCAAATGTCGTATCTGGAGAAGCAATCACATCACTTGTGTGTTTCTTGAGAGAACATGGCAGGATATGTGTGAATAAAGAATTATACAAAAATTGTTGCAAGGAACCGACAGACTAGCTATATTTTTAACGGCACTGGTGGAACTCTTGACTCTCGTGCAAAATAAATGTAACCACTAGATGGCAACAATAATCCACCGTGCAGAACAACTTACAGCTTGTGTCAGGTTTCTTCTGTTTCATGCACTATAAATATTTTCAAATCTGCACAGTAATTACTTTGACCGTGTATTTTAGGATGAACAAGTATAGACAAAAATGGATTCTGCCTCAAAATTGTTGATTTCGGCAGTTTTCAATGGCCCTCGTTGTGTCCAAGGTGACATAAATTATGCATGCTCTGAGGTGAGGCAGGGTTGGATAGACGATGGCCGTGACAAAGCCTGGCTGAGGTCCATAAGCCACATAAAGAGAACGACCTGGGGCTGTGAGGTCATGTGAGTGTGTCAGGGCATCCACACCAAAGCTAGAAAAGCATTCATTGTGCTTAGTCCCTGCGGTCATATGCTTTTAAACATCTGAAACCGGGAGAGCTTCGTCTCTCTCTTTTTCTTTAAAAACTATTCAGATGAAAAGATACAGCAGCATAATGTACAAATAAATAGAGGATGGGACAAACAAGTCCTTAAGGATTAGTAGGACATATTTTCTGAATCAACATTCTAAAAATGTACATATAATGTTTTTTTCATATAGTTTAGTTAGATGTTTATTATTATCATAATGAATTTAAAAGATTATAATTCATAAAAATAATAATTATTATTGTTATTATTATTGTCATTATTATTATATAAGGGTATCTTCTAGACAAAGCCACACTTGCACTTGCATTGTGGACGTAACCCAAGTCTAAGGCAGAAAGATTACGGTTTTTACAGGAAGGACATGATTGGCAGGTGATAAACAGCAAGAGATGAATATGCGTGTTCACGCTGGACAGCACAGTGCCATGACAACAGCACTCCCCTGACAGACCAATAGCAGAGCGGGGCACGGCCTCATAAGTGCGCTGTTGATCTGGGTGCGTGGGTTAAATCAGACACAGAAGAATTCCTTCCTGTGTTTCCTCACACTGCTGATTGTAGAAGGTTATAGACTGACATCACAGTGCGTCTTCTTGCCTCTTAGAGGCTGAGGGTGAAAAGCAGAGAGACAAACATGAAGTGCGACAGAAGCAATAAGAAGAAACAAGTTCAGAAAATAATGAAACACACAGGGTGAGAAGCTTCTACCTCAGCCTTCTCTGACTCCCTTCCCTCTGGTCTGCCTCTCGCCCTGGGGGGCTTTATTTTATGTCTTCCAGGTAACCCTGTCTCTAACTAGGCATGTGCCTCACTGGGACTTAAATAAGCCGACTTACAAGCAGATGCCCCAAGAGGGCTGCACCCCACACCTCCTCCAGTGAGAACCCTCCCCCAATCTGCTCTCTCGGTCGGGAAGCCTGTCTCCATAGTTACCAACCTGGTGGGATGGGGTTTTGTGCGTGTATCGCGGAGGGTCTTCATTACCATTAATTTGGTTTCTTCAGAAGAGTGCATCACTTGACATGCTTCTACCCTCTGTGTAAGCTAATCTGACTCGGAAAGCAAAGAATGACCCAGCAGGTGTATATGAAGGGTGTTTGTATATCCATATTTGGTTGCCCAAGTTTGCCCAAAGCTCTAGTTAGGTCATTTGAGGTGCTGGAACACAAGACCTGCTGAAATAGATACACTCTACAGGTCAAGACTAGGTCCAATTAACTGTCAGTTCATACCAGAGAGTAAAATCTCTTAAATACTGGGTGTTTTGAATTGTTCTGTATAATTGATGCAGGAATGCACACCTATGTTGTGAAAGGGTCTATATAAAAATAAATTGAATTTGAGATATTACTAGAGTATCACTTATATGTTATTAGAATGACGACAAGGTTCCTCATCCTACCTTGAAAGGTGTTACCATGTCTGATGGAGTCAGCCTTGGTCTGGGCCCCTTGCGAGAACATCATACCATATCCACAGTAGCCAAGCCATGGTATGTTACCCGGCCAGAAGCGGCCCTCAAGGACACCTAATGCCCTCAAGCGCCGTTAAACTTGTCACGTTTTCTCTCTCCCTGCACTCTCAGGCATTTCTTTGAGTGCTGCCATTGCCACCAAGCGACATTATTAATATTCCTTTGGAACTGAGATGTTTCCTGGACAGCATTTTCGGAGACAAAGTGGCCACAATCGCACCGCCTTCAAAATCACTTCCGCTTCTTTTCATCTAAAACTTCGATGTAAGTAGTTTTCAAAATATTCATCAAGATATCTCATGGAAATTTAATGAAGATGCACACCACACTACAAAGGCAGAGACTGTGATAATGAAAGGCATTAATTCACTCTGCGTAGAAGAGAGAATAGTCGAATACAGTGTAAGTGTAATATAGGCCATCCTAATGTAGAGACCCTGCAGTTCTCAGTAGCTGTTGCTTCCAGACTTAATTATATTTTATTATTATAGGAATAATTAGAAATTGCTTGGCTGGAGATAATCCTACGGATTCAGCTCTTCTGTCTCATTAGTCTTTCCAGAGGCATCATCTAGCATCATGCAATATTCAGTAAATTTCTAGCACACATGCAGATGAGTAGAGTTCGTCCATGAACAATGAAATGTTAAGAAACCACAGCAGGACAGGAGACCAGTTGCCGACCGCAGAGCCACAGTCCCAAACATCACGGTGTTTCATTGGGCAAAATGGCACCATGATGGTGAAAAATAGGGCAATTGTGATCTCGTTTGTATGAAGGTGTCCTATCGGGGGGGGGAGATGTTACATGCCGTAATACTACATTAACCTCTTCTCCAGTGATTTTTGAATGTCTCCCCAGGCTAACCTCAGAGTAACCCCCATCCCCCATTGCCTAGATGCATGGTCTGAATCTCATCCTACTTGGTCTACCATTATCGATGATAGCTTACAAATGGCCCTGTCTCTTCTGCTGTGTGCTGAAGGTCAGCAGAAAGGTGTCCTTCACTTTGCACCGGCGATTGTCTCTCCCCCATGTACTGACAGCATTTCATTCCTCTGACTGGCTATTGTGCTGAAGGGCTCCATTCTCGTGAGCACACTACAATGGACCTGCCTTCTCCCACAATGCACCCTGCAGGCCCATCCTATCCACGTGCCCTGGCAGGCTGGAGAGAGCCAGTAGGACGCAGGATGGAACACATTGTCACCAAGTATGAAATCTAATGAACTACAAATGTAACAAATAAATCCAGCCTACCTGCATTTCCCTTCCAGCCGTAGATAAATGCTCACCGTTCTCCCAATAGCTTTCATCACCCATTAAATTGTCAACTGGCGTCGTTCCAGGATGTGACATATGAACACATGGAAAGCAGCCAGAGATGCACCATGGGAAAGGTTATTTAGCGAAGCACTTTTTGGCTGTTGTGTAATTGTTGGTTAATATATCACAGGTGAGATTTGCGTTAGGTGTTAAATGCCCCGATTAAGGGTTTTATCTCACATTTAAGCTGCATCTGATTCTGATTTTATTTGTCCATAGCGTTTTTTGAAATGGAAAAATAAAATGCCCCAAGAATAGATCGAGGTTATCTTTCTTTAATCTCATTAGATTCAACTCTCTAAAATGCGCATATCAAGTATAAAAAACTGCACAGAGTTATTTTTTAATATAGTATTGCACAGTTTGGGGGTACCTGCATTAGTCTTTAAACTGTAAATAATGGACTGCTAGCTCCACTTCCAGTATTTGAGAACCTCTGTTGTACAGTACCTTTGAGCGAGGTCATTTTGGGTGTCGTAAAAATACTGCATCACAAATGGATGAAACTGTCGGAGTATCTGTTAGGCAAGTAAACAGTGTAGTGAAGGACGTGGACGTGCTGAGGCTCCGCTCCTATGTACTGAACACTGTCACTCTCTCTGCAAGCTCGCCCTGTATATTGTAGAACTGTAAAACAGAGGGGAGCCAAGTTCTTCCAGAGCCCACGACCAAGGTCAGTACAGTGCTCACGGAGGAGATCTTGAAAGCAGGTTGCTGGAAGACATGGCGCTTTCCAAACACTGGTTCGTCATAAATGAGTAATAAAAACTGCAAATCACACCCACCGGGTGACGATGGAAGGGAGGCGAATCCAAGGTCCCCAGCCTGTGCTACTCCGCTGGTCATGGCATCCAAATGGTTAACGGGAGATTTTTATGCATGGCCAGATCCCACTAACCACCCCCCCAGTCACCACCACCGCTCCTGACAGCCCACCCCCCCCTCCACTGACACCTGGCGCCTGCATTTAGTCCTATAGGTCACCGTCTAAATTCGGGGACAGCTCACGGCTGCCCTTCTGGTGGCTACGGGACGGCCACCCATTCTCCCACGCGCACCCGCCAGAAGCGTCTCTGTGCCCCCACGTGACCCCCCGACCCCGCCAAACTAACACGACACCCCACTCAGCCAACCACCTACAGTTCTATAACAAGCACAAACTAGGGCACACTTGTGACACTGCTTCACCAAACCGGCCCATTAATCAGCAAGGCAGCCTTCTCCCGATTACAGTCACCCAGGGGAAAAACCCAACACACCACTGACATTGGCTTGACCTTTAACGCTTGAGGAGTAAATCGTTTGTCCCAAGGCGACTCGATTCACTTATGATTATTTATTGAGCGAGTTGATCTTTAGTTTCCACCCCAGTTCAATCCGATTAATTGATTACCTTGATTAACTCAAAATCAAACCTTTTTGGAACTTGTGAAAATTTCACAGATATGGAACTCCTGTCCCACCAAACACCATCAAAAGCTTCTGCACTTCACACAACCAAACTCCACGCCTCATAGATGTCAAAGTCTCCGCCTGAGGGACCTTGTTAGCCCACGTGGCGACTCCTCCGAGCCAGTGGGGCACAGTGGTGCAGCTAATAACCAATACAGATTTCCGGCTAACCTCTGAGGTCCAGCAGAACTGACAGAGATGCTATTTCCGAATATCCTGTAAATATGTGCAGCCACCACGTCGCATAATGCAGGCAGTGAAATGTCAGCAGAGAAGCGCTGGATCGGGAGACTATAAAACCTTGTTAAGTGGCGAAAGACCAGATGAAATTCCTCATCCTTGACTATGGAAAATGGTCGGATCAACCAATGGGATCATCTCCATTATTTTGGTAGTTATCAGTTTGCAGTTTAGCTCTGCTGCTGTACTTTGAATCCTGACTAAAATCTAAATATCGGCCAGGAATATCAACCCAGACCGACGCATCAGGCTGATGATGTCTTCTCTGAACCCAGTCGCTCAGGGACGGGGGACACCCCAGCGGCTGACGCAGTGACCTGTCCCAATATGGCATCAAAACTCCACAAGGAAATGCAGGTCCCCACACCACCAAGAGAAAGAATGGCACACATGGTAGGCCGAGACAGCGTGGCGTGGAATCAATATTCCGTCACAACACAAAGCATGTGTGTCCCGTTCCAGCCAAGCAAGTCCTGTCTCATTTTACAACTGATACCCTTATAAGGGATGGGGAGGGGGAAAAATAAGATCGTCAGTAAACACTACTTGGCAAAAAATAAGAATAAAAAGCTACCACCAAACTACTGGAAACATTTCAGAAAATAAATGCAGCGTCTAATCAAGGCAGCTCATAAAAACTGAATTTTCCAATGGAGATAGGCACAGCGGCAATCGACTGTCAGACTTCAGGAGGAGACTGGTGTGTGAGGCTTTTGGGTTCTGGGTAGGCAGTCTTCAGTGACCAGAAGTCAGATTGACTCAATTTTTACTCAAAACCTCATAAAAAAAGCTAACATTCAGACTACAAGTACAGGCTGGATATTTCACAGTACCACAGCCAGAACCCGAGGACAAGTACCCAGAACCTTTACAACGCTAATTTCAGTGAACGACGGCACGTGCCGTCTGCTAACCGCTAAACCGCTAGCGCGAGATGCAACATAGAACGAGATGTCAGTGTGTTTCTCTGATGTCTGCCTTTGCCCAAAGCCAGTCCATCCATTTTCATGATCCGATAATCCGGCCATTTTATCGAGAGGCTTAGGGCATAAATCACTTACGGATGGTACACTTGCATCCGCGCAGAACCTGATGCGAGAGAAAACTGGACGTTTCCTACAAAAAGTCCACAACCCAAAAAAAAAACAACAAAAAGAAACCAAGATCTGCATAAAACCACAGCCCACAAAACCCAGATGTTAGACAACCATTTTCCCTGCGGTGTTACTCTGACCAGGCAGCCAAAAATAAAAAATTTCAGCAACAAAATCTTCATAGTCAACCCATTCATTCCTCCGTGTAACAGTATCAGACAGCCGGATTTTTGTTAAACCTGCTTAGGGTAGCAGGGCTTGTGCTCACCTTAGTGGCTGAACCATATCAGAGAGAGAAATAAGCTGTGTCTAAATGCCCATGCGGGCAAAATGGGGCTGGATAGGCCACATACTTCGAAAACCATTTGACGACGTCACAAGGCGAGCACTGGACTGGAACCCACAAGGAAAAGGGAAAGTGGGGAGACCGAAACAGACATGGAGAAGATGCGTCGAGAGCGAAGTGAAGGCCGACGGAGTGACGTGGACCCAGCTGGAGAAAATGGGCCAGAACAGAGTCCGCTGGCGCGGTGTTGTTGTGGCCCTATGCTGCACTACAGGATTGAATGAATGAATGAATGAATGAAAAGCCCAAACGCCGAAGAACAACACAGAAAACAAGACAAGGAGGCACTAGTCATCGGCTGGCATGTGCATAGGGGAAATCTAAGAATTTTTTTGAGAGTTCATCTTCATTCAGCATCACACGTCCTACCACAAAAAATGTTTCGGGTCTCTTTGTTATGGAACGCAACCTGGCAGGCCTGCCTGACCCCGGAGGCCTGACCACGGAGGCCTGACCACGGCCTGGAGAAGCACAGAGAGCTTTTGTGCAAATATGCAGCCACATAAAGCACAATCGGCACGTTTAGTCGCCTCCCCTTGACTCGGTGCTGGAACAGTGCCGTCTTGTCCAGCTGTCTCCATTAATGCACCTGGACTTTGGGCACGGATCTAGAAGCGCACGGATCTAGAGACGCACGGCTTTGCAGCACAAAGAACGGTGTTGTTCCCTTACCTCCAGCACAGAATACCACATTAGGCTAATCGAAGGACAGCTTGTACCAAACTGGTTTCTGTCCTGGATGCGCAAAAATACAGTAAATCGGAAAAATCTGCCTAGTGATCTTTATGCCAAATACTCATCACAGCTTTACTGACTTTGCTGCTCAGCCACCAGTTTTTACAAGTATAAATTTATTGGCATTTGACTCAGTTCCATCCTCCCCAGGATGACATTGTCCTTGTCTGAGAAGCAGGCTCATAAGAAGACTCATAACTCAGAGACATAATCTGTACTTCTGATGCAACAGGGTACAACAACTGTTTTCCCAGAGACACCAAAAGGCAAAGACACGTCCGGTCCAAACACGATCATTGCTTAAATGAACCTGGGTCTTTTAATTTGGATACAATGAAATATTTTAGTGCCTAAGAAGCTTAAAGGGAATTAAATAGTGTCGACAACAGTAGTTTTTTGACTCGATGCTCTAGAAAACAAATTCCGTAATAACTGTACTTATATTTCACAGGGGACATTGAAATCTGTACATCTAAACACTGAAACAGCGGAAACATAATAGTAATAATATAGACGTTAATGATAAATCATTTCTTACATGCACTCCTCTGCATATACTAACCTTAGGACTATCCATAAGCAAACAAGCCTTTCTTTTGCAATCCTGTGAAATAACAAGGCTGCATACGGGACAATCGATGACCTGGATAGACTCCAGAACTGAACCCTTATCTGTATCCAGCGTTAACTTAACCCCCCACCCCAATAAAATCTGCCTGCTGATCATCTGCCAGTGGTTATGTTTCTGCAGTTTAATGCAAACACTTTAGGCACATCTCAGCAGCCGCGGTGGGGGGGCGGGGGGGGCGGGGGGGGCCGAGGGACTCCGCATCCTCGCGAGCCTGCACCGTGGCATGCATCCCTCGCCGCGTGCATGCCGATGACAGTGCCAGGCGCTCACCTTGATGCGGCATGGTGATCGTTTCGTTGGCATTGCCGGACCCCACGTTATAAATGACCACAGCCGATGCGTTGCGGCTGGCCGCATTCCGGATCTTCTCCTTGTAAGTGCAATTGCCCCTGGCGATCAAAGCGACCCAGGGCCCTCCGTCGGGGGGGAGGGAGAAGCGAGTGGCAGGGTCGCAGGTTTGCCGGTCATGGGTGGAGGAGGGCATCGCCACCACCCCCCTGGCGTCTCTCTTCGGGGAGTTCTCGCCGTAGCGGCCGCACTCGGTCTTCTCCGTCACGGTCTCCGAGCTCAGCGGGTCCCGGTAGGTGATGTTGACGAAGGCGGTGTACCACTCCTCTTTCTCCGCCACGGTGAAATCCAAACACAGCAGGTGCACGAAGCAGAAGGAGAGCAGCCATGTTGACAGAGCCAGACTGCGGCAGGCTCGGATAAGGGATGGTGCCATGTTTTCCGAGGCTCCTAACTGCTCCCCCCCCTCCTGCTCCCTCCTTTCCGCCGACTAGCTATAAGCTCCCCTCGCCTGGGTTTATTTCTTCTTGCGCTTCAGACAAAGTGCACTGTAAGGGCGAAGCCGGCTGCCTCTGCTCGCCAGACTTGCCCGGTGACCGCAGCATTAGCCTACTGGCCCCGCAAAACGCCGTCGCCGGAGCGCAGGGTACAGGAGTGCCGCACCATATCGGGGATCCGGGACGTCTGTGTGGCCTGAGATGTTGTGAGCTGGGTCCAGGGGTTGCCAGATTGCGCCTTAACTATCCCCCCATGGCCGCGGGTCTTCTCTCTAAGATCAGAGATAACCCCCTAGTGACCGTATAGAGGGAAAAAACCCACCTTTACATCTTAATAAAAACAGCCCCATTTAAAACAAAAATTAACCCGAGAATGCTGCCATGCTGCTTTTTCTCTAAAATAATGACCAGTCACCAACTGGACACGACAACGAGGATAAGTGTTTATGCATCAATGTTTCCTATTATTATTTTCGATTTTTGATTTTTATGTAGTACAATAAACCTCACGCTACCACCATTTTTAAATTATAATTTTTTATTTTTCTTTTGTAGCGTGGTGAAAGTAGAAATTGTAACAATTATTCTGATCCCAAATCTGGCAACCCGACCGTGTTGCCAAAAACAATGTAGCAGCGCTGTTAGTTTAATAGCGTCATCTGCTGGCAGGGAGTCAAATGTGCGCAAAAACGAAAAGAATGTTAAGACAAGTATGGCCCTGGGAAACGCTTACATTCCATCTAGAATGTCTCATCACTCATCATATATTGTGTCCCAAGTTTTCCTGCAGGCACACTGATAAATAGTTATAGAAATTGATGAATCGATATTTAACTTGATTTTTAACAGCAAAACAGGCTATTTTGGTACAGTTCGGAAATTACCGATTACATCATTTTTAATGATTTTAATTACTTTCTGGACCTGGATTCTCCACCTCTGCCACACACATAACAAAGTAAGAACACAAGCATCAATATAAACCAATAAAACACTGAGTGCTTCTGAATGCATATGTATAGTGTAGCGGAGTTGGGACAAGGGGATGTCGGTCCCAGCATGCACTGCTCCTGTCGAGTTTTTGTTCGGATTGTTTTGGTTCTGTTTTAGGGGTTAAATTAGTTATTGTTAAAGTTCTTTGTGTTTCGTGTTATGGGGAATGTTTAGAAGATAATTTCAGTTAGTTTCATTTAATATGGGAAAGTTACCGTCGGCGAAACATCGTGTTGTTTGTATGCCTCGGGGCGAGATTTAAACTGAAGGAGGGTTGTACTTGTCATGTACAGAGTAGAATGCTACCGCTGTAAGTGGAACCTTATGTTGGTTGTGTGTAACAGGTGAGTGAAGAAAGGAGAGCACGTGGTGACAAGTAAAACGCATGGAGTTGAAACTTGGCGTCTATGATTGAATTCAGTGTCCTAATTAATGCACTAAGGACGACCCCAAAATATAGCAGTACTGAGCACGAATTGTTCCAATTTATTGGTTTGCCGCTAGTTAAAAAAACAAAAGCTTTAGGGTTCTTTCCTTTAGAGTTCATTCTCTGGTGCTGTCGTCATTCTTGTGTTGACTAGTTAAAATAAAAGAGCAAAATCGCCACAATATACAAGGTAGAAGTATGTAAGTAGTGAATAGTGATAAACTAACCCCATGGGTAAGAGAACGTAGCACTTACATGTAGTGAACAGTTATTTAGTTCAGTTCTTTGATAACACTCGGGTAGAAGAAACATTCACTTAATATGACTATCCATTTTTCTGTGGGAAATAACTAAAGTGTAGAAAATTTTAGATCATTCCCCCATTTCCCCTTAGCAAGATGATAAGTGTTCATTTCCCTGTACCTCAGCCTCAGTGCACAGTAATCATTGGTATTCCTGTTTTAATCTTTATTTGGACAGTTGTGTTTTCCATCTGGAATGTGACCTATCCTAACTCTGATTTTGTAACTTTCCGGAGCCAAGTCTGGAGTCAATCCACAGTCCCCAGATCCTTCAAGCAACACAGGTCCCCCCCCCCCCCCAAAAAAAATAAAAAAATTTGAAGTTGTAAAGACATCAGGTAAAGTGGCCTATCTCAATCACAAAGGAGAGGCTCCAGGTGGATGAGGATGTAAACAAAATCCTGCAGGTTCCAGCCAGAAGTGGAAGGTTCAGGTCCAGAAAGTAAAAATCCAGACCAAGAATTTCTTTGGAAGCGTGATAAAAAATATGGTGAAGATCCTGGGATCATTGACAATTCGCTGAAGGACACAGCTGCGCTTCAGGAAAATTTTACACCTGGGTGCATGAACGTGGGGTCCTGCCAAGGTGACTCCAACTCCAGTCCCGGAGAGCTACTATCCAGTAAGTTTTTTGTCCCACCTGGCTTCTGATGAGCCACACCCGTTCCTGGTATTTACCTGAGAACAGTTGTGGCTCATCAGAAGCCGGGAAACAAGAGGATCGCAGGATCAGGATGGCTTCTTGGGGTCCTTAGCATGCTTCCTCGGATATAAGACACTCTAAAATCAAACCGAGTAGAGATAAGGGCCTGTCTTGTCGAGGGTTGAGGCTTTTGGCCATCCTCAGGGATTCTCGATTACGATGGTCGGTCAGGACCGGGAATGGGTTTCCCATCTAGCCAGCGGCGCAGGACCTCCAGGGCTTCCTTGATGGTCAACAACTTATAGTTCCCGATATTGTAATTACGTTCCGCTGGACGGAGCTTCCAGGAGAAGCAGGAGTGACAGAGACAGACAGTGGGAGCAGGATTCAAAAAATAGTCCCGCGCAGGGCTCTACCTGGTGCCTCTCCCCATTGGCAACTCCAGAGTGGAACAGTCCGTGCATTAAGATCAGCCCAATTATATCTAGTTGGTATCTCTCCTCTATCTACCTCTATCTATCTATATCTATCTACCTCCTGGCCCAGCTCTGGTTCCGTTCCCATCAAAGAGGTTATGTTTTGGTTGGAGCCAGTTTTAGTTGCCGACGATTGGTCTTGTCGAGGCCCCCGAGGGTCTCCCCATTCCGGGTGGGGTGACATACTTCCTTAGGTTTATTCTTCATTACGGTCAACATAAATGGCATTTAGTCTGGCCACTCACCTAGGACCAGTGTGCCTTGGGAGACCAGCCCAGGGGCAGCTGCGCCCAACGACGTGGCTCCTTGGATTATGTAGGCACACAAACCCCTCCACCACTATAAGGTCACAGCGACATTTTATAGAATTTTGATTTTCTAGAAGAAAAAAATCTATTTATCATAAATGTGGAAGTTTTAAAAGTATTTTTAAATAGCTCCATGCCTGTTTGTCCAATGCACGGTCCTGGGGGACTGGAGCATATCTTGGAATCTGTGGGCATAAGGCAGGGAAAACCCATACCAGGCCATCAATCTCTCTCTCTCTCTCTCTCTCTCTCTCTCACACACACACACACACACACACACACAATCTGGCGACTCCCAATTCACCTTAGTGTGCTTAAGACCCAGAGCAAACCGCACGATGACATTGAGAGAACATGCAAACATACACGGAGCCAGCATGGACATTCAGACTCAAGTCCCAGAGATGTTAACCTCTGTACCACCCTGTGGTTTTCCCACAAAACGAGTTGTTTTCATACAAATTACGGTTCTGTCCTTACACTGTCGTCTTGCGCGTGCCATAATGTAAGGTCTAACAGATGATTTGTTGCAGATCTGTGAAGGTATAACATGTTTCTTTTACGTTTACGGTAACTTAAAGCTCTCTGCTTTTGTGATGGACACACCTGTAGTGTTTAAACAGGAGAAAATCACCATGCCCATACAGAAACAAACACTTGGTGCAAGCACAAGATAAAGTGCCATGAATGTAATAAAGGTGCAAATGAGGAACAGTGTTGCAACCACAGAGTGTAGATCTAGGGACAATAACAGGTGTGGGTTCCATGAGAACAGAGCTGAAAATGATAATGATGATGTTGATGCAGAAGTCTCACATTCGTGGGCTGGCTGAGGGGGGCTTGGATAAAATTTCCTGACCAGAGGAGTGGGTCGGGGAGGCGGAGGGGGAGGGTTCTCAGTAATGCTGCATTCCATTTGCCCTCAGAACTCGGATTCCGAGTTTTTCAAGTCGGAAGTGACGACGTGCGCGCTCCCGTTTCTCGGAGATCTTGCTTTTTCATGTGGGTCCACGGTATTCAAGATTCAAGAGATGTTTACTGTCAATACAACAATATACACAGTATACATTGTATTGAAATGCCGTTTCACACAGACCCTTCCATGGTGCATTAGTGAAAGAAGGAAACAAGAAATCAAGAAATCACAAATAAATAATATCTAACTAAACTAACCTATTGCTACTTCTGTGGCAAATGGAACGCACCCGACTCGGTTTTCCCGAGTTTTAGTGAATGTGACATAATCTCGGAATCCGAAAATTGGATCCCAAGGCAAATGGAATGCAGCATTAATCTGGCCCTGCTGCCAGCTGCCCCATCCGCGCTGTGATTGGTCAGTGCCTGGTGGTGTTAGTGATGACAGGAATGCTCAACTAGCTAACTAGCATTTCTTACCATTTTCCTGACTATCTGTAGCAGAGGTCCAGGCTTTACAAGAACCTGCCATGTTTTATGCGGAATTTTATTTAGAAACTACTGGATTCTACCCCATTTTACGTGATGATGCCACACTGTAAAAAAGAAAAACTCAAGACAACTTAAAATTCCAAGGCAACTTCCTGCACTAGATTTTTGAGGGCAACTCATACTTCTAAGAAAATCACCTATTGTTATGCCAGGTAATTATTTTCCGTTCAGATAATTTCTTTCATTTCCATAAAAGCTTCAAATTTTTAGTTGTACATAGTAAGAATTCAAAACAACAAAAGTTGTTCCAACCTATTGTCTTTTCTTAAGATTTATCTTTCATATGTGTAAAGAGTACAAAATCAGAGCCCAAAGCTGTGCTGGTTGGACTTGAATTGACAATCTTTGGGTTAGTGGCACAGAAGTTTAACCCACAGAGCTACATACTGCTGTCACGCTGGGGGTTGAATCGTGCCTGGATGTAGGCGGCGTGGAACAGGCAAGACGATCGGGAAGCAGATAATCCAGAATATGAGGTTTATTGGTCGGACTAAACGGGGTAACGCCACAAAACATCACAATGACAGAACTAGGGAGACTAACTCAGACGCGGACTAAATACAAAAGACTAACAGGAAACCAACAGGAAACGCATGATCACAATCAGACGAATGAACGACAGGTGGTTTCCATCAGGGTTTGAACACGGGGAGCGAGGGGGTATGGTACACACGGGGCTTGCACGGACGGAGCATGACAACTGACTAAGATGCTGCAAAAACTCTGAACAGTTATAAATCTGTAAACAGTGTTTTTGTGTTGGGATCTTATTCATCTTACATTCCAAACAGCTGAGCATGTGGCTCTGTCAGCTATGCCTCTCTGCACATGGACTAAATGCCACCAGTTCAAGCCCAGCATCAGCACATATTAGAGCCCTTGAGCAAGACCTGTGACCCCCCCCCCCCAGCTCACTGAGCACAGGTAGCCTTCACAGTCAAGCTTGCTGTCATTCCCCACAGGGAACCTCAATAGGTGTCCATTGGCATTTATTACTGACATGTTTTAAATAAACAGGCTAATTCAACTGTTTTGTTATCTTCATTTATAATAATTAGTTGGCACATGTTTTGTGGTTTTGAATTCCTAGCATGTTTAAGCGAGTTTTTATGCATATGAATGATAAATCATATGAACAAAAGAGAATAAGTTGGCACAACTTTTTGTGACTGTTTGTGATTCTTAGCATGTGAAACTAAAAATCAGAAGTTTTTCTACATATGATTACCTGAACAAAAATAATTAGTTGTCACAACAGTAGGAGGTTTTCTTCAAAACTTAAAAGTTTGAGTCCTCAAAATTAAAAAATCTCATGCAGTAAGTTTTGAAAGTTTAGATTGTCAACTTTTTTTTACAGTGCTGTTTTCAGATGTACCTGTTAAAAAAACAGCATGTTTGACAGATTAATTGGCATGTTAGTCATTGTTTTTAAATTCTAAGTTATAGGGCTCTTCCTCTGAACAGGAGGAGTAAGAAAATTTATGGGTGAACTCTCAATAATTTTTTTATAGTCAAAGTTTATTGAAATATTTAATCACAAACAGTGAAAGTGAGGGGTGGCATGGTGGTGCAGTGGTTAGCACTGTTGCCTCACACCTCTGGGATCTGGGTTTGAGTCTCCGCCTGGGTTCCATGTGTGTGGAGTTTGCATGTTGTCCCTGTGCCGTCGTGGGGTTTCCTCCGGGTACTCCGATTCCCCCCCCCCACAGTCCAAAGACATGTTGAGGCTGATTGGAGTTGCTAAATTGCCCGTGGGTGTGCCCTGCGATGGGCTGGCCCCCCGTCCAGGGTTGTTCCCTGCCTCGTGCCCATTGCTTCCGGGTAAGCTCCGGACCCCCTGCGACCCAGTAGGATGAGCGGGTATAGATAATGGATGGATGGATAGTGAAAGTGAAATTGTTTCTTCTTAAGTGTAGCCTAAATTCATTAAATTCGTCAAATGAGATTCTTGATTTGGATCTAAACCTTCAGTGCTTTGCATGTGTTTATTAACCCTTTATTAATACACAAATAAAAGTGTGGGTTTTGAGAGAGGAAAGGCACGAGAAATAACGGGTAAAGTCAGAGAGGTGATGATATATATCCTCCTGACTACCAGGAAAAAAATAAATTTCCAATTACTTTTATTTTTCCTTTTTCCAATTGCCAAAGTTGCCAAAGCCCTACCCCTATAAATCTGGTATCATTTTTAAGTCCTGAATGTCCTCTTTAAAGCACAACAGGAGTTAATTAGGTAGCATGCAGGATATGGGAGATATTCAAGTTTACAAACGTCCTCTAGAGAGGACAAATTTGAACTGCTGGTAGTCAGGAGGATATATTAACACAAACTATGCTGTGCCGCATGGAAAGAGGCGTGTTGTCAGAGACGCTTTGGAAAGCGTCCTGTCTGCTATAAGTCGACGACAGAGGGTGCTGGGCATGCAGGACTGAACGCCATTTCAAGTGTTGCCATCTAGTTATTTATAATAACACAACTTGATTGTGGAGTTGGCTTTATTTTGGCGCAAGACGGAGTATCTATCGGAGGTATGCTAAGACAACGTGACACCGTCCACCGACCCACTTTCTCAGTTTTGGAGTGAGAAAAGCTGCGCGGATGAGCGCTCTTCTGCTAACACTGTCTGTAATGTACATAAGGCTTTGCTTTCAGACCAAGGATTACAGAATAAGAGTAAGTAATTCGCGTAATTCTGTTTGACATAGACTGCTCAGTAGTCTGTGTGGCTATGCGTGTGCAAAATGCTTTCCCGAAATAGTTGTAATGTAGCCGTGCCTGCGATTGCTTTTAATTTCATTTCGCTTGCTTGTTTACTTATTTATAATTAACTGCTGACGATCTGTTTTGACACGGGAATTAGTCACATCATAATTATTGTTTTACTATGACAGAACAGCAAAAAGTATGGAAAGATGCTTATCTCCGTGATATATCATAAACATGGGGAGTTTTTAAACCGGTAATTTTGTCAGTATGCAGTATCAGGGCGGCAACCGGTGTTGTTTTCGTTTCTTTTTTTGAAGCTAACTATATGACACAATTTACATATCCCTGACTTTTTTTTTTTTGGGAAAACCTACAACTGCAATTTTATTACGTCTTAAGGTCTCTACGGAGTGAAAACTATCGTGTAATGCATTGAATTTTTACTTTTAGTGCTGCTGCATTTAACGAGCATTTAGCATATAATAGTTTAAACTGTAACCGAACGTACAGTATTACAAAATCGTTACCCAGCAAACGTGAAACCTTTGACAGACGTGTATATTATGTCTACTTCAGTCGGTCGGCCCAGGACCGTATCTGTTAGGAGAGATAGTGTTCAGCATTTCAGCGTCCGGCTGCGACCCCTCTTGGACTTAGATATTATCAGTTCAGTATTTGAGATTTTTTTCTGACGTCTGCGGACGTGTAAGACAAGTGCAGGACCCAATATTTGAGGTCCAGGAGGCAGCAGACGTCGTAAAAGCTTTCATTTTGGCTCCCCAGAGGATGTCATGAACAATGGGTAGGGCCACGGGCTAAAATTATGGGCGGGGACTGGGAGAGGAGGAGTAATAATCAAAATCTGCCAGTACCACCTTAAATACAGCCCAAAGTTAGGCCTTTGGGTCAGTCTACACCAGGGGTGCCCACACTTGCGAGCTACTTATAAATGACCAAGTCAAAATGATCTAACAACTATAAAAATGCTGAAAATATTTATGTATAAAATATTGAGTATTCTTTATTATGTTATCGTTACTATTACTTTATTCCAAAGGGGAATTAATATTTTTTAATTGAACTGGGATATTAGTTCCTTCACCTCCTCCCATTCCGTATGGAAGTTGTAGGTTTTTGGCTTCTTACTTGGTCCAGCTCCCCCGCTCATTTTTATACCCTTTCCTAAGTTTAGTAGAACTAATTTGGAGGCTATCTAGGCGACTCTGTCGCTTACTGGAGTTCTGCAGCAGCTGGCGCGGTTGAACGTGTCATCCATCCTCTATATTTCATGCCGTACGATCTACCCACACTACCTTTGCGATCGACCAGTAGATCGCGATTGCCGTATTGGGTACAAATTTGGTACCCTGGTATACACGTTTCATCATCGAAGTTTTCCTAAAATTATAAATACATTTTGTGTAAAAACCTAAAAAAATACCAGTTCTTATGCTTTATATATTTAAATAGCTTTAAGACCCATGTATAAGATTTGTGGCTTGTTTTATTTCTTTATTTTTACTTGCGGTGTGTTTATATAGTATCATAACCAGGGCCCCGTATGACAGATTTCTTTCTCATCAGCTTTAAGATACCCCAGTTTAAATGGACCTTTATCTTTCACCTACTCTTAGCCTACACATGGCCTGACAAGTTATCCTTCTGTCTGTGTGGAAGTTCAGCCAACATGTCATTTGGACTGTAGCTGTTGATTATTTTAGTAATTGAGCATTCTATTGATTATTCTAATTAATGGCACTTTCGGGATGCATTATGACATACCTGGGATCTTCAGTAACCCGGCATATATAGGCTATATTTACAAGTCAAGCCACAAATAACCACAAACTGACTTTTATTGAATACATCTTCCCCAAAATCTAAGAACAGTTTCTAGACAAAATTTAAGATTTTTTTTTAATTTACATTTTTTACAACCCGGAAGTTACTATTTTTGCAGTGAACAGCTGAAACGTAGTTCCTTAATTTAGGGGTAATTTATTTGGAAAAAAAAATCATCATAGAAATGTTAAACTTTCAAAATTTCGAACCATTTTCCAATGGAAATAAATGTTTCCCAATCATGTGTCATCATATTGTTAAAGCCTATGGATTAAGAACGGGATGTCATTAAAGTTCATTTGTGTGTAAAGGCGGGTGTCTCAATACTTTTGGCAATATAATGTATGCCTACTGTTTTTTTTTTACTTGTACAGAAAACACCCTCCTCTCAAAAGAGTCCAGTGATCAAAATCCGTTGTCATTCTTTATCCCCAAACAAGCTAAACTGGGCAAATTCAGCAAACACTGCAAAAACTACCACTATATGTAATGTCTCATTTACACCTGGCACTTTAGGGACAAAGAGTGACCAAATATTGGTCAATATGGACAAACAGAAATTTTAATTTTATTTCAATGATATTCTAAGCAATTCAACATAATAGAGACAAAATAATGTGGGGAAAAAAAGCACTTTTTGTCAAAGAGCTGTTTAAAAATGCAGCACTTAACAAGCGCAAGTAAAAACAGGCTGCAGACACTTATATAAATTAAATTACCACAAAAAAAATTAAGCTATTTTGCCATAAATTTGGTAGTAAATTGACACTGTACCATGTCATCCGAGGAGAGCTGTAAAATATTTTAATCAGGTGTATTAACATGATAGTAGTGCAGCTGACTAATCACCAACCCACTGACAGCCAGAACAGCTTGATACATAACGCTATCCTGCGTCAGTAGCAACTGACACAATCATCAGTGGAACGTTAGCCTCGATAGCTGTTAAGCTGCCTTTGGTCATAACTATTATTTATTATGAACATTAATAACTAATGCTATAATTATATTTAGTACTTTAATGACAGCTAATGAATTACATATTTTTTGTGCAATTTTATTAACACAGTGGTAAGCAGTGAAAATGAATGTGATTCTGTGCCATGAATGTCAACGTTTTGAACTATCCACCGTCCCCATGATTAAAAAATATAAAAACTGTTAAGACACTGGATGCATATTCAGCCTTGAACTTACCTTTAAGGTTAATTTTCCTCCTTTCTCAGTTCTGTGCATATAGCCCTGTCTGTACCTTGGTTGTAGCTTTGTTAAATGTGTTCAAATGAGAACCTGTTTGTTGGTTGGAATGTTTATTATTATTATTATTATTAATAATAATAATAATAATATAATGATAATAGTAAAGCACGTTGTGTGGCAGTAATAAACACGGTGATTACTGAGCAGGACATAGTCGTGTGGATTAAACGAAGAATCAAAGAATTTGCACTGAGGACTTTTTGCAGTCGAGATATGCGACTTACTCGATGAATCGCTACAGCCCTGCATGTCATTAGAGCATTTCTCTCGTCATAATGTCCTACGCGGGCATGGGACGTTGTACTTTAACGTACATTAATGTCTTGTTCTTGCTTTCTCTCCAGAGAAGTCTGCGAGGTGCTTACATCTTCTGGTGTTCCCACAACTGCCCAGACTGCCCGTTAAACTCTGAAGTCTGGATTGCCTTTTTCGCTTTGAGGTAGGCAAATTCAGTATTCCAAGATCTACATAGTTATAAGTAACACGTCAACTCTAAGAAATATGCTAGTCATTCATGACTAACTACGAACAATATTCGGTATGACACGTTGCAGTCGTGTTGTTAGATGTTAGTATCTCTGTACTCAAAACCCATATTTAAAAGCAGAGACGGATATTTCAGGTCCAGAAAGTAAAAATCCAGACCAAGATTTTGTTCCAACCAACCAGTTGCGTACAACGAGTCATAGTGACAGAGAACTCAGCTGGCTGGTTGGAACAAAATCTCGGCCTGGATTTTTACTTTCTGGACCTGAAATGTCCATCTCTGTTTAAAAGACGATTGTGTAGATGTGTAGTAAAATAAGCATGTGTACCTTTTTAGTTTACATACAGTTTTTAATTCCTTCCTTACCAGCTGCTTGAGCACATCGTTACCTGTTGGTGCTACAAGCAACATAGAAGAGCAAGACCTGCTTGAGCTCAATTGGTGGATTACAAACTATACAGACAAGCTTCGTGTGGGTATCCCTTCCATTGTGGACCTGCGGGAGATCTGTGGGTCATCGTTTATTTTTTAACAATTTAAACAATGAAAAATGACAGTCAGACACACAGATAGATAGAAAGACACATAGATAGACAGATTATAGATAGACACACAGATAGATAGAGTAGCAAAGTAATTAGATTTAGAAAATTAAGTATTACCAGTGTACAATATAGGAAAAACTGATCTATGACCTTAATCGGACATAATAAACTTAATAAACCATGTATGGGACGTGACATACAGTAAATAGTAAAGCTATTACACTGCATAATATTGATATTGTCCAAGAGAAACGTCCTTGGTAATATGTGTAAATAATATGATATTGAATATATGCGACATCAAACTTAGCAAGGAGCATGAAATAGCACCAGGAGCTCTTATAGTTTTACTGTCCTCTAAACCACTAACAAACTATGAACTATATTTCCCAGCTGGCTGTTTACAAACCCCATCAGAAAGATTGAATGGAATGTATTACCGTTTACATAGCATAACCAATGTAATAAACTAATTCATGTTCAACACAAGCTTTACCTGTGTCAAGGATAAACACGTCAAAGCTGAAAAATGTCTCTAAAGTAATCAGTCCTCGTCCACGATAATCCAGCTAGGATACATAGTCTGTAACTTCAGAGTGAGCAGTTCCTTAGTCCGGTTATATACGCCAGGTGCCAAAATTCTTATTCGTTTTTATTGACGCTTTAACATAGCTATGCAACTTGCATGGTTGTTTAACGTAAATCTTAGCCGATACGGTATTGATCCGGGACAGGGCTGTGAACATGAGCCTTTTGCAAAGTAGGCATTCTGTTGTCATAGTAGCTTGAAGTTCTTATTTTGGCAGCCTTACTGTACATTTACTTATTGTCCCCTTCAATCAGGGGTGTAACACAATGCTGTACACACCACACATCAACATCAACGATGAGGTAAGTTACTGTGTTTTCCCATAATGCATTTCCTAGATTTCCTGTTGCTCCTGGCATTGTCGCCCTTCCCCAAACACGCACACCCTTGTTAGTCTCCCTTGGGCAACAAAGCCGTGTAGGAGATTACTTCACCATTTAATGTTGTGGGGAGAGATTAAGTCCTTGGGGCTAGGCTGAAAGAAATAGCCACATGTTATTTTTTGACACCGATAGAGAAACGAGAGAGAATTAAATGTAATGCAAGTTCTAGAATTTGCTAGCCGAAGGACTGATTTTGGCTCATGGGAGTCATACTTACACAAAAATGTTTTTACGGCAGAAAGAAAAATATTGGTTCAGATAGATAACCATGTTGTAGAGGAGGTGGGTCCAAACAACTAAACGAGGCAAGACCAACCAATCAGATGTCTTTGTCCCGCCTACTCTACAATCTGATTGGTTATCCTTACCATTTTTCCTGCTGCCCTCAGAATATTTTTGTGCAAGTTAAACTCACACAAGCCCGATGCCTGGCCCTAGAATAGCCTATGCATTTCTCTTGGAATGCTGATAAAATCAACACCTTCGGCATATCCTAACCTGTTGACCTACTGGGAAAATGGAAAATGCCTGAAATGCCTAAGGACAAGTGAGCCACTAGTAGTGACAGTGACAGTGACTGTGGGGTGGGGTGGGGCGCGTATGGAGGGTCGTTCTCACACCGTTTTTTTCCACAGGAACTCAAATCATGCAGAGAAATGATAATGCAATGCTTCCTCCTGGAAATGGAGGTCATGATGTTCGAGACAGAGGTTCCTGACACCGACCAGAACATACTGTCGAGGAAGAACGACGCTCTGTTACGTCAGCTACCCCAGGTGAGCATGCCGGGGTGGGGGGCTTCCACGAGCCTGCAGTGGGGCCGCGGACAGACATTTACCATCCGGTGTCCGTCTGTTTTTCCAGAGCAGGTGCAAGCTATGCGAACTGCACGACATGACCAATTCCACGGTGTTCCTGGAGACATTCCAAGACTTTCTGAAAATGATAGTAAACAAAATTCGCAGCCGATAGCCTTTCCAATAAACTGCTTCCAGCATGGACACAAACGCAACGTTGTTTTCTGGGACATGCTCATGGATTTTCCTATGGAGCAGGAGGTGGTGAGCATTCTTGCGAAGTGAACCTCAACTTTTTTCTTTTTTTTTTAAACCTGTCCTACGGGTGGGGGGGGGGCGGCACGGTGGGGGCC
>JABFEB020000082.1:1271316-1285233 GCA_019775895.2 Stomatorhinus ivindoensis
GAACACGCCTCGTTTTCGGACTTTAAAGAGCTATCGCCCGACATCGGCTGCCTTACCGCTCCTGCCAGCCACAAGATCTCCACATTCTTTCGCTTCTTTGTCCTCACGTTCTGTCCCAGAGTCTCCAGTAAATCTTTCAAGTCGGTTTGTGCTTGGAAACAAGGTAAACCTGCAGGAGGACAAAGACGCGTTCAGCCACATACCACCGGCCACATTCTCAAAGAGTTTCTCTTTGTAGCCACTCAACCAACAGCACCGGATAAAGGTATTATATGCAAACCCGCTTCCAAAAAAGTTGCAACGCTCACTGTGTAAAATGTAAATAAAAACCGAACGCAATGATTTTGCAAATCTTATAAACCTACATTCAACTGAAAGTAGAACAAAGGCAACATAAATGTTGAAGCTGAGAAATTTTATCGTTTTTTTTTTGGTGAACGCCATATCACGCATCGGGTGGTGTGTAGCTCAGTGGCTCTGATCAGAAGGTTGCTGGTTCTAGCCTGGCCTCAGCATATCTGTGGTTGTCTTCAGCAAGGCCCTTAAACCCCCCCCCCAGCTCCCTGAGTGGCTGCCCTTCAAGGCCAGCTTGCTCTCACCTGCAGACAGCAAGTCGGGGGAAGCATAAGGAGAATTTCCCCATGGGAAATCAATTATTATTACTAACATAGGCTGAATATGAATCTGACTCCAGGAACACATTTAAAAGAAGTTAGGACGGAACAACAAAAGCCTGGTAAAGTTGTGTGATGCTAAAATAAAACACCGGGTTGAATATCTCATAACTAATTAGGTTGACTGGCATCAGGTCAGCAAGATGATTGGGGATAAAAAGAGTCTCTCAGAGAGGGAGAGTCTCTGTACAGTGAAGATGGCGAGAGCTTCACCACTGAAAAAACTGCATGGGCAAATAGTGCAACAATCTGGCAATTTCATCATCTATGGTACAAAAAAAAGTCCGTAAAAGATTCATAGAGTCCGGAGAAATCCCTGTACGCAAGGGACAAGGTCGAAAACTGGAGAAGTGTGATCTCCAGGTCCTCAGAAAGAACTGCATTAAAAACAGACAGGATTCTACAGTGGAAATCACTGCATGGGCTCAGGAATGCTTCCGAAATCCACTGTGAACACAGTTCACTGCTGAATCCATAAATGCAGGACGAACCTCCTCCATGCAAAGAAACCACATCTGAACATCATCATGAAAACCGATTTCTGTGGTCTGACGAATCAAAATCTCAAATTCTTATTGGAAATCATGGACGCCATGTCGTCCGGCCTGAGGAGCAGAGGGACCTTCCAGCTTGTTATCAGCAGACGGTTCAGAAGCCAGCATCCGCGATGGTGTGGGGGGGCATTAGTGCCCATGGCTTGGGTAGCCTGCACATCTGGGAAGGCACCATTAATGCTGAGTGATATATACAGGCTTTGGAGCAACATTTGCTGCCATCCAGATAACATCTTCATCCGGGGAGGCTTTGTACATTCCAGCAAGACAATGCCAAACCGCATTCTGCATGCATCACAACAGCATTGTTCCGTAGTACAACAGTCTGGGTGTTAGACTGGCCTGCCTGCAGTCCAGACCTGTTACCCACTGAAAACATCTGGAGCTTCGTGAAACAAAAAAATATGACAAATGAGACCCTGAACTGCTGATCAAAAGAAATCCCACATCAGGCAAGAATGGGACAACATTTCACTTCCAAAAACCTCAGCAACTGATCCCCTCAGTTCCCAAACGTTTACAGAGTGTCGTTAAAAGAAAAGGTTATACAACCTTTTTGAAACGTGTTTCCGGCCTCAAATTCAAATTGAGCAAACATGTGTCATAAAACAATAACATTTCCCTGTTTCAACATCTGATATGTTGTCTTTGTTCCAATTTCAAATAAATATGGGTTTATATGATTTTTAAATCGCTCCATTCTGTTTTCATTTGCATTTCACACGGCGTCCCATCTTGTTCGGAAACGGTGCAGTGTTGCTTAAGGAAGGTGACAGCTATGTGTATATTCACCAACAATTTGCAGTTAACCATGAAGTCTGGACCAACTACTTACATTCCAATGGCACCTTGTCGCTTAGAGACTTGTAGTAGCCATCTAAAATCTCAAAGTTTTTCACATTTATTCGTTCCTGTAAAGAAATGTCCCCAAACCTGGACAAAGACATCATAATTGACACGCCAGTTTCTATGTAATATTTTGTTACAATTCTGACGATCATAAATGTATTACGTGACGTTCCAATAGTATTATTTACTAGGTGCAGTTAATTAAAAACTAACAACACTGGAATTGCTATAGGGCTGGTTTCTGCATGACTAATTGTGTATGACTAATCTATATGACAAAAAAAAATGTGCACACGTATTTTTGGATTTTGGGTGTACGAGGAAATATTTATGATTCAAGTATGAATCGAGTATCTCCTCACCAAACAATATGACCAAGAACTCTGCACTCGATGCTAAATTTCTTACATTCAAACATTTGCGACCCAACAGAATGTCTACCGCACTGAAATCTCTGGTGTCTTTGTGAAAAACTCGTTTCAGTTTTGCATTATTATAATGTGGCTTGAAATGAACTAAAACATTGATTTGTTAGGTCCGTACACATCCTTAACTGAATGACAAGCACCTGTGACCATCCAAGTTAATTTTGATAAAACCTATCTACAAGGTCTTGAATGGTGAGCAACAACATAGAAGTAGCTGCCTAAACTGTCAAGCCGAAATTGGATATCTTCCTTAGTAACACCAGAGAATCCTATCAGCTGTATCGTACCTTTCTGCAATTGTCTGCTGTTCATTTATACCAATGTTAAACAGCACTGGATACACTTGTAAGGGCTTTCCATCTTTAATCTGATTGGGTAATGCCTGGAACACGTCCGGTGGTAACGGCACTTCGACAGTGTAGTGGTCCCTGGAACAAAGGGGGAAGGACGGAGTTAGGGTTCATCAACCCGTGCTGAGGATGCAACGCTACTGGTGTGTTGCGGCAGGCTTCACGCCACTTTTTGTGGAGATCCCAGAGTGATTCTGATTGGCTGGTGATGGACACATGGGCTGCCCCGCCTTCATTGGGGTGGGTGGGCGAGGTCTTACCGCCTGCCAAGGATAAGAGGCTGCAAGTGAGCGGGGTTGTCCGACATGGCCTCAGTGATCCTGAACGCGACTCCTCGCAGGTCCGAAACGCCCACCTCCATGTCTTCCAGCATGCCAATCTCCTCACCTGGGCCGGGGGGGTGACAGAAGACTTATAAGGAGATCTAACATAGGATGTCTCACGGTGGCTGCAAGATCACGGACAATAAATGAAAAGCTACTCTCCAGATTGCACTCAGGACATGGGATACGTGGACGGGATTTATCTGTAAGTACGAACCATTTCTGTGCACTTAGTGAGCTTTGAACATTTAATGAAAGTCCCGTTGGATTACAAGACTGCTGGGTAGGATTTGGTTCCTATACCGTATCATGCAGAAACTTCAGTTTAGGTCACTGGTTTGCATCCCAAACACACACACCAAAAAAATAGACGAGAGAGTTTCGGAAATCTGCTCTTCAATTCCACTATCCCTTTCATAACCTGTGCGGCAACTTAGTTATAATGGGACAGATAATACGGACTGGGCATGGAACACCATCACACACATCATTGTCATTGAGCACTCTAAGAGAGAAGAGGATTATGGGTGTGTTTTGGTAAGGATTATTTAGTCAGGACAGCCTTAGGCAGTCATAAAAAACTATGTTTGAATGATCTTCATGTTGGTGTTAATGCTATGGTATTATACCTGTCAACTTGTATCAACTTCGCCATTTCAAACCCTCTGCTAAAATCACACCAGTATTGGCAGCGGCCGCCCAGTACACCCATGTATTGTTTGACTCTACCACTAGCACACCTTGATTGATTAATTAAATAATCCAGGGTGATTTGGCAAACATATAAAATGGCTGCGTATCCCCTAAGGGGAAGTTCAGGAACTGCAGTGCAGCTTATTTAGCTACACAAGACGAAACAGATAAAAATTCTTATTTATTTTCTATTGTGTTACTGTTACTTTGCATATATTATAGGAAACACACAATTTCTACCAAGATATAAGAATTCTACCAACATGTTCCTCAGCAGCCTAAGAGACTTGCACAGTACTGAATACAAGACTGAAAGCTCACAGACATTTTCCTGGTAATTATTAAGCCGCTGGCAAAGTACACGCCCCATTGTTTCCATTTCGTTTTCAGCGCCACTGTACTTTATATTATGCAGTATCAGAGTTTCCAGGAGTCCCACCCCAAGGGCTGCCGTGAACTGCATGCACTTTATACCGTCCCGCTGTGTCACATGTGCTTATCGACGTGTGATTATTTTTGGGTCGTTGGAGAGGGCGACTCGGGGCATGGATGAGAGGGAAGCATGTGGGGGGGGGGGGGTCGACGGTGGGGGCCACCCACTGTAGGTGCTGAGGAGACTCTCAAACTGAGCCACCAGGCCCACGACGTGTAGCTGCTGCAGGAACGCTTTGTCATCCACGCCGGCGTAGAGCCTCATGAGGAAGCCGCAGGTCAGGGCAGCGAGCTGGGGGGGGGGAGGAGGCCAATTACAAGCTGCCGACTGTGCCCAGGGCAAACATGGGCATCCCCAAGGCAAACATGGGCATCCCCAGGGCACACCTTGGACTGTTTTATGGCCCATTTAATGCCACGCATCATAAACAGTGTCCCCGGGCGGTCATGTGACCTGGAGTGAGCGGCTGTGTGAATCTCACAGAAGTTCTTCCGCCTAAAGACGGCAGGCTGTCACACACACACACACACACACAAACCAAATGCTCGATCTACTTCCACAATGAACTCTTGCTGTTTCCTGGAACACCAACACAGCCCAGTATAACAATAAACGCTTCAAAAAGCTGTTAACACAGGAACAATGGTAATGAAAAGGCAAACTTTCACCCATTTTCCGACACTTTTTAAGACAAACGTATCCAAATGTTTCACTCCAGGCGTTTGGACTGTTATGACGTTATGACTTCTGCACAATACAGCTATTATTCCTCAAATTACCAACAAACATACTTTAAAATGTTCATATCACCTGTGACAGCTAACAAATTGCAGTTGCGGTTACATGCTTTACACAGTGCGAAGTCGGCTCTGACACAACATTAACCGCGAGTAGCACCTGCGTTACACTGTTAGGTTGCTTTGACACGAGCGCCCCCTAATGGTCAACCAGAGACATCGCAACCAAGTTCATATCTTTGTTTGCTGCATGACACACAGTCCACCTTTTTAAACTCATGGATACAGCTGGATACTAAGCGATTAACAGCATGAAAAACAACCCAGCTGCACAAGTAGGACTCTGAGGAAAGATACCTGGTATTTTTGACATCTGATTACTCGCTCACAAGCGATCACACGCCGCAAGCAAGATTAGGATAAGCCTGACAGACAGACAGGCGTTCGCCATACAATTAAGGAAGCATCCAGACCGGTCACATGTTTCACTGCCCAAACTGCAGGTCGACGCAGCAAGACTCCTGCACGCCATCCTGCATGGAAGGCTCGAAAATTCAGCATTAGTTAGAACAGAATATAGACCACAAAACCCGGTGCCCAGTCCGCTAGCCTCTCCTTCCAAGGCCTAAAAATATCCCTTCCTTTGGTTTATTCCAAGTAATAACAACTAGATGCAGGGTGAGCTGCCTAGCGGGGTGATACCCACCACCTGACTGAAGACCACGTCCCGCCTCTGTTTCAGCAGCAGGCCTTGTGGGATGCTGCAGGCTGCCTCCTGCAGCAGCACGAACGTCATGGACTTCCTGGCGCGGTCCGCCACTTCTGTCACGCAGCCCTTCAGCACGTCCACCAGGGGGCGCAGCTGCTCCAGCCAGTCCCCTGGGAAACAAATAGCATAGCGCCCCCTGCAGTCAGCTCCCAGAACAGACAGCGAAAGAGTCGTTTTTCTACAGGCTGCCACCTGTCCAGCGTTTTCCAGGTCCACCCCCACATTTTGGTCATTTGTCCCGGAAAAAAATACTTTCATTCTGAGACATGGAATATGGAATGTCCCTATCAATTTCCCTGTCACTCAGACCGAAACTAACCTTTGGAATGGTGTTGCTACGTGCAATATTTTTCTGTCAATAACTAGATTCAGAGTTCAGAGTTAACGCCTAACTTCCACGAGACCGGAGTTTCAAACCAAGATATGCACGATAGGGAAAGGGGACAGTAATAATTATAGCTAACTAATGTTCTGTCATTCTTCTTCCAAACACTAGAGGGTGACAGTGAGTGTACACCAGGTGGCACATCGGCAATGTTCTGGATAGCTGGGAGACAGAAAGAATACGAGATAATGCGGTGGAACACGTCGGCCTGCAGGACGGGTGCAGGAAGTCACCACACTGTCTCAAGTCTGGCTGCTGTAAATTAAAAAAACCCAAATGTTGGTGATCTACATCTTCTGGGGCAGATTAGAGTGGCAGCGCTGCTCTGAGAGTCCATTTACAGTTTTCCCACTTAAGAGAAACCGAGACTCCTTTTTACATATAGTTATTAAATATTAATGGAATCCATAATTAGCTGATGATTTATTTCAGGACGTTAGCAATGCAAATTATTTTTTAATGGCAATGATGTAGTCAGTATAGAGTGATTATGCCACAATACCCCAAAGAGGGGATGGTAGAGAGCTCTCCGAGTAAGCGGCAGTAACATTAATACAAGTAGCCACTAGGTGCCAGTCTACTCCACATAATCATGCTACTACAGCAGTACGTGCGACACGTACTGCTGAATCGTTAGAAAGGCAGTTTTCTTAAAAAGACTGGTTCTCAAGCTCTAGAACGGCTGACTAAGCACTCCCCTATCGTCGTAACAGTTTGCTGCACAGGTTGACAGACAAACTCAAATTTTACAAGGCCCTGTAAAATAGAAAATTGAAGAGAGCAGGAAGAGTCAAAAAAAGACCAGCCCTCTCCGTACGGGCTCATGGGGCGGAGAGACGGCATTCTGTTAACCCACGGCCTGCTGTCGGTGACCGTGACCAATCGCACGGACGCCCCTCTCAGCCTGAGCGTCAGCACGTGTCGTCGTCGACCCGGCGCGGCCCCGCAGGGATTACGCTGCCTAGCCTCCGCGCCTCCAACTCCGAATGACAGCTGGGAGCCAAGGATGCAAAATATGGGGGGAAAACCCAAGAAAAATGAAACATAATGAAGGAGGAAGCTGTGGCTTACCAGGGGGTGTGGCCTCCGTCGGGGCCGCCTCCGATGGCACCGCCTCTGGTTCGTCGCCGTGGCTCTCCTGTATCTGGTCCACCATGGCGATGATGCAGTTGAGGGCCTTGGCGACGTTCGCCCACACCCTGTCCTAGAGCATGCAGAGATAGGGCAGCGGTTAAGCCCCGCCCCCTCTGCTGGCACACCCCCCCCCTGAAACATGTCCCACATCTGTCCTGTTTAAATCAGAGCCTTCCAAATCCATGGGTTTGGGAAGGCCATGCGCTGTCAATCACCAATGGCTTCAACCAATGGGACGCGCCAGGGGTCTCAGCTGATCCAGTTACTGCCAATGCATGGTAATTTATCCCAATTCATGGTAATTTATCCAACAAGCATCTCCCTCATCAGCACAACACAGGCATGTAAATACTTTCATGTCTAATTTTAATCTCTCGATTCAGACAACTGGGGCATAAGACTTCTCAAAAACAAATATGATAGATTTATTTGAAATTTGGTGTCACAGGCAGTTAACTTTATTGACAGCCACTCACGCTGACAGAGCATTGTTAACAGCGCATTTACCTTTTATTCAGATTCTGAGTGCTGCCTTTCAGTTTACATGCAGAAATAGAGAATAAGCTGATGCTGACGGACATTTGCGCAACACATTTGCATTTATTATAATAGTGGCATATTGTACAATTCCTATTTATTTCTTAGTACAATTCTTATTTACTCTGTTTAATTTTTACTTGAACATACTTGTTGTCCACTCTTAGATATGTTATCCTGATTGTATTTATTTCTACCTAAATTTTTCTTTGCTGTACTTACCCCTTTCTCTACTAGCGGACACAGAAATTTCCTCTCACGGACATCTATAAAAATCTATCCTATCCAAACTTATCTAATCTCATCTTATCAGACAGAAGGGTTAGTTTAAACTTGCCCATTCTTCCTCGTCGTACTCAGAGTGGTGGGGTATGGAGTCCTGGGCTTTCTGAGAGGTGGGGCTGTCTGCTGTGGGGGGGCTCTCGCTTCCAGGCCCACCCACATTGTTGCAGACTGGGGGGCCCAGTTTGGTGACGTAGCCGGGGCGTGCAGTGTGCAGTGCCAGGAGGGCTGTCTTCACCTGCTCGTCCTTCAGGGCGTGCACGAACTGCTCCGTCTGCAGTTTGGCGGGTGGGGGGAAGCAAGAGAGGAATTCAGATGATGCCATTGATAAGGATAAGGAGGGACCCCCCCCCTTGCGGCAAAACAGGTGACAAAACAGGTCTGCAAACTTACGGTCCATTCGCTAGCAACATCTCAAGAAAGCCAAGCCTGATTGGATGACAGGGCTACCAAAGAGGCATAGCTACAAAAATCTACCCCTAGAACCAATCCAAATACCCAAAGCTGATTCTGCTGACAGCTATGTTTCTCTGACCAATAACCCGGCAGCACCACGCCCCCACTCTCCTCCACGGGACCCCAAAGGTAACCTGGGGTCAGCTGAGGCCCCACTGCTATTTAAACAGAGCGGAAACACATCGCAGCTGGGGGGGGGAAGGAAGAAGCCCGAGGGTCAAGTTGTGCTGTGCCTATAAGCAGCAGCGGTGACAACAGGACTTTGACACCATGAAGAGGTCATGACAAGGCGCAAAAAGCACCAAACCCACGTGGCTCTGATGCTCTGGCACCGCCAGATGTGACCCTAGATTACGGCACATAAACAAACCCGATAGTGCCATTTAAAAAGGTAAATAATGAATATGTTTATGTAATTTCCATAAGCAACCGCCTTGGATTAATGAAACCACCCTCCAGGCTGGAAAACATTCAGGCAAAAATAATCATATTTATATTATTTATATTGTATGAATAAATAATAAATCTTACAAAATTTATTTTGAGGAAAACACTAATGAATATCCCATTAAATTACTTTCTTTTATTATTGAATGCAACTTATTATATTAAACAAAATGCACAATATTAAACACAATCCACCATTTCAATTATTAACTGAAATGCTTTAGCAGGTATTTTTAGCTGGTATTTTTATCCAACAAACAGCCTGTATGGAATAAACAATGGCAGACAGAAGAATGGATATTTTTATCTGAAGCAGAGCACTTAGTTTGCAATTTTACTATTACAATTCAAAAACCTCAACGTTGGTATGATAAACCTTGCGTTCACTGGTCAGGGGCGGTGGGGGGTCATAAGTCCCCGTGGATACTATTCATGTCCCTGTGGAAGATTTCCCATAATCCCAAGCTGACTCAGTGAACTGCTATCAGGCTGTTATGGACGTACGTGTCACTACCCACATGCCCAGCCACCAGCTTCCCTCTGGAGTCGGTAAGATTTACATCACTGCTGTAATTATTTCCAACTTTATTAACAGAAAGACAGCTTGGAGCTCTGGGGCCTCCTATTATTTTATGCCTGGCAAATATTCGAACAGCCTGTAAAAGCCGATGGACCCCAGCTGAGCATGCAGTTGAGCGGTTGACTGCGGTTTGTATCCATGACTAATTCACAGTCAGGCTACCCTAACGACCGAGAATGAGATCCCTGGGACCAAGTGCAGTGCCAAAAGAAGATACTTAAATCACCTCCCCCGAAAAGAGCTCTAGAACCACAGTTTACTTCCGGAACGATCCATTCGGATTGAGCCCACTCTCCCCAACGCTAACACAAGCCCAAATGCCGCACAGCTCGAAACTAAGCCCAGCTTGCTGTCCCCCAGATTTCTGTTTACAGTTCACACTTAACTCATTTAACCTTTGCATTGTTGCTAATTGTTGAGCTACTGTACATGCATGGGTGCATCCTGGGCACGTGCTGGTCCACCCGACATAGCTAGCTGCCCTTTGCGTCCCATTTCACTGTAATTAGCAGCTCCGCTCCTGCCTGGTCCTCGATAAAAGTGCTGAGATTCCAGAGACGGGAGTGAATCCCTAGTAGAAGTGCTGCAGGCGGCTCTCCTCTGTTGACGGCGCCCTGCCGTTTCAGACGCTAATGTTCTGACACATCACAGAACTGGCAGTCTGCCTTGGAGCATCCCTGGGAATCGGTGTTCTCCCCCACCACCCAGTTCCCCATGGCCACCTGCTGGACTGCGGACGAATCCCCGAAGGCAAAACGGCCCGCCCGCTGTCCCTCCCCCGCAACAACCAGGCGCAGCTCCCTCCCAACCGAGCTTCCAATCAAATGCCACGGAGCTGACCCGGCCACTTCTTTAATCAGGGCACCGGGGCGACCGCCTGAACTGAATGTACCAATTAAGCCAGCTGATTGGGCTCTATTCCGCGGTAGCGAGAACAATCTCAGTGAGCAGATTGCAATCTGACAGCACCAGATGCAATTCATTAATTACGCAGATAAAACAAAGTCTATAAAGCCGAGGCGGCTGCAATTTATCTAGTTACTTTGGCATTTAGTGACCAATCACGGGATGGCCCACACGGGGTGCTATTAACCACCTCGACCCCAACCCCCCTCCGCCTCCACGACGACCGACCCCACGGTGGTCACGTTAAGCAATTTCAGTTTCAATTTCAACTCCTAACCCTACAGGGTGGAATTAGCATAATGCATTCATAACGCGGACCCGACCCGATCGGGGAGATTAGTGCGGAGATCCGAGCTCCTGATGAGAGGATGCTGGTTCGGATTGAGGTTCAAGAGGCGCCAAAAAGCCCCAGCGTGAAAGGATCTGGGCAGCGTTCTCTGACACAGCCTGAGAATCCCGATTCTGGCAGCTTCTTCCTGTGCCAAAGTGACTTCCTTCCCATTGTTCAAGTGCAATAAGTTATGAATGCCGATGAGAACTGGGCACTGGTGGGTTGCTGCGTCTTGGGGGGGCCCCCACTCAAAAAGTCACTTCAGACCCCCCCCCACCCCCCACGATGCTGCGAAAATCAAATGAACACCTAGTGAATAGAGTCACATAATGTTAGCTAGCTATTTTGGTTGGCAGAACACACTTCTTCAGCTTCTCCTAAATAAGGAATGCCAATATTTCATATTTAGTGCAGTTAACTACTTGTGGCCAGCGGGGGGTTGCGCTGTTAGAGTGGCGGTAAACAAGGTCAGTCTGTGGTTGACTCCCGTGTTAAACACAGGCATGACTTACCTTGTCAGACAGTGTCTGCAGCGCCTCCTTGAGGCGGTCGAGAGATTGCTGCTGGGCGGATTCTAGAAGGTGGTCAGCCAGGCTGGAGATGACTGGGTACAGCTGACCAATGCTGGTGAGGACCTGGCGGGCTTTGGCTGTGTCCTCGGGGGAGTAGTAGATGCACTGGTATGCCGTGCTGAAGCTGAAATAGAGGGGGGGGGGGGTCATTCAATTGAGGACCCAGCATCCACACCACTCTGCGCCTTCCATCCCATCTCTGCAGCTGAATTTCCCTAAAACGGACACCCCCCCCACCGCTGAAGAAACAGGACTAGGAGTGCCCGTGTAGGGACGCATGCAGCAGTGTTTTACAAGCTGATAATTTCCCCTGGTGGCACACTGAAGATCGGTATCGAACGAGCTTTGCATCTGTGGAATTTACAACCAAATCGCTGGGCTTCTGCTGAGGCCTGCAGTACCACAGATGTCCAGCAGGGGGAGCTCAGGGTGGAGGTTAAGTAACCTGGACTGCTGATTAAACATCTGCCAGTTCAGAATCCCTGCAAAGGATCAGGGATGTATTTTTTAATACTATTTAACCTGTCTGTCAGCCAGGCTGTGTCCTTCATGAGATTAACAGGTAGAGTAACTTATCTAGCCAGTCAGGCACATCTGAAAACTACTTAAATTTAGGCTTACTTATGACGTATTCATGGGTTTTCATGAATAACTTGATGATATATATGTTAAAATATCAATTAGGGTTCCCCTTAACCCCCTTAAAACCCATCTGGTGTATATTATATATTTTATATACAGTGGTCCCTTGTTAATCGTGGGAGTTGCATTCTAAAAATAACCCGCAATACGCGAAATCTGTCGTCAGTAGTCAGCTTTATTTTTTTACAATTATTATAGATGTTTTAAGGCTGTAAAACCCCTCACTACACACTTTACACACTTTTCTCAAACAAGCATTAACATTTTCATGTTAATGCCTTAACATTAACATTTGACAATGGTCTACAGCCAATCAGGACCCAGAACACAATGCGCTAATCAGGATGCAGAACACAATGCGCTGTTAAAAAAAAAAGCATGCAAAATTGCACTTAAAAAAAAAAACCCACGAAACTGTGAGGCCGCAAAAGGTGAACTGTTATATCAAGGGACCACTGTACTCCTTTATTAGACATATCAGCAACATCTTGGAAACTAACTTCACTCGAGGCGGCCATTTTTTTTATTCCCTACTCAGCTAGGACAATGTGACTCACAGTCACCATGTACTTGTTCTGGAGTAATCCGGATGTGTGGTGCCTTTCTGCCCGGCCTGATCCCGCGGGGCTGACAGAAGAGGTAATTAGCGGCACTTGTGGCCAATTTAAAAAAAATAAACAAAAACACCCTTTCAGCCGGAGCTGGAGCCGAAAGGCAGGGCGGGGCGGGCCGGGGTGTGATGTCACACGCGCGCCACCCGCCATCGTCACCGAACACCCCCTGGCAGCTACAACAAAAACCCGAAACGTGCCCCATTAACGAGAGCGGGGGCGTCTGCAAATTGAACCGCGCCGCTCACATGACACCTTAAATCCCCCCCGCCCTGTGTCTGCCACGCCATCCTCCCTGGCAACTCCAACTCAGCGATAATCAAAGCCTCGGACGCAGAAACTTTGCACTCTAGTAAAATATTTACTACATACGTCCACTCTTCTGTTTTTACCACTGTACTCCAGATGGGTGCCGTGGAGGGGGTGACTTTTAGGAAAGAAAGCTAAGAATGAGAGCGACAAAAGCTTTAATTTTGATTTATGTTACATGGAAACATAAAAAACATGTAAAAAAGGGCAGAAAGATGAAAGAGGGCTGTGGGAATGAGATTAAGGTTATGGGGCTGGTTTACTGGGAGGCCGTCCTGCATGGACCCCTTTCCCAGAATGCACTGGTATGGCACCATTGCGCCGCCCCTGCCGCTTTAAGCTCTGCCCAGGCTCAGTCCCTGACTGCCTCTGCTACAGCACGTCCCTACAGAGGGGAGCTCGACTGTCACAGGCGGCCAGGACAGCCCAACTCGAGCCTGGGACCCAGACCCAGCAATGCAGACGCACTGCTAGGAGAGGTTTGCACCTTCGCAACTATTTCCGACAACAGACATTTTTTCACGTTTTCACGAACAGGAGGTTAATATCCATTCTGAACATAGCAAACCTAAGCATCACGAGGAAATGCCACGCTTAAAGGTACAACAGGAGCCCCCACCCTGGATTTTAAAGGAAAACCACTAAGCTACAAGCCGTCATCAACCATGAAGCTGCCTGGCCCGCAGACGTTGACCTTTGACCCCTGAGGCACCAACAGGAACCAGCAGCTCGATCTGCGTGCAGAAGCCGCAGCGACTTCCTGCCACCAAAAAGGCTTCGAAAATAAAATAAATACGAAATTCCTGACAGGAAAGTGCTTTTTCTCCGCTCTCAGTCTTTGACTTGAGTCAACTTGTTTCTCTCTATATTTTTCTTTAAAACACACACACACACACACACACACACACACACACA
>JABFEB020000082.1:1300535-1314201 GCA_019775895.2 Stomatorhinus ivindoensis
CCCCCCCCCCCCCCCCCCCCCCCCCCCCCCCCCCCCCCCCACCGCAGCTTTGTCAAGGCTCATCCTGAATCCCCTGGGACTACCCTTCTGATACAGAGCAGCGTTCACACTAGCGCCACCTAATGGACGTGTATATGTCCGAGAGACCCACCCAGCCCCCCGATGATGTCCAAGGGTGGGGGGGCGGAGCTGGAAAACCCATGTTACCGATTTAGCCTTTTCAAACAAAGAAAGAAGACTCCCTCTGTACGAAGCCAACACTTTCAATTACGTCAATTGATCTTCTTTAAATGGCCTCTGTCCCTCTTCGACACAATAATTAGGGAAGATGGTGGTGGGGGGGGGGCGGTGCCCTGATGCCGCAGGTTGGCCGGGGGAGGCTTATGGACGGAGTAGCTTGAGCACACCATCTCACTTCAACTGACTAATGGCAGACACCTACAACTATGGCTGCATCTTCATCCAACGGGCAGAGGGGTCTCTGGAGTGATTTGGTGTGCAATCACACTTAGAGAGATGCCAGCCATGCTGGAAAATGCAACTGACATACCAGATATCAGATTTCTAAAGCCCATTAGATATGAACTAAAGTTCTGCTAGGTCTGTGTGTACCTGAATACCCCAACCCACAGCTAACATTACAGAAGTAGGGAAGCATGAGACCCTGCAGAGCATCCTGACGGGTAAATCCACAGACATGCAAATCAGCCATGCGGAGAACCTGTCCACGCTGCCTGGAGATGCACGTGCCGCGGCGATAAACTCTGGATCCCCAGGAGCGTCCGCGCCGTGCAGCACGGCCTTCCCCACTGCGGCTGGTGTTCAGGAGCCCCGACGGACCGCGTCCCTCCAACTAATCCGCTCGGCTCCTACATGACGACCAGTCACCCGAGGAGCTTCGTCAGAGCAGCGAAAACCACAAGCACCAGACTGCTGGCTTGAATTCTGAATTATTCAAAGGAATGGGAAGCTCTTAATGAGGCGCTCGGTTAAGAGAAGCGGCGAGCAAATCGGGTAGTCGATGCGAGCAGTGGTACAAAAATCCCACCAGCATGTGTCAATCATACATCTAGGAAATCTGACTTGTCTAGAATTCAGCAATACAAAGTGACCACTAAAGAAGTTTTTTGAGGATACACCTCAAGTTCACTCAAGATACTTCTTATTCATCTTTCCTTGCATTGGAAGCATCTCCTCATCTCTGTTGTAGGACCTCCAGCACAGCATCGACTGGGCAAGCGAGCTCATAACTCTGGGCCAAAGAGGCAACACCGAGACGGCGGGTCTTCGCAGGCGAAATGCAATTCTTGCCACAGGTTTGCGGCCAATACCCACCGACGCAAAATGGCACCTGGGTCTACACACACGAGGTCTCCAGGAGGAGACCTTATCGGAAGGGAGTGGATAAGTGTCTCCCACAGCACAGGACCTCTCAAAGTCACAGGGGCGAGATGGGAAGCGTTAAGAAGGATTAAAGGTGGAGAAACAGTAATCGCACTCATGAATCTTCCCAGGTTGATCTGCTGGAGACTGTGTAAAGTCATTGTCCTGCTGGTTCTCATCACTTTTTCAGTGTACTGTTATTTAATGAAAACATTAGGAAACTTGACACATAAAAAGAAGAGGTTAAGTGTTTCCATCACGGAGCATTTCTCCCGGTAATAATACATGGAGGAAACGACAGTGCTTTACCGAAAAATTGCCACTAGCCTGTTCTTCCTCCCATCAGAGCTGCTCAGGCAGCAAATTCAGGTGTCGCTCCAACATGGATAGTTTGTCGTCAAGTTGACTGATAGATCCTCAGCGGAAATCGCCAGAGATGCACCGCGATGTTTACTGAAGTGCTTCTGGGCCTCGATTATTGCAACTCTCCACTGGCGCCGAAACTCACAGTCACCTCCGTCTGAGCTGAGCTGAATTCTCAATGGGCAGGAAGGCAAATAAATCTGGAAGTCCCGTTATATCGCCTAGCTGTTGTCTAGAGCCACCCGATGCCGATCGAGGATTCAAACACAATTCTCTGATGGCCTAAACCCTTATCCCTGGATGTCAGACAAGTCAAATTAGACAAGGAATGAGGTGAGGCTCTTCTTCCAAGGTAGATGTCTAGCTTGTCTGTCAGGACACAGGGACACATTCTGCATTATGACCGGAGAGGCTGATTAAGCCGTACTTTGACAGTAGGGCTTGTATTCCTGTCCTACATCTAATCCAAACAGAGGTAAGAACAGCCCAGAAGAAAAATGTCAAGACCCAGATGTCCATAAACGCATATTAGCGACCTCTAATCCTTGCAGGTGGCTTGCCTTTTAGCATGGGGTCTCATGAACTGGTCATCAAGCTCTGTCAGAAACAAGGCTGACTCATTTCTGGAAGCGGTCCGACTGGGCCGCTCGACCCAGACCTGAAAGGATGCGAGACGTTCATTAGCGACAGTTGGCCAGACGAAATTGGCTCTGGACGCTTTGGTCTGTAGTCCATTATCCACAAATAATGAGGAAGAGGCCGATCGCACAGACACAGACATGCTTGAACGAGTGATTCATCACTCATTGTCCTGCGAATCCTTTGTGCCCATTAACTGTCCTTCGCTGTCCGTGACGTTACCATCAGAAACGCTACTATTTAATGCATTAATTTCCTGCTAAGAATTATTTGTATTGAATGTAAGGTTCAGACAGCAAGATACAGACTCAGCTGGCCAATTTCATTACTTAACACACTACAGAGCTTTTCGGTTAACCAAAATCTAACTGTAACAAAAATATTCTTTCAGACAGAACATGTTAAATTGTTTCTCAGATATCCTCAAGTGGGAAGTGCGGCTGTTAATTTAATGTACGATGAAATGATTACAGCAATAAAGCTGGAACCACATTTTTCCATATTTAGATGATAAATGATGATAAATTTTGACGCTTCAATTCGCCGCAGAGCGCAGTAGCGTGACCCTGCTGGGATGCCAGAAATTACTGCCCAAGGTAATGGCAGTGTCCGCTTCTTCTCTTGAAGGGTTCCAAGAAAGCAGGGAATCGAGGCACCCTCCAAAGGCAAACGGTGGGGGGGGGGGGGACTCAGTCACAAGAGAGCGACATGGGGAGCCAACGCGAGTTATGGTGCATCTATCGCAGTTCCAGATAAAAACAGTCCGTTATCGAGTCTCTGTCCTATCCCCAAAAGCCAAATCTTTCAGAAAGCTCAGACTGGGCACCGCAGTTCAACAGAGGGCACAAAAAAAATGTAATAAATCAACAGATTTGGCAAAACAAAAGTATAATTACTCAACAGCTACGATATCACCGCCAGAATTCATTTAGCTGCTGAGCGGAGAAAGAGCCCATTTTAAAACAAAGCACAAATGACCCTGAAAACAGGAGAAAGGGGAGAATCACTCTTCTTTCGGCAGATGGAGTTCAAGCTGTAAATCCTCTTTAAAGAAACCTGTTATTTTGAATGGGAGGGTGAAAACTGCAGTCAGTACATCAAAGGAAAAATAAATAGCTGCAGCAGATTTAATACCATTGGCTGAACTACAGAAGCAACCAATACGATCATGGGAATTTCGGCATCGATGTCTTATCTGATGTGATTCGATCTTTATCATAACAAACAAAAATGCCGAAACGATCTATTTAACATTGATCAAGCCCCAATAGTTTAACCATGCAGTGACATTTACGTATATAAAAAAGAAAAAGAACGTAAACATTTAGTATAATGACATTTGGAAGAGACAGTTGGGTGTTCTCGTCAATTAAGATATATATATATATATATATATATATAGAGAGAGAGAGAGAGAGAGAGAGAGAGAGCAGGTGACTAAAATTTAGTATGCGTGTGTGTATACATGTACATAAATGTATAATATATACACACACACACACTCATACTAAATTTTAGTCACCTGCTCTTCAGATTCTGTGTTCTGTGTCAAGTGTTATGTAGCTGGAGAACAAAAAGATCCCAGAGGACTACAGAAGGAGAGCCGCTGTAGAACATAGGACTGGAAAGGATGATAAAAGGATTTCTGAAGACTTGGGCCACCATCAGCTTTACAAATGGAACTCATGCAAGAGCATTACTACCCTCCTCTGGCTGCGAACCCGACAAAGATCTGTGGAAAGAGCACGCAGTTAAAGCCACTAACAAGCTACAAACTACCCTAGAGTAACAGCTAATGATCTACATGCATCTCTCACACTTGATAACATCTAGGTTAGTGCATCTACCATAAGAAAAAAAAACTAAACAACTGTGGTTTTCATAATCACTGCTTTCCAAGACAAAGCTGCCACACAGCTCAAGCCCACCAGGTGTTCCACAGCACCTCTGGACAGATGCGACAAACGTTGAACTTCTGCGTAAATGTACTCATGCCCAACTTCAAGAAAGAAAACACTGCGAACGGTGCGACCTCATCCCAACTGTGAGGCAGGGTGGAGGAAAGCGTGATATCTGGTGCAGCTTTGCTGCCTCGGGGTCTGGATGGCCGACAGTCGCTGACGGACTGATGGATTCCAATTTGTATCAGAAACATCCACAGCGGAATGTCAAGGTGTCAGCATGCGATCTAAAATTCAAAAGAGGCTCGATCGTACAACATGGCAGCGATCCCGGACACGGGAGTGAAACTACAACAGAGAAATGGAGGAAATTCATATTTTAGGAAGGCCAATCAGTCCTGACATTGAAACGCTGTGGCGTGGTCTGAAGCAGGCCATTCAAGCAAGACGTCCTAGAAATTTACATGAACTGACATAGCTTTGCATAGAGGATTGGCCAGAGATACCGCTTACCCCCTTATCAGCCTCTACAGTAAGTGTTTTTTGAGGTTATGACTAATAAAAATAGGATCAACATTAAATATAATGATTCATATACCGTTTCCATCAATGATCCCAATTGTTTGCACTATTTGCCCAATAAACATAAAACAATGTAAAACTGCATCATTTAAGATATATATTTATGGTTAAGATGAGATGAAGATCAGATGACATTTTAGGAGCCATTCGTGCAGAAATACAGATAACTCCTTTACTCACAACTGTGTATAAGGCCTAGTCAACACCGTTCCAAACCGAAAGCAAATGCACAAACACCATCGTGCACCCTACAACTTTGTTTTGCACATTAACAGTTTCATTTCCTCGACTGAAATGACTCCAAATGGCACACACGCATAAAGAAATGAAATGTCAAACATCCGAATCAACCTCATCAGCTGTTTGCCCATAAAACTTAGGGTGCAATTCTTTGAGGCGCTGGCTGGTTCTTCAACTTATTTACACACGGGACAACACAGACAAGACACAGGTAAACTGTGGAAATGCAATGTTAGCAAGGAATGCGCAGCAGCGAAATCGTGGATTGCGGAAAACGTCATTCCAGGAATTTAAACAACGCCCACCCTCAAAGGTATTCCCAAGGATCAGGCAATCATAAAGGATACACAATTCACAACTGCAAGGTGACCAGCTCAAGGCCGATCCAATCAAGGACGCTTTGGTGCAAACCCTCAACCGGGTCACTTAGACCGGATCAGAACGCCGCTAACTGAAAGAGATGCGAATCCTACAAGCCGAAAAAGCAGTCTGTTGAGTATGCGGCGTTTGGGTCCCTGTGCTTGCACCTGTCCAACGTCGAGATGATCCGCCTGCCCTGGACAGTGCATAAAAAGAGAAGTAAACACAAAGCTTCCAGCTGACTGATCTGTGGTACGCACCCAGTGAAACAGAGAATCAGCCCTCCCCAATGATGTCATCACTCAAGCTGAACGGGTTGCATGACACAAAACTCTGTCATACTTCGAAATTTACTACCCCCAATAGCTATATGTCTTTGCTGAACAACCAAACTGAGGAAGACTAAGGTATCTGAGACACGTGGCGAAGATAAAATTCCAGGCACACTTCTGGCATTAAAATACAGCTAGCCCAAGTCACAATAAGCAAGCCACCGTTCACACTGTTCTGAAAAGCTAGACAGGCTTTTGGTCTGGGCTGCAACTATAGCTGCATCATCTGTAGCAAGCCCAGAGAGTTCGGGATGGGGGTTGTGGCTTGGCCTGTACATCTCCTTCCCTCCCCCGCACTGCCAGTAGAAAAAAAATGAGGGTGTCTTGTGATATCAACTTGCGATGTTCACTATGAGAACGTTCAAGCATCTACATGTCAGAAAAGGCTCAAAAACGTCATGAACAAACTTCCAGAGCTACATGTTACAAGGCAGTACAGCGAAGGAAACGAAACTATGTGCTCAGAATAACCTACCCTTTAATAACTTAATAGCAGACCGCATTTTCAAGATCACATTACTTAATTTTAACGTGTTGAACTCAGCCTGTTTATTAGAATACTAAACCACTTTCTAATACAGGTAAATGCAAACTGCAGGAAATTTTTAAAAGATGTGTTGATAAGTATGCCAGGTGAGCGAACCATACTTGTCTGGTTAATTCGGCTAATTTCGCCTTTGTTACCTGACTGGCGTCTCTCTCGAGTTAAACTAAGCCAAGGCGCAAACCCTGGTTTTTAGGTTCATTACATTATAAACTTCAGGCGATCAGACGAACAAGCCCACGGCAACCCGAAAATCTCAGTCTTAGTTGGATTCTGAGAACTGCCGTCACCTTCTTTTTAGACTTAGTTTGATCACAGGTTTAAAAATAATTATATAACCGGACTGCAATAATTAAAAGGAATCAGGGACGTTCGACTTTGCAGTACACGATCGTCAAAAGGTAACAAATAGAGATGACATCGATGTATTAAAGGGAGTAGATGGACTTTAAAGTTATGAAAGGTAATAACTGAACAGCTAAAATATAGTAGGAGAAAAATGTGGCGTTGTGAAGCAGTAGGATGCGACGGCGGTCTTTTAAACACCGGTCCACGGGATTAAATTGAATTAATAACGGGGTAAACAAGCGGGTCCAGCGATCAGTACGGGAAAAATAATACTAATCGAGCAAACGAAAGTAGCAGCTAAATGCAATGGGTTTGTAAAGCGGCGGGCTGGCGGGATCGGGCTGATCGGAGCGGTGATCGCGGATGCAGGGAAGTTGCTTTATTCATTAATGATACATTTTGCAATGCGTGTAACACTAAACGTATCTTGGTGACGGACGACAAACACCAGCCACTCGGCCCCAGAAGCGGAATCTAAACGGCGGATCCGACCACGTACGGGGCGCCTTTATACCCGACTCCAGAAACCGAGCATTATAGCACGACGCGAGCTAGACTAGCGGTGAAAACGGGACAGGCGCTCGGCTGTACCTTCCCGCTCCGCGCCGGCGGCTCCGGATCGTGCTCCGCAGGCTCTCCGGGCGAACGGCGCCACGAACTCCGGCACTCGGCCGGCGGCAGCTGGAGCTGAAGCGGCGCCCGGAAATGCGCCCCAAGTCGCGGCTGCGCTCCGGCTGTCTACCGTGAGAAACTCAGCCAGTGCAAAGTGCAAAGGCGTAAATACGCCTTGGGGGACTTTATCAAACTTCTTTTTTTAGGCTGTCGATCACCTCTTGTCGTTGCGGGTATTTCCAAAGCCCTCGCACTGCACCTGTAACACTAGAGCCCACGTACGATGGCTACTCCGCTGTGGTAGATATACTGTATTTTAAGGTATTTATCTACCCCACCCCTGTGCCAGACCAGCCGTATATGTGCAAGGCAGTGAACAACCTACAATCTCCCTGACCATCTCCGCTGAATGTGACAACCATGAAACTTTTTTTTTTTTCGTTTTTAAAGCATGAAAATGTACAAATTACATTCGCACTGCTACCGCATGCAGCATCTGATGAAGTTCTTATGGCCGAAATCCACGGTGTGATGCCGTATATACACACATGCTGCACTCCACAGCGTGGTGTGCTCGCTATCCTCACACCAGACTGATTCCATTTAATTTGCCGGCACAAAGACTCTGCTTGGAAGTTAAAGTAAATACACGGTGGGGGTGGGAGCTGCGTTTGTTCATCAGGATCATTCTGAGAACAACTTAACCTCTGATTCGGGGCAATTTAAAAACATCACAGGCGCAAAAAGAACTCCACCGGAGCGAATAGAGCCGTGGATCATGGTCATATGGCATTCAGTCAGCTCGGAAAGGAATACTGACTCTGTTAAAATGGCACGCATCTCGGAGGTGGCTGTTAAAAGGACTGCAGCGTTCCCCCCCCCCACCCCACGTCTCTATCACCAGGGTCCTCCATGACGAAGCCGTACGATCGGCCAAGGTGTGACTGACCGTCTGCGTCGCAGCCACCTCTGTTACCGTTTTCAGGCATCTGACGAATAAAGTGACTACATAAACAAATTAGAGCCAGCCCAGTGAAACGCGAGACAGCTTCTTCTGTACAGTGTCCATGGGGATTATGGAGCGTGCGGCACAGAGGATTATACAGAACAGTCTCCAACTATAGGATTTTAGGGCTATACTCGCTGGGTAATTAAGGAAGTGCTTCAGCACTGTTTGGTGTCTGCATCAGGCTTAAAGATATTAAGTAAGTCTAAGACTTAGGGTAGGTAATTATTTTCACAGTTATTTTGTATGTTACCTATAGGGTCATTGCTCTGGCTTAGGGAAAGAGGATTAAATAGTGAAATAAAACGGCAAAATATTTTGAAATTGCACGGCTTATATGCATTACCAACAAAATATTTTGAAATTGCGCAGCTTATATGCATTACCCGAAAAAGCTCTATGTTTAGTGTGTGTTTGTGTCTGTTTATTTCATTTCTTTAAATTGCCCTACTGACCACGACACGCTCTGTTGGACCGGTTTCATATCAGAAGCCCCGACTGAGTTTTCCTGTCGACGGCGATTTCCTCTGTATCTGAACATATCGCGACACCAGTCAGAGAATAACTTGAAGCTGGAGTTACATCAGTTTGCTCCTGAAACAAGGTTACTGTCTTTGTCTTGTCTGGCGCAGAATCCACCCCCCCAAAAATACGTCTCCGGTAATATGACTTCTGAAGATAAGCATCGACTAATATTTTTCTATTTCAGTCTCCACATCTAGTCCTAATTGAGCGGAGAGTTAACGGTTAACAGTGGCACAGAGATAATTATCATGGGTTGGGTGATCGCCGTCAGACAGTGCCGCCCTATTGAGTACACTGAGCACCTGCGGACTGGTTCTCCCCCACACACGTCTGTCTCGCCGTATGCAGGCACCGCAGCCACCACACTAAGGAAATGCAGTAAATCAAAAAAAAAGTTTGCAAACGTCAAGCAATCTGTCAGCTTCCCATTGATTTACAGATAAGAGCAAAGCCATTTAAATAGCAAACGGGTTTGCTGATTAACGAGCGAGCGGCGGACAGCGACGATACCCGACCTGGAGGACAGGATGGTGTGGATTCTCGTCGTTGGCCGTTCTCTGCCTTTCATTGAATCTTTGCCACCTTAAACGGTGGCAAAACAAACAAAAAACTAAAAACTAGGTTGAAGGGCAATATGCTGAGTAAGAACAGTACTGAGGAAGGTTTACCGGAAGAGAGGAACACAACCCCTGATGGATTTGACTTCCATATGCATAGTGTCTGTGCTGGTGCAGCGTGACACCAGTTTCCTAGGAGTTATTCCTTGGTTTTTCTTTTTACCGTTCCACCGATATTTGCTGGTGCCCTTTCGTGTCATCTGTGTCCTTCGAGTCAGACGAACACGCGTGCTTCTGAGCGGGCAGACAGAGGGCAGCTGCGTGTCCCTCAGCGAATGGCGACAAGACCCAAAGACCCACAGCTTGGGCTGCCTTGTAAAGAGAGTCTGCACCTTGGGGGTCATTAGTGATGATTCTAAGATTTTTTTTAAGGGGGGGGGGGGGGAAGCATAGGAGGAGCCAAAATTCATTAAGAGGGGGCCAACCTCATTATTAACGAATGATACGTTTTGAATCTTTGATTGACAGAGGAGGGCCACTCCAGGGGCCAATCAGCTTTCAGCCAGTGCCCCTGTGATTCCACCCCTCTATACTGCCCTGAGTTTCATGTGTCACAGGACTGAGTGGAAAATGACGACCGGTCTAATCTGAAACCACCCGTATTTCTTTTTCAGGCTCCAAAGCCTCCCACTAGTAGAGTCTGTTTTGGCGCAGTACTGGCTCTGGTTGGCGGTAGCGGTGTTGGCTGCAGTCAGAACTATACCAGCCAGCGCTGACCCCGCCCCTGTCATCCAGCAGCACCAAGACGCTCCATCACCCAGAACGTTCTGCAGATGTTCTGCCCTGCCGATTGCTACGGCGGAATCGCGCGCACATTCGAAGGAATATAGCTTTGTTTAATGGCCCGCTTCTATGACAAATGTGACACAGTGCGGCACGGCGGCGGGAGTGACGGACGGGTAGCGGCAAGGTGGAGCCCGCGCTGTGGAACGGTAATGAGATGTAAAGCGGCTATGCGAGGCTCCGGAAATCGCCGCGCGGCTCGGTGGGGAGGTGGAACACATGCGCTGGAGGACGATGCTAAGGCTAGGCCTGATTAGCCCCTTGTTTAGCTGTCTGAGCGGCATGGGGCACGCTAGCATGTGAGCCGGGCTCTTTCTAAAACCCACTCCGTGGTCTGTCCCCATCAGGACCCTGGGCCGTCCGTCCATTTGCCAGTTCGGCCTTGCTTATTATATTCCCTCAGCTCCATTCTGCTGGCTGCACGTTAAGAGCCAGTATCCGCCCTGGGGGGGGGGGGGGGATACCTCCCCATCCCACTGTCACTGTTCCAGGGCTCAAAGGAGAAAAACACTCATCTCTATTAACACAGACGTACGGCTAACACGGGCTGAGCTTTGATTTGTGTTTTTCTCTTTTCCCTTATTTGTCGGGCGGAGAATGACGAGCTCCGTGCCGCGAGGTAGCCCCCCCCACCCCCACCCCCAAGTGCGTCTCCTTTAACGATCGCCCCAACTCCACCGCAGCTAAAAATAAAAACGGGCCGTCTGGAAGCTGTGACATAACGCCGCGAAACGGAGGAGACGCTTCTCGCTAAGGGGGCTCATATAGTAACAGCCGCGGCACCGTAAGGCCGACGACGACGGAATAGTCTCAGCACGGTGGCTGCCCATCTGCGATCGATTCAGTCTTTCAGGAGATGCTGTGCCGTACAACCGTTTCCAGGGAAACAGTCTGGCCCAGGTCACTAACAAGAAGGACAGCTAACATTTGACTCCATAATTACCGGAGGATGCCAGGCTTTTTCTCGGCCCTGGATTACTTCCCATATTTCTGGGAAAATGAGCTGCGGCTTATTGCCGTTAAAATTTTTCAGGTGAGTGCTCAGGTGCTGCCTGACGACGGGCCGTTTAAATTCTCCGAAATGTAAATCCCCAGAAGCAGGCGGAAATAAAACACACAGCAGGCACCCTCTCCCCCCACCCCGTCCATTTACAAAAAAACGCTCCCAGTATGCCCTCCCAGCCGTGCAGCTCACTTAGTCAGGGGCGACTGGGATCCAAACCCGCTGGCGTATCGTGGATGGCAGCCAGCAGGCGGGCCTTTCCTGCTCATGGTTTGTTTCCGTGGGGTTTCTGAAAAGTGGAGGTGAGTGTTTGATTTATGGGGGGGTGGGGGGGCTTTTCTTCCGAGCTTTAGAGGTACACAGGGACCAGGATATACTACAAACCCAGTGTCCAAGTAAAGAAGTGACAAAGTAAAAAGTGATCTACACCTTTGACAAAAGCCTGTGTTACTTTCTGCAATTGGGCCACAGAATATGGATGTAGAACAAGGCTGTCATATTGTTTGCTCTCTCTCTCTCCCTCTCTCTCTCTCTCTCTCTCTCCCCCTCCCTCTCTCTCCCTCTCTCTGCAGTCCATCATCCTTTGCCAAACTCTCCTGATACCTGCCATCCTCAGCCCACATACATATTCATACCATGCTGAGGACAGACACATATGCCCCGTTTATACATAAACAAGGCGAAGATTACGCGGAATCAGGGAAAGCGAGGAAATCGGAAATGGGGCCGCTGGTGGGGGGGGATCCACTCCACCCGGAGAAAAGCGGGAAGCGAGTGGCTCGACGGCAAAATCACCTTTTAAAAAAAATCTTCCTCTTCTCCTAAAACCACCACTGGCCACCCTAAAAAAAAAAAATCTTCTAACCATCTTCTCAGGGTCGCTGGGGTCCAGAGCCTATCCTGGAGGCTATGGGCACGAGGCAGGGAGCAACCCAGGAGCGGAGGCCAACCTATTGCACGGCAAACTCACACACCTGAATTAAACCTTACAACAACATGGAGAGAAACACAGAAACTCCAAAATCATAGAGCTGGGGGTAGAGGCTTGTGGGAGTTTTACACAAAGGACATGTGCTTACATTTTTAGCATCACTGGGTGATTATTGGGGTGGCACAGTGGTTTGCACTGTTACCTCACTCCCCTGGAACCAGGATTTCCCTCTCCCCTGCTAATGGGAGTTTTACTTACACAAAAAACGTTCCGATGGGCACAATGAAAAATGAGAGATAACTATATTGTAGAGGAGCCAGCACCAAGACATCTGATTGGTTGGCCTATCTCCTCGAGACTCTTGGACCCACCTCTTTTAGAATCTGATTGGTTATCGCTCTGAACGAGTCATTTTTCCTTCTTCTCTTAGAACATTTTTGTTTAAGTAAAACTCCCACGAGCAGAAGAGAGTCAAACCCTGGTTCCAGGGGTATGAGGCAGACGACAGTGCCACCCCTATATTCACCCAGTGATGCTAAAAAATAATGATTAAGACATATCCTGTAAGCACAGGTGCTGTGTGTTTTGTGACACGTGCTGTGCTGCCGTTTGACAGTTTTAACACCCCCCCGCACCCTGGTAATGCCACTGTCCCTACTTGTGCTACCCCCCCATCCCCCGTGTACAAAAGTCTTGGCCCGGCCAGTACATTTGTTCCAGTACTAGCACTGCCTTTCTCATACACACAAGGTGGATTCGTCTCACTACATGAATGAATGAATTCTCAAATCAACAGAAAAACAACAACAAGCGTCTGCAGGAGAGAAAGACAACGTCCTCTGTAATAAAAAGCAGAGTTGCCTGAGAGGGGCCCCCTGCCCTCCCGAATTCGTGAGGGCAAGCTATGTCTCGCTGCGAGCTAGCGGAACTGCCCAGGGAGGGCCATGTGCCTTTGTTTACGCCCCACGGGGTGAAGCCGCAGGATCCCCCCTGTCAATCACCGCAGAGTTAATTACCACAAAGGGGGGGGCTGGCATTGCCTCTCAGAAATGAGGGAGGCCTCAGTCCCCAAAGGAGAAAAATAAAGTGAAAAATGAGAAAGGGCAAAAAAACACACATGGCCCCTGAAATCTAACACTTAGACACACGCAGAATCTGTAAGCAACAGCAACAAGTTGAGATTCGTGTGTCACTTTGCAAACATATCACCCACCCCCAAAAAGTGCCCTGTGCCCCACATCGAGGATCCTATACACTAGTGTTTCTCAACCCAGTCTTTGGGGACCCCCAGACAGTCCACATTTTTGCTCCCTCCCAGAAAACAATGTGCACTGTCTAGCCGGGAACTGGGAACAGAGGTGGGTAGTTCAAGTCCAGAAAGTAAAAATCCAGACCAAGATTTTGTTTCAACCAACCAGTTGAGTATAAAGAGTCACAGTCACAGAACAAAAACATGGAGCGTCTGGGGTTCCCCAAGGATCAGTGTGGGAAACTGGG
>JABFEB020000082.1:1355365-1365433 GCA_019775895.2 Stomatorhinus ivindoensis
TAACAACGGGTGGGGGGGGGGGGGGGGGAGAGAAGTCGAGGGTTCATATCTGACGTCCGGCAAAAATAGGAGAAGTGGGAAAAAAATGGAATACTCCGGCAAAATTGGAGCTGAGGCACATCCACAGTTGGGGGAAAATGGAGGAATGCGAGATATGGGGAGGGACGGAGGAGGGGGGGACTCTTAAGGCTTGCTTCTGAGATTTAAGTGCCCAACGCACGCTAGCAGAAGCATACCTCGAGGGAGTCTAATTGTTATCAGGCAGTGAACCCCTGGAAGCAGCGTCCGTCACCATCGCCGTGGCGACCGCACCTTGGATTCCATGAAGCATGTTGGCTCACAGGCGCCCCCGGCTACGGCCTGAAGGCGGGACGCTTCCATAAGTCATTCCCCGAGGCCCCCCTTAACTCTCAACCACTGCCGGCCGCGGCCTGTTCCACAGAGTTCATCAGTGCTGGGGAAATAAAACACCCACGTATTAAATGATCGTCTGATCCACCCCCGCCACCGTAAATTAGCTAACCTTTATCTGGCGGTTGGGACGGGAGGAGCGCTCCTCGCCTTTGAACATTTAATTGCTTTGTTAGAGGAAAATAAATTCAATATCTTTAAAGGTCAAGGTTTGATATTTCGAATTATGAAGCTGCTTTAATCACCGGGTTCAAGCTATGGCACCCTGAAGACCCAAACAGGAAGGCCCACACACCGAGTCGACAGAATCGGGACGCGCGGTCCGGCGTGTGACCAGAAAAGACCCGGCAAATCTTGCGTGAACAAAACCAGTGCCCTTTTCCTCTCTGAAGCCAAACCAGAGTTATGTTCCTGTCCAATCAACACAAGTTTGGAAGAGCAAACGTTCAGAAACAGGAGGAGCAAACGTTCAGAAACAGGAGGCGCCTTCCAGGCCTCACACTGGTGATTCACAAAGTGATAGGCAGGGATGGAGGTAAGCGGTACGCAAGCAGCGCAAATGTACAGAAAATAAATACGTGTTTGCGCCTTTACAAACAATCGATCGTTGCACGTATTGTTTTTCAAGGTGAATGTGTATTTGCGTACCAGCTATGTCCATCCCTGGTGAGAAGTGTTACGTACAGTACAAGGATCTGACAGCTGCTAACCAACAGCTACAAGCACGGTCTTACATGTCGTCCATAAATATTTATCCAGTCAGGGGTGACAGTGAGCCTGATGTTTCTCGCAGCATGCTGAGGGTATAAAGCAGGAAGCGATTGGGACGGGATGCCAGCCTGTTGCAGTCACCGGAGGTGGAAAGTTCCGGTTCAAAAAGTACTGATCCAGACCAAGATTTTGCTTCAGCCAACCATAGTACTCAACTGATTGGCTGAAACAAAACCTTGATCTGGGTTTTTACTTTCGGAACCTGAACTTTCCACCTCACACAGTCACACCGGGCAACTTAGAGACACAAATAGGCCTAAATACACATTTCTGCAAAGGAAACTCAAGACCTTCCCCTCCCACCAGCACTGACCCCTGATCCAACACAAGATTCACAATAAAAACACAAAGATCTAGAGATGATGCCCTCAACAGCAGTCTCTGTAAAGGGGGTGTGATCATGATCGGAAGGAAAATAAAAGGTTTGAGAAAAGCGGGAGAAGCGGAAGAGCGCATTCCTCTAAGCGGCGTGACGACCTGGACGGCAGCTGTGTGTTGCCACAGATTTATATTTATCAGCATCTCTTATCCAGTCATGGCCCTGCAGGGCACCGTCTCCATCAATACCAGCATCAAAAACAGCCCTCCTCCCTCTCATTTGGCTCAGTCCGGTTTGCCACAGAGAATCACAGGCACCGGGGCTCGCCGGACTTACGCTTCCCCGGGACAGGTAGTGCAGAACCCCGACCCGCCTCCAGCCCGCCCACATTGGTGCGGCTGGCTTTCCCCTCCCTCCGTGGCTGCGGAGGGCACATTGTCATGGAGACGGCTATATGGATGGGGCGCCATCGCAACAGTGGACCCATGCCGGTGGACCAACTCTTGGCTTGTCTGCTTGATGCCAAATGTGTGTGCGCCTCTTAAAATAGAAAAACTGTTTCTATGAATTCTGGACTATTCTGGCTCTCCGCGAAACACAGAGCCGGAGTGACGCTGAGTCGACAGCCATGGACAGAATCAGAGTCTCAGAGGACTTGCCAACTGTCGAGAAACTCTGGCTGTGATGCCGAACCAAAAGATCACAAGGGGATTAGTTGGAAAGGAACGTAGAATAGAATAGTGAGACCTTATCCATTCCCGTGGGGAAATTCCCTTTTCGCTTACCCCGTCTTGCTCTCCATGAGATGCACAGACACATAAATACAGGTGACAGCGAGCTTGGGGGAGCGGGGGGACACATAGCAGGGTGGACTAACATTCGGGACCCCCAGGAGTATTTCGGGGTAAAGAGTCTTGCTTATGGGCCCAATGGTGCTGGGATTCGAGGCTGCGACCTTCCAATCACCTGCTGAGTCACACAATGCCCCCCCCTCCCCATGATCTTATTCATGCTTTATGTCGAATTGTGTGGGAAAGAAATACGTATGTGAAAAAGCTGTTTTAGTGAATAAGCATATGCTTAATAAAATTAATTAACAGTCCATTGACTCTTAGGATGATGTCCATTTTAGGCATCTGGGACCACTCTCATCAGTCCTCAAAAGCCCCTCACCATGATGCAAAATCCCAAAACTGTACAGTATTATTTACAAAAGGTAGATATATTATATTCCCGGACTAAAGGAGGTGAAGAGAGATTCGAACCAGGAAGGCAGTTTTGTTAATTTTGTAAAGGCCCCCCTACTTGGAACATCCCTTCGTACTTTTGATATTGCCATAGCAACTTGCACAGGAGCCACTGATAGACAAATCTTAGCCTTTAAGAATAATATAATAAAGTAAGCTAATTTGATGCATCACTTAAAAATGCACATTTGGGGGGAAGTTGGAGGGGTTCTGATGGTGTCCAAAGCTACATAGCTCTGGAACAGCCCCCCTCGCCTTCCAGGAAATCGGGTGAACCATCCGCTTCTATTACTTCATTGCATAGCCAAAGCGTCCAACCAAAACTAACCCTGAGTTCACACAGCTGCCTACTGTTACTCACGCATATCAAATGTTATGCCCAAGCTTACAGCTAACAACTCTTCTTGGAATTTAACCAGGGTCCTGTAAAACTGTGTGTCTGTAACCAAAGACTTAAAAACACACCTATTTATTAATCGTGTCCATTCATGCTGCATCTGCATTTTAAAGTACAGTAATAGTTTGTTTAGTTATGTCAGCCCAGTAGCCAATCGCATCATTCGATGTTCAGACCAGCTGAAGACCAATGCTGTCAGGCTATTGCCTATTTTAATCAGGTAAGATTTGACCTAAGTGTTGTTTAATTGGCGTGTCTCCCTGTGCACAGGATTCCCTGGATGCCGTATCTACCTGCCTCTTGATCCTCTGTTTAAAGGCCTTAAGATTCTTTCAGGATCCCAAAGACTTTAGCAAAACGTTGTCATCGACCGGTGTATAATCTGTTGTGCAAAAGCAGAGCGTAAAAAAAAAAAACAAATCGATCGAAGCCTTTGAAGATCAAGGGATCTGTTAAGATCCCACCCAGGCACAAGGTCAGAGCCCCTGGACACAGCTTGGTCTCCGTCTCCAGAAGACAAAAGACGATAATACTCGAAATAATGATGATTCCATAGAAAATTAAATGCAACAAATGAGCGATAAAAGCCAAAGTGGTGCCGAGGGACGAGTGGAGAGGGTTGATGGAGAGTAATTAGGGAAGTTAGAGGAAAGTGCAGTGCACTGCAATGCAGTGTCCTGGTGGCCAGACGGACCACACACGATCTGTGCCACCCATTGGTCCAGGTGACGCGGAGGCGGGGCCAAATCATGTTCCGATGATGCCATGGCAACATCAAAAATGGAAATGGCTGGAGTTTCCCTTACCATTGACACTGTGAGTTTCTTGCAGCTGTACTGCCAGTGTGATAATGACCACACCCCTGTCCCTCTCCCCAATGTATCTCACCTGCCACTCAGTTTATTAATAAACAGTTAATATGAACCCTATTGACTAATTCTACAGATATTAGGCATCCCAGATATTAGGAAATTAATGTGAAATTTTACAGCAGATTTATCTATACATATATGAATAACTATGGAGGAAGAATCCGGACTGCAGGAAGCATGGGAAACAGCGGGAATAAATTCACACAGCTCCAATGCAGGGCTGATGAGCATTGTTCCTGCAATTAATTTTAATCACGGCGAACTGAAGCAGCTGTCCGGCGCTTAATCAGATATCAAGTCTTCGGAAGAAACAAACAAAACGTCCCCATTATTAGACCGCAATTATCGCCGCGCAAATGAGAGCCTCAGTTCGGCGAGCATGTTACATTAGTAAGGAACGGGGGGGAAGAAAGACGGAGCAGATGCAGGAATGCCGGGGGTGTCAGCGTGGGGGGGCCATATAGAGTAGGGCTTTATATGGGCTGCTGGGTGCCAGATGATTTCCCGCATTTGTAGCGTGGAGAGACCCAGATCAGGCTGAAGGAAGGCCAGGACCAGGAGGCCTAGTTCTGTGGCAGAATGCAGCAGTAGAATGAAAAAGCAACAAATTACATGGCGTATAAGCCAATAGGAATGCTGGCTGGTCTTTAAGGACACAGGCCTAAAAGAGAATGATTTATTTGAATCTGCAGGTCTAGCCTTAGGCCTAGTGTTATACCCTGAAAGAAAGGCATATCACCAGGAAATCAGGTCGTAACACGGGACCCGGAGCCTCAGATAGAGATAAATGATGCATGTTGCCTCCTGTTTTTGTTTGATCACTCTTTCAGATTTAAAGTTGTGGATTGGTTATTGTTAGCAGTGGCAGGGGTAGGTTCCCCTGACAGCAAAAGATTCAGCATACAATGCAGAAGATACATCATTACTAATAGGTGGAGAGTAATAGTGGGGGGGGGGGGGGACCATAGCCTTGGCCAGGAGCCAGCAAACCTCCAGATGGGCTCGTCACTTGGACGCCGAGTGAGAGACTGATTAAGGTCAGGCCCGCTGTGAGTTACCGTCCATGAAAAACTCGCTTCTCGTTGTTGTGAACACAAACCTAAGACACAGAGGTTAAAGTGAAGAATGTGCCTGTTTTATTGACGCCCTTAGAATGGAACTGGCAGATGAATCGAGGGACACACAAAACAGGCATCTCTCCACCCCTAATCATAAGCCTAGCCCAAAGCCTAACCCTAAATCTAATCCTAAACTTAACCCTAAATCAAACCCTAAACTCAATTCATTTCATAAAAGGTGAGTAGATGGGCTTGCTCTCCAAATTCATCCCTAACCTGCAAGTTCCACACCTGCCCTGGGATTCACATGTTCATACAGACATGCCGCTCCCTCAAAGTGGCAAAGGGGAGGATGCGTGTGGCACAGTAATGTCATACAACCTACACTCAGATCTATGGATTAAGAAACCCGGCCTTTCACTAGGTAAGGTTTTGGGTGTGAGGAGCGCGTCGTTAGTCAGAGAGCTTAACCGAATGGCAGGGTAAGGGTCTGCTCCTCTTTCGGCGATCTCATTCTTACTGGGTTAACAATTCACCTGCCAGCTAAGTGGTCTGGCTCTGCACGCCACTTGACGCTGCTGAGAAGGACTACACACCTCTCCAGGTCACCTCTCCTCCCAAAGAGGCTCTGATGAAATGCACTCGAGCTCAAGCCATCAAATAAAGATTCGGGAGCTGCTCCGGCTGCACGGCTGAAGGATTCTTATTAAGTCCGGGCGAGGGTCAACAATTCAACACGGCTATTTAATCAGACCATCCTTCAATCCCGTTCTTCTAAGTGACAAAAAAAAGTCATTAGTCTCTTAATATCGCGCGGAATAATAATAATTAAAAAATCACAACGGCACCTTTATGTCTGCACTTGCGGCAGCTGAAGTAGAGGAATACTTGGGTACTTGAACCCATTTTTATTTAGGATTGTGAAGATGAATGTGTGGCCTCCGGCAAAAAAGAAATCACAGGACTCATCCTACACTTATTAAACTGCTCTGAATGAGTGAATCTGAAGTGATTTTATGCATGCACTGATTTTTCGTTAATAACTTTGTGCAATGTCAGTAGGGTAATGAGATGATCAATTAATAGGCCTTGAATAGCAATATGGCTAAGCATCAGGTCCCCCCCCTTACCAATCCCGGGGGTGGGGCCTCCTAGAGTATTCTATTAAGATCAGCCCTAGTAATGAGGAAGAATTACAGTGATGATATTCTAATACAATGCTATCCAAGGCAGAGTTGGGCAGCCCAGGTCTCTAAGTGTGCAAAGAAATAGGTCAATCATCTTCTGCAGAACGGCGGAGGAAATAAATAACCGGGACCAGGCCTAAGTCTGGGTTTCCCAGCTTAGACTGCTGCCCCCGCAGCGGTGGAAAATGGATGGATGGATGGGATGGATGGGACCAGGCCTTTCTGAGGCACACCTGGATGGCATTGACCCAAAAGTCCCTGGTGAAGAGATGCAACGTGTGTGCACACCCTGAGTTACGTCCCGAAGTCACAACAAACAGATTCGTCACTTAAGTGGACGAGACAATAAAAACGGGACGAGGCTGCCAAAACACTTTGAAGATTTCCGGCTTTTCCTTTATTGCTAAGATACAGTGCGGCAGATGTTTAAGTGGTGATTCAGAAACTGCACCTGAGAAAAAAAACAAAACAAAAAAACATCTTATTCTGTCCTTTCCAAACAGCTACTTATCTGATTGAAGTTCTGCAGCCAATCCCAGCATCATGGAGGGCCCGCGAGTCCAGGCATATGGAGACTATTTCAGTGGTCAGTTCACACAGTCGGAACATGTCTTAGGCTGGGGAAGAGAGTCCAGCAAGCCTAGAAGGAACCGACACAATGGCAGGAACCCTGCCAGCTCATGTCAGGAGGATGAGAACATGGCTGTCAAATGAAGAGTCGCCCTTCTCCACAGGGAACTGGACAAAGGACTGGCTGGAAGCCTCACTGCTGCGACAGACTCGGCTTGGGTTCAGCGCAGAGCCTGTGGGCTTTACAGCCGGTGAATGAGACACCCTCTGCTGCTTTCTGAGGAAGATCCACTCTACTGCTACCGCGGAGTGGCCCCGGCGTCCACAGGCAAGGCGCGGCTTTCCGTGAAGCTCTAAATTATTGAAACCGTTCAATTATTCAAAAACGGAGACACAGAGGAGACAGTGGGATTCAACAAACAAACCGTCGCGGCATTAGTATAGAGACGAGGATGGGCACAGAAAGCAGAACTCAACGGAAGAATGAGCACAGAAATGCCACTACCCATTCATGGAATCTCTGGTTCTCTCTCTCTAACTCAAGTTCTATTACGTTCACAACACTCTTATCCTGGGCTGAACTAGGGTGACTAGAAAATCCATGTCAGGGAGAATGCTTTGAGCTAAGACAGGGTTTGTAAAATACATTTCAATTATAAGGACCTTGATTTCACTTAAGCACTGAGTGCTTGCTTTGTGCTAATTGGTCATTCTCCTGTAATCATGCATGTGTCACTGATGTCAAGGTAAAACAGCTGGACAAGTCTTTCATCTGTTTCAACAAACCAGTCAAAGCTCAAGAAGAGCTGAATTAGCCTTTCAGTTTTAAAGTAGTTTGTAAAATCTGGATGACGGCAGAGAAGCATTAGTGAGCTGCAATGAGCAAGCTAATGGAATCCTAACCCTCTGCGCTCCATATTTTTCTGTATGTCTGATTATTATTTCAGATTTCAGGGAAAGCTCAGAAGAAAGCATTGATTGAAGGTACCATATGAGCTTATAAACCTTGCCGTTGGAGCAGACTGCGATGGAAACACAAAACATTAATCTAAATGCTTAGAATCATTGATACACATCAGTGCACAATTAATTTTTTATCAATGCTACAATCCCTAATGCTAATTAGTCCGGTATAGAGCATACATAATCAAACTCATTTGTGTTGTGTACAATATAAATATTGTGTATAAATATACTAATCCTATTGTCCCAGAATTGGATTAGCACTCCTAAGACACTATGAACACAAGGTTCACAATAAATAAAGAATTACTGTATCTCATGAATTCATAAATGCAAGTCAGTCTAGATCTTGTGTACTGAAAGTAAAAAACAACAAACACACACACACACACACACACACACACAGCTATATATATATATACATACATACACACACACACACACACATAGTCCTGAGAGAATTTGCCCTATTTGAAGAGTGGATGATTTTTGTTACAAGATAGATGTTCTTGTTCTGTGTCATGTCAGTTCATCTTTTCATCATAAATAATTCAGTACAGTTGGTCCCCATGATTGACTTTGTGTTGAGTGGCCAACAGGAAATTAATATTTCATCTTGACTTCGGATGTGAACAGTCCGCGCCTCAGTGAGGATTCCTCCTGATTCTCACTGTAATGAGCCAGACGTACACTTGCAGATGCTACAACATGCCGGTTGCCTTCATGTGTGAAAAGAAACCAGTCTCTCTTCATGCTGAGCCTTGTGCGCACTGACAGAGATCTGGAACGCGGTGAAAGAAGGTGTTAAATGTCAAAACTTTCAGCCAGGTAAGCAGAATTGAAAACAGATGGGTGGTTTTCAATATAACTCAACCTCTTTGATGGGAACCCGTTGCTGTGCTTAGCAGTACACTTACAGATACGCTGACTGATGTTAAGGATAATGAAAGCTGACAGGCTACAACCGAGCTTCTAAGAACCTTCATGCCACCTGAAGTTACTCAACTACGAATGAACCCGGACCAGGTGCTGGTTAGTTACTCACCTACTCACCCAGAAGAGTCTAAACATGGCTAAGGCACCGAAACTCACTGGATGGGCTGCCTAGGTTTCTAACAGGGGCCGAACAAAAGCGTAGCGAGAGCCGCGTCAATGTTTGAGTACCTCTAAGAAATGATCCAGTGCTCACCATGGTGTAGCGCTACCACTTAGCTATGGGGGGGGGGGGTCATTATACCTCAAGGTGTCAGGCTGCAAGTCCCAGGAAGATGGATATCTCTTGTGCTTCTGACCACTTTACTCCTTTGCCTGGAATGAGTATCCATGGCTAATACTATCGAAAGCTCGGTGCAATCATCTGTAATTGAACACTCATACCAGACATAAATGCATATTTGAGGTAATGATACTTCTACTCTCTCAACTTTCATATTATTGTTTTCCCCCCAATTGAATGTAACGAGGGCTTTTCAGCATGTTTGGCGTTCTGTTGTGTTTTTATAAGCGTGCCGGGATATTTTCATAAAAGGAATGTAAGTCTGAACTTTACAACCGCTATGGTGTTGACAGATAAAGAATGACCGCTGAAGCAACTGAAGACGTGTGTAACAAAGCTGTAGTAAGCTAACCAAGCCTATGGCAAAGAGCAAGAAGAGGCTGCATTATATAAACCCGGCGTGACTTGGAGACTCCCTGTGCTGTTCTGGGGTTTCCTCCGGGGACTCTGATATCCCCCCATGTTCCAAAAACACGCTGAGGCTAATTGGAGTTACCATATTGCTAGTAGGCATGCATGTGTGAGTGAATGGCGTGTGAGTGTGCCCTGCGATGGGTTGGCACCCCATCCTGAGTTGTTCCCTGCCTTGTGCCCGTAGCCTCCAGGATAGACTACAAATCCACCCCCCCCCCCCCACATTAGGATTCAGAAAAGGGGTGGATGGACTTGGACACCTGGGGTGACTTGGAGAGAAAGTGAGAAAGTTGTTTCTGTCGAATTCACACCGATTGCCTTAAAGACACCAATGAATGGTCTGTAGGAAGGAAGTGTCTAAGTGCTCAGTGTAGCAATACTCCATCTCCCCCGACCGTAACCAACTCTACAGATACACCCCAGCCCTTTCCACCCTCCCCAAAAAGGCTGCAACCTCCACAACAAGGCCCCTTACTCTCCGAAAGGAGTACTACTGTAGCTCTTCAATCTCCACAACAAGGCCCCTTACTCTCCAAAAGCAGTACTAGCTCTTCAATCTCCACAACAAGGCCCCTTACTCTCC
>JABFEB020000082.1:1405808-1418504 GCA_019775895.2 Stomatorhinus ivindoensis
TGCAGTGAGTGGTGCTGTTCTGTCTCAGTGCAGTGAGTGGTGACCTCCTGTGACTGTCCTGAACTTCCAGGATGATCGACTGGCTGTCCTGGCCTCTGGCTCACTATGTGGACACGTGGGTGACAGCCCTCCTGAAGGGGCTGGCTGCCGTGCAGAAGTTCACCATCCTCATAGATGTCACGCTGCTGAAAATCGAGCTGGTGCGTATGGCCGCGATGACCTCTAGAAACCCACCTCTCATTGGATGGATCTGGGACAGTCATAGCCTGAACCAGTATTGATTGAATGAATTCCACTTAGCTGATGGAACATCTCTTCTTGTGTGGATGTCATTGAAGGCCTAGAGGACCAGTGTCCTTACTCTCTTGTATCCACGCGACGGTATATCCATTCACTGCTGCATTCAGCTGGTCCTTTGTCTCACTCTGTGCCTATAGGTATTCAGCCGTCTCTGGTACCCAATCGTGAGACAGGGGGCGCTGACAGTCCTGTCCCACATGCTGCTGAGCTTCCAGCATTCCCCCGAGGCCTTTCACCTGGTAGGTCTGCTATCTTCTGGAGACGAAGAATGCTGTGCCTTTGTGATGTTCGCCCCCTACTGGACGGTGTCGTATTGCTGAAGTAATTTATGCCGAAAATCAAGTGCATCATATCTGTCTGTCCGGAATCCGTCTCTTGTAGGTGAAGGTCTCTGCTTGATGTTATTCTCTTCAAAGCTGTTAGGCTGTTAGGTGCAGCAGTTATTTACCTGTCACGTGAAAACCTTGTGCCGCCCCGGGCTGTAGGGCTGTGCCTTTTTAATTGCGTAATCGAGTTTCGTAATGGCCGAAAACGACAATCTCCATTTTGTTTGCCACTCGGTGGCCCCTGAGCTGCCAGCACCACACGGAGAGGTGCCACGTGATGCCACGTTCTCCCGAAACCCGGGCAGAACCCCTTTACCCTGACTCTGCGGCCCGTTCCTTTAGGTGGTCCCGCACGCGGTCAGCCTGATCCACATGCTGAAGAGCGATGGGCTGCCTTCCAGCAAAGCCTTCCTCCACCAGTTCACCGAGCTCATGCACTGCATGATGTACCAGTATTCCGGTTTTCCTGAGCTCTACGAGAACATTCTGGAAGCCATAAAAGTAAGACGACCATGGACCCCCCATAGGTGTCGTGGTAGAAAAAAATATATATCTTGTAATTCGTGCATTCGAGTTGATTAACTGATTCGTCTTGTATGTTGGTATACTCTCCCGTTGGCACGTTTCAGTACATCACATGACACCGAAACCTTATTTTGCAGGATATGCCTAAGCCCAGTGAGGAGAAGATCAAACTGGTTTTGAACCAAAGTGCCTGGACCTCGCAGTCGAATTCCCTGGCTTCTGGCCTGCCGAGGCTGATGGGTAAATCCGAGACGGGCAAGACGGGCCTGATCAATCTGGGAAATACTTGCTACATGAATAGCATCGTCCAGACCCTGTTCATGGCCACAGAGTGAGTAGGTGTTCCATTCCCGTCCTTGCTGGAGTTCTCGCTTATCCCGTTCTTTCGGGGAAGTTCATTCTGCCGTGCTGTAGAGGGAGGCGGCGAGCGTGATCGTGTCTGTCCTTCAATGCTCCGATCTCCCTGCAGTTTCCGGCGTCACGTCCTGTCGTTGCATCTAAGCGGCACCCACACGCTCATGAAGAAGCTGCAGCTGCTTTTCGCCATCTTGGCTCACACTCAGGTACGAACCCCCCCCCCCCGCCCCCATTACCGTCCAGCTTGTGTCGTTTACTTTCGAACTTTTGCACCCCAAAGAGCTGATCCCATAGACCTAAATGACATTTCACTGTCGCCGTCGTTTCACGTTTTACAACGCGTAAGTAGGGGATGGAGGGATGCAGCGTGTGAATCTGCTGTCCGCTGTATAAATCCATGAGCAGTGTGTACCTGCCTTCCCCTGTAGAGGGCAGCCTATGCCCCGCGGAGTTTCTTCGATGCTTCCAGACCTCCATGGTTCACGGCCGGCTCACAGCAGGACTGTTCCGAGTATCTACGCTACTTGTTGGACAGGTAACTCGTCGGCCTGTGAGAATACCACCGTTCTCTTAGAATTCCCGTTTGACGTTCAGCAATCCTGATCCTGGAGTCCAGCAGGTTTTCGGTCCCTCCTGGCCTCGGATGAGACCTTATTTTGCAGGATATGCTGTGTGAGGCTCGTGGGGCTGAGCCGCTGTGCCTGCGATCGGAAGGTCGCTGGTTCGCCCTTGAGCAAATCCCAGCTCCCCTGAGTGGCTGCTCTTCCTGGCCAGCTTGCTATCACCTGCAAGTTGGGGGATGCGTAAAGAGAATTTCCCCACAGGGATTTAACAACTGTCTATTATCGTTAATATTATTATGAACCACACCTAATCTCAGGCAGATAGAAACTCACCAGGTAGGACAGAAAACCCGCTGGCTGCCGCCACTCTGGAATCAAGGTGACCTGCCCTTGTACTGAACGATGACATGTCCTCTGTAATTCCCCCAACATGACCCCGCCCCCCCCGCCCATGCTGTGATTTCTGGCAAGGCTGAGCAGAGAGCCAACAAACCCAGTTGCACGCAAGATAAATGTTTAGGCTTCCGGAATGTTCTGAACGTCTGGACGTTAGATGTTTATTCCTCGCTATCTGTTGTGATTAAGGCTTCACGAAGAGGAGAAGACCATCCGAGCGCTGACGTTGACCGGCCCGAAACACGGCGATGCCGACAATGGCGGCACACCCTCAAACTGCACGGATGAGTCCCGGTGCGAGGCTGAGGAGCCCTCGGAAATGGGGGAGAAGAGGAAGACCCTCATCGAAAAGATGTTCGGGGGCCGGCTCTCCACGGGCATACGCTGCTTGCGTTGTCACAGCGTGTCGGAGAAGGAGGAGCCCTTTACGGACCTGTCGCTGGCCTTCCGGCCCGCCGGCCAGACTAGGGGGGGTGTGGACGGTGGCCGGGTGTTGACTTCTGCCCACCAAGGGGCGGTCAATGGCGGCAGCGAGGCCTCGGAGATCCCCGGCAGGGAGAGGCAGCCTGGGGGTGATAGCTCCCAGCAGGCCGTGCCCCCCCTGTCTGTACCCGACATGGTCAACTACTTCCTGGCGCCAGAGATCCTGGACGAGGAGAACAAGTACTACTGCGAGCGTTGCTCCTCGCTGCAGCGGGCGGAGAAGACGCTGTGTGTGCTGGAGGCGCCCGAGTACCTCGTCCTGACGCTGCTGCGCTTCGCCTACGATGCCAGCTGCCACGTGCGCCGCAAGATCCTGGACAACGTGGCAATCCCGCTGCTGGTCCAGCTCCCCGTGCACTCCCACTCCGGCCGCAGCCCCTCCCCACCTCAGGCACCGTCCCCCGACGGCGGGGAGAACCTGGCCAAGAAACTGAAGCCCTCCGGCGAGGATGGGGAGCGGGAAACGGAGGAGCGGACGCAGGTGGAGCCGGTGCCGTACGCGCTGTGCGCCGTTGTCATGCATTCCGGCATGTCCTCCGAGAGCGGACACTACTACTCTTACGGCAGGAACGTGAGCTCCAACGATGGGCTCTACCCCCAGAAGGACGAGCCCCAAGATCCGGCCAACCCTACGGACTCCAACCCGGTGCTCCCCTCCGGCTCCACCTGTCCCCCCCTCACGCCGCAGGAGCCGCCCCAGGCTGCCTTACCCCCGCGCGACTGGTTCCTCTTCAACGACAGCCGGGTGACGTTCACCTCCTTCCAGTCGGTGCAGAGCATCACCAGCAGGTTCCCCAAGGATACGGCTTACATCCTGATCTACCGAAAACAGAGCTCGCGGCAGAGCCAAGGCCCCGGGGCCACCAACGGCGTCCGGCTGAGCTCAGAGCCGCCCTTGCAGAAGGACCTCATGGAGGCCGTCACAAAAGACAACAAACTCTTCTTACAAGTGAGTGGGGGTTTATATTAATGTTGGGAGCTTTCTGATTTGGTTTATGGTCAGCTGTTATTCTCTCCATGGTCTTATGAGAGTAAAATGATGTTTTTACTCTTAATTCCACATCATCTTCACCCCTGATCTGCCCCATGCCAATGCCCCGAGACTTAGTTTGAATGTTAATCCTAAGCAGTAGCTTGCCTGATCGTGTCCCCTGACCCAGCAAGCCTACCTTCATCGCGAGAGTCTGAAGTGACGTTAAACCTACCCTGTGCCAAGCAGTCGGCGGTGTGTATCTACACCCCAGCCCCACCCCATGGTCTCAGGCCCCGGATCATGGCCGCGGCTTCTCTCATGGAATATCTATTGGAAGGGACGGGCTATTTCTGTATTATTTGGACTGCGGGTTAATCAGTGCTAAGTGGACTGCTCACCTTTCACCGGGAGGTTTAGCGTTAATGGGCACTAATGTCTTTGCTGTCGTTTGGCTTTTTTGCTTTTCTGTGGTTGACCTTCGCAATGAGGACATGTGCCACTAGGTGGCAGTAGAAAGCCTATTTCTTTTTATTGGTGGTTTGGTGGAGGGCCGCGGCTAACCAGACGTGCTCTCTCCCTTCGTGCCCAGGAGCAAGAGCTCAGCGCCCGGACCCGAGCCCTCCAGGCCGCGTCTGCCTCCTGTTCCTTCCGACCGAACGGATCGGACGATAACGAGCCCCCTGGAAGCTGCGGGCCCTCGGGTGGCGGTGGTGGGGGAGGGGGCTTTAACACTGTAAGCCGGCTGGTCTTCTGAAAGGGAGCGGGAAGCGAGATGGGACCAGCATCAGGAGTATTGCTGTGCGCAGGCCGCTGGACTTACCCTGCGCTGGCACCCCTCCGACCTGCTCGAATTGACCAAGCCTTGAAACACTGACCTCCACCCCCCCCCCTCCCTTTTTCCAAGTGGTAGCTTCCTGTAACACTGTTTCATTTCTGCATGTATTCCTCTCCTGAGACAGAACTATGGACATGATTTTTCTTTTCTTTTTTTTTTTTTTTAGAAAGCTGTAACAAACTTGACATTTTGCCAGGATCACATGCAAGAAGTCTAATGCAATAATTTGACTCTCTAAGATGCAATACGAACACGTCTGCAGTTACCATGAGATTTTAATTGCCATGAGTGTGCACAGTGTGAACTTCAGTAGAGAGCTGATTTTAAACTGCAACAAAGACGTGTACATTCATTCTGTCAAGTGCAGTTCTTTGCAAACATATATTTAAAAAATGCATGTTTAAATGTTTGATTTAACATTATTATAGGGTTTGGGGAATTGCTATTAATATGCATATTGATTGTAATATTGCTATTGCCATTAAATTATTTTCTTGATTTCGGGGAAGTCCTTTGTCATTTAAATAGGTTTTGTACACCTCGTTGTAATGGGCTCACACCTTACATTTCAATTTCCCATTATTAAGCAGTATCACCATATGTTCAACTATGTTCAACAGGTCAATTTCCAGGAATTGTGAATCCAAGTCTAATGTAATAAGAGATTTTGTTTTAATTCCGATTGGTTGTATATGCCGGTCATCTAGAGGGGCTTCAGAATTAGCCTTCAAATTAATTATGGTTTATTATAATAATCTGTATTTTAATATAGTTAACGATCCGGATCTCTCATTGTGTACTTTTGAGTGTCTTAATTCCTACAAAGCAGTTGGAGACTTCTAACCGAGTTAAATTGTTTGGGTATGTAGGGTTTATACAAAAAAATGCGGGGTGCATGCATTTGGGCGGGGGTGAGGTTTTGGCTGTGAACACTTTCCGTTTCAGTGCTTCTGTGTGGCGCTCCGAGGCAGCCTACACAGTATCGACGGCAGCGGGAGGGACTGACGGCTCGCATTCCTGAACCGATTACTGAGCTGGATTCACCCAAACATCTACCCGCATGTGCGTCCTCTGGTAAATCGCATGTCCCGTACACCGTAATATTCCCAGGATAAAAAGGGAACTTGTTTCCCTGTAGTTGAAGAGAACTGCTATTTTGCATGACATCACAACATTAGTTTATGTTGTTAACGCCAACAATTAACGCGTATGCAGATGAGCTCCGGGCATCTAAGGAATGAGTATCACCGGTGAGCCTTTGATCATAAATACCATACTAATCCGACAGGCTGGTCAGCCACGCAAGGATAAATAGAGTGAAAGAAGACTGAGGATTGTCACGAATTTGCAACCGTAATGGCTCTATATAAGAGGAAACGAGAAGGGAAAACTGGAGATATCAGCAGACCAAGCTTCCCCATTGAGCTCAAACGAAGACAATGAAAAGCTGTAGCTTTTAAGTTGGGGGTGGTATGCTATGCTTCCCCACCCCCGCCGTTAATTTTACAACACATTTTTTTCACCCTGTATTCCCTGCGACCCCTCGAAGAAATCAGTGCCCCTTATTTAGTTGCTGAAACATGATCCGAAAAGACAGACGCAGTCGTTCAGGCTCTCTATTGTACACGTCGTTTTATGAACGGCTGTAAAATATATTCTGCTATCCATGTTTGAACAGCTTGTGAGTTAATTTGGACATTCGTCTTTATGAATAGGTCTGTACGTGTTGACGAATATAGCCGTTGAAACGAGGTAATCTAATTAACGGATTAAATGTTTAATTCTTTAAGTGATAATGGGTATTTGAGAGACCACTATTTTTTTGGATACAAGATGTTTATTGATTGAACATTTGTTGTGCAGATATAAAGACAAAGTTTCTAAACCGGCATTAATGTGTGCATATGCAATAAAACGACACAATCCTTGTATACTGTGCCGACATAAATTGAAAATTATATTACTCAGTATTGTGTGTATGCTCTCAGTGGCCATACTATTAGGTACAGTTGGGAGATGTGCTTTGGAAGCGGCCCAAACCCGATCCATCCGCCGGAACATACCTCCCTCTCCCCGGTCTTTAAGTTTAATTGTCAGGGTTGGGCCGGTACTGAACATCCGTACTTGTATTTGCGATATCATCAAATCAAAATAGGATCGAAAAGAAAATCAGTAGTATCACCCATCCCTACACGTTACCACAACCCGTCTGCTCCTCCGAGACGTGAATCGTGGCTTTCGAAATGGTCGGTTGTTGGTGTGGACGTGATGGTACCACAGAAATTGCCACTCCCTGGGATTTTCATGCTTTACAGAAATGAGGCGAAATACAGAAAGTGCAGTCAGTGGCACTTTCAGTAGTCATATATATATATATATAGAGAGAGAGAGAATGGTTCCTACCCAGTACTGGGAAGGGATGTTTAATAAATTGGCCATTGCGTGCATATTTTCACGCTTTCCCCTAAAGAAAAGTAGGGTTAGGGTATAACGTTTAACTGTAGGATGCTAATTTCAGCAGGTCAGACTAACCGGCCGGGAAGCCTCTCCAGTTGAGCCAACCGGCGCAGGGAAATTACCACCACAACAGCATTCCATGCATAGCTTCTAGGCAAAGAGAATGCGAGGGACCCGGAGCTGGAACTGACTGAAAGTGGATGAGTTTCAGAGTGGCATAATTAGACGATTTAAAAATCTGGGCTTCTGAATTGCATATTGAAGATAAATGAGAAAGTTTTCAAATAAAACGTAGATAACAAATAGGTGCAATGAGACATTCTGAATGGGAACATTTTCCGAAAACCTACTGCCGTCGTCAAAAATATAATTAGTGCTTAGAATAATTATAGTAACGAATAACATGACTGTTAGTATTACTCTTTTCTTCTAGTTTCTGTTCCCTTCTGTGCCGATTGCCCCCAAAGATGCGTCTTTCACTGCGGAGTTTTAAAACTGCGCGCGTTGCATTGTGGTCGTCGTAGTTTGAGCTCCAAGTGAGAAGATTCCCGTGGCAACATATCTGAATTGTATTCATATTCTATAGTTTCCGTTGTTTTCCTAAAAAACTTACAATATTTTTAAGAGCCGCGTGTAACTGCAATGCTATAAAACGATTCAGAGAGGCAAACTTTATAAATGACTCCCAAGACATTCCCAACAATAGAACTACAAATCCCATGACGATATGGCTCCCCTTCTTGCACGGCGTCTGTCCCTGGGCGGTCTTCAAAAGAGGCTGAGTTTGGGGGAAAAGATTGAGTTACGTGAGCGAATCGTCGCTCCTGACTGTCAGCCACCAGAACGTCGCCGAGAAGAGCAGAAACTGGGAACAAGGTCGGGGGTGGGGGAGAGGAAATCTCAGGTGAAATAGTACTTCGTGCTGGATATTTAGTTGCCTGCAGAATCACGCTCACGTTTGTTATTATTATTTTCTCCCCTACTTTGAGTCTTGCCATACAAGCAAGCTTTGACTAATGTGTCAAAGTTTGGCAAGATTTGGTGCGCAATGATCGCAGACAGTTCGAAAGAATAGCACACGATTTTTTTTAGTATTCTGATTTTTTTTTGCAAGGAGAATCACACGTGAAGGTGCATGGCACTGCTGCGGTGGGACCTTTCAGTCCGAAAGTGATCGGATGGCTGGAGCGGAGGTCAAATCTTGCATTTCTTCAGAGCACTGAACTAAGTGTCAGGACGTCCGGATAAGCAGGAGGGACACCGAAGCGGATCGACGGTATCTGTCATCGTAGCAACTTAAGGCACAACTTATTGACACGCGTGCAGGTGGCTTTGCCCACTTTCTTTAATTGTTATTTTTTTAATTGTATTTTTTTATTTTCCCACTATAGGTTTTCCACCACCCGCAAAACATAAAAATGAGCGGGGGAGATGTGGTTTGTTCGGGCTGGCTGAGAAAGTCTCCGCCGGAGAAGAAGTTAAGACGTTACGTAAGTTAAACCCTTATTATTTTTAAGTCGTGGGAAAAAGCATGGTAGAGAGTCTTAACACTTGCTGCGGGCAACGCGGGACTCGACTTCTTTTCTTTGTTCGGTTTGTTTAGATGTGGTGATAAACACCACTTCGGAATAAAGGTCGGAATTCTGACATTTCTTCGGTGCGGAACCAAAATCCCTTTAGCTGCGCGTTACGGACATGTCCATGGCATGGATGTTATAGGGAAATGTCGATCGCTGGGAAAATGTTGACATCTGTAACCTCGCCAGCGAAGGCCACTTTATTGGAGCTTTCATCTTCAGCAAACTAGACTTCAGCTCACATCCTCACATAATCGCCCCCTTGCTGAGAGGGTAAAGCACAAAGAATGCGGGTTTACCCTAGGAGCTTAGTTAAAATGCAGGATGCACGCCTTATAGCATTCGGAGGATTGGCTGACCCGGCTTTTGCACGATCGTTAAGCTGTTACTCTTATTTTGGATTCGCACAGTATGCTGCAGGTTGCCCGTGCCCGCGTGCGCCACGTGACCGTGTAAAAGGAAAAAAAAATCGAAAGCATTTTCTTTTGAGTTATTTCTCAGTTTTGTTTTTACGGTTCCGTGAGGTATTTAGAGCCATGTTCGAAATCATATTGTTGAATTACTTCCTCTGAAAGTGGATTAAAAACATAATACGCCTTAGACTTTTACAAAGAACTTTTAAAGTGCATTAGCACACAGGACTGTTTCTTAATGCAGGGACCATATTATGCCTTATGATCAGGGGTGTTGCTGGAGATTTTGGGCTCCATGTACGCATATCATATTGGCCCCCCAGTCCAGAGCAATCGAGATATTTTCCCGTTTTTGCAGACCTCCAGTCATTCATGGGCTCTTGGAATCGTCTTAAGTCTCCCCGCCCCCTGACGGCGCCCCTAGTTATGATGATGCAGTATGAAACGACTTGCGCCTAAATATTTTGGTTGTTGGCAGGATTAATCACTCGTATGTTGAAAGACTTGCGTGGTTTGCTGAGAACGAGGTGCACTCTTCACGATGTAAGCCTTTTGCTGCAGTCACTGATTTCTTTATAGAACTCAGTGACCCACTAGCTTAGTTTTTCCAGCAGTATCAGCCACGTTAGGCGAAGGGATTGCCTGTGTGATGATTAAGACTGGTGTCTCATTGTCCGATTAATCTTTGATATGTGTACACGGCCACTTTGGATCATGCTACAAAGGTGTAGTTTCACTGTTAGTCTTGCATCTCCTTGGTAGACTTTGCCCAGAAAGACCACATAAAAGAGTTACTATTTAAAGTGCTCTTACCTAATTTCATGTATGCATGTTTGCCTGAGAGAAAACACTTCTTCTGTTCTCTCCCGACATAAAAGCCCGTAGCCTTCTTGAATTTCGGCTGAGTTTTGGCTGCTTAAATATTGTAACGGCGCACGATATTAAGGCTTAACGGGGAATTTATTCCCGTTATCACGCCGATGATCTGGCAGGATTTCAGCATGGCAGCTGGATTGGGATTGGCGACATCCCCTGATGAGATTTGGAGGTGATGGGTGAATTGTCACGCGTCACTGGATTCAAAGCTGTTTTTCACAAAGCTGATGGAGAAAGCATAAGATGTCACTGTAGAGTTTTTGTGGCTGTAATTCCACATGTAATGTGCCAGCCTCAATTATCACATAGCTGGCTGTTTGCTGTTGTTGCGGAGACCCAGTGGGAGTGCCAAATTAGGGCTGGAACGTGTCGGGATGCCATGGGGTCACTACTAGTAAACCTTTGGCACGCTATTTTGGCTTTCTGTGTCTAGGTCGTTGGGCCTTGATGGAGTGTGGAGGCATAGGGCATCCATGTGAATGCCCACAATGTTCCTAAGGGACCGAGATGCCCGCTCATTGTGTGCATGAAATCTTCATCAGGTCACATGACCTCCGAGAGACCTTCCTGCTTAACTGGGCCGTTTCTCTGTGAGCGGTAGCCTGTCATCTGAGGCCCGATCCCGTTACTGGGACGTGGCCATGAGGTGTCGTGGCCTTTTTGTGTTATTCAGCACTTAAAATATAACACTTTGTATTTCTAAATGTGCACAGTAACAAAGCCGTTTAATGCTGGTGCATTTCTACTGCTTTTTGAATGGATGGAAAAGACCGCTCTTGTTATGCTTGTAAACGGTATAAATCACAAGATGTGTCATGTCCCCTTGCTGTTCTTGAATGTATCGCAGCTTCTTCCATGAAGTCGTATGGTCTGAATGGTATGTATGTCTTCAGATGGTCTTTTGCTATGTTCTTGGCCCCCTTAGGGCTCTGTCACCATGTGCTGCATTTTTTCCCTCCCAAATCCCAACAAACAAACTGAGGCTTAACTGTTAAACCTAAAAATCCCAAACTGCATTTTCAGTATAGAGGAAACCACTTCACAGAGGCATTAAAATTTGAATTCTCTAATACATTTGCTAACAGCTGTAATCTGATCCAAGTTTATTATCCGTTCTGTGTCGATGCCTGTATAATTTTAGTGGTTATGGTCACAGTTATCTGAATTACTTAATATTTAAAATCCATTCCTATTTACACGGTCTTGTTTTTCAAGCGTAAGTTGATATTTTTATTTCTGGTTGTTGTCACTGGGAACTGCTGCATGCATAGGTGTTGGTCATGTGTGATTTTTTTCTTGCGTGTTTTTTTTTTTTTGCTTGTGTCTACAGGAAGAATAGAGAATGGTATGTGGAAACGGGCAGGAGGTGGGATTGGTGGGTGGGGCCAGCAGGAGGTGGGATCGGTGGGCGGAGCCAGGAGGAGGTACCTACATCTGACCAAGCTTCTCGGGAGGTGCAGTTGAGGGTGCCTTTTGAGGCTGACTGGCTGTGCATGCGTACTACAGAGTTGGGACAGTAATCGTTCAGGCATAGTTTTTTAGCCTAGTTTGTTAGTTGATCAGGCTGCGCTCTGCCAAGATGTTATCTAGGGGCCGAATGGTCAGTGCGTCGTGAATTGAACTTCAGTTACTTTGCTATATAGATGTTTTGGGTCTGCAGAGAATGAGAGTTCCTGCCTTCATCCCTACAGTGTCACTGTACTTAAGTAAGAAAAGGGGAATCGGATGTTTCCTTGCACCGTCTGGCTGTGGGTATAGTTTACACAGAATCTGCAGTTCTGCAGCTAGCTTTGAATTTTTTTATTTCACCAACTTCCTGTTTCAGCTCCCGGGACTTCTGCAATCGGTGAACTTAAACACCTCACATTCAAATAAAGCCATGCCCAAGATATGCCAGCATTCCCAAGTCAGATGTTCTGTTGGTATGGATGGAAAAAATAAGTAGACTGAACTTCAATACTTATACATGTAGCAGTTTTTTTTTAGTAATATTGCATTATAAGAAGAAATCAATATTTCATCATGCATACATGTGTGTAATTTCTTGGCAAATGTATCTGTCAACATATTTCAGCTAATATTGAATATCGTCACTATTTTTTGTTACTGCCATGTAGTTATTTCTCAAGCAGTGTGGATGAGGGTTGTCAGTCATCTTAAATATTTGTGATCCTTCTGCTTAATGGCAGATAAACTTGATGTTTGTTTTTGCGTGAAAAGAAAATGTGTGGCATTGGTGTTGAAATAGTTCCTGTTTGTCCCAATTCGTTGACTTCATTGGGCGTTTGCGGACCACATGGATGTTGCCTTCGCCAAAACTGGCCTGTGTCAGGCAGTGAGAGAGGAAATTAAATTTTATTCGTTGTTGGTTTGTTATTTGCTTTTTATAATGGCAAACTGCTTAACAGTAAGTCCACTAAGACCCCTAGGAACGTGCGGAGGAAGTGTGGCTTTCAAGTAAGTGGTGTATTACTGCCATGAAGACAGAAATTAGGAAATTCAAAGCATTTGAACTTGCTGTGGAATTAGTGTTGACACGGTACCATTGTGATATTTAAGCTTTTTGTAAAGTTTTGGTCTAGAGGTTAATTGGTATCAGGTTGCTTGTCTTCCTT
>JABFEB020000082.1:1447363-1458828 GCA_019775895.2 Stomatorhinus ivindoensis
TGGGGGGGTTCCATAACAGAACTGCCACAGGAGTGCTGCTGGATTTTTGGAATGGCATCCACTGTAAAGATTGGAGGTGGATATGATTAAACAAACACTCGCGGTCCGTTGTTTAATGAAGGGACAGGCACAGACCCATCACCCAGAAAACCTGTGCTCCCTATTTGGCTTTCATGGTCTCTGGTCCATGAAGGAGTCTTATCTTCCACCTGGTGGTCAGGAATGCTTCCTCTTGCCACTGTTTTTCAGTGCAAGACACTCTACGCCAGCTTACGACATGTTGCCGCATCGCTCTGTGGCTTCAGCTTGTGTCTTGAATGAATGGGTTGTCTTGCATGGGATTGGTGCATGGTAGGGATCTCTGATCCCCCCCCGGCAGGGGACTCGTCCCCTTTCCAGTTTCTGTTTTTGCAGTTTTTACTACAACTGAACTTCAGTTTGTCCTGCTCGCCAATTTAGGGGCCATGCAGTGAGCAGCAGTATGTTCTATCCATTTGCTTTGCATGGGGAGGTGGGTGAGATGGTGAGAATTAAAGGTTTGGTTTAAAATGGTGTTCTTTTCTAACCAATCAGGTCAGAGCCCAAAAGTAAGGTTGAAGCCGATTGGTTTAGAGCGAACTGATTCACAAACCGTAGGTGAACTCCCAGGACGCCGCAAGGGTAGGTACAGTGCTGTTTTTTTAAATACGAACTCTGACGGTTCTGTTTTTTGCAGTTTCTTCGTTTAACCCTTTAAACATAGATGGATCTCTCACTGATTAAAACCATCATAAGAAAAGACAATCGAAGTCTCCGGAAGTCTCCGGAAGTCTCGTGTTCTGTTCATATTTCGGTTCTCTGTCTGCTTTCCCATTTCATGATGCATATACACACCCTGACAAAAGACACTTGCTGCATTTTGGGCCCACAGGTTTCTGATACCCTTCACTTTGTGTCTGAGGAAAGATTCTTCAGCTTCAGTGTAAAACCCTGTGCTCATCACACGTGTTCCTTTAGCAGAGGCGTAGAGCGTTATCAGACGAGACCAGGCAGACTCCTGCCGTCTGCGTGCGAGCGCCGGTGCATTTTGGAGAGTCTGCTTTACAAGGCCACTCTCTGTTTCTGGTTATCAGTGTTTGTTTTGCGTGACGAATCCCACCAGCTGGTGCCTGTCAGTTAGCCCGACAGAGATATTTATCCAGAAATATGGCAGATCGCACCCTGTTGGGGAGTTACTGCGGCTGGACGTTCTCCAGCCCCAGCTGCGTAGAGATAATCACCAACGACGACGGGAACGTGTTGCGTGGTGTTGTGGCCATTTTCATTCATTCTTGACCCAGCGTTCCTGTGTCACTGCGACGCTGCGTCCCCTGGCTTTTCACTGCGCCAGCGAGCGACGCAGCTTCTATAGTCAGCCGTTTGGACACGCGAGGTTGCCATTAAAGCGTCGAGCCACACGCCCGTAGACACAATGAGAAACGCACGTGCCAGCTGTTCACAGTAGTACAGGAATGCTGCAGTCGCATGAGATGTGGGGCTTATGCGGAGTGGCTGCCTGTTATATCCATGAGCTGTAAAGGTGGCTAGACACAAACTTTTATCATGTTACAAATGTTGAAGCTACTGTTAATGTAGCTAAGCAGAGCTTGCTTATGACTATTGAGGGAGAAGTAAAACAATTTTTTTAATAGGTTAATGCTTGATTGAGAAATTGATTCAATACAGTATAGTTGACACCTACTTTTATTAAGTTTTGGCTCTCATATGATCAAGTCTGGATAATACGGCACTTAGTCAGTTGCTTGATCGCTGCTGAACAGTGCCCTCTAGTGAACTATTTGTCTCAGCTATTTGTTCACTGCAAGGTTTTTATTATTTTATGTGGACGTTTCAGTCTGCTGGCCACATCATATTGAGCTGACTCTTTTGCTGCTACATTCACATTTATTTGTAGGACTTTACACGTCGAAGCCCAAATAATGTAAATGTAACTATTCAGGTAGTACAGCCGTGGACAAAAACTTTGAGAATGACACAAGTACTGGTTTTCACAAAGTTTGCGGATTTTTCTAGATTTTTTGTCAGATGTTTCTGTGGTATACTGAAGTATAATTACAAGTATTTCATATGTGTAAAAGGCTTTTATTGACAACTATATTAGGTTTATGCAAAGAGTCAATATTTGCAGTGTTGGCCCTTCTTTTTCAAGGTCTCTGCGATTCGCCCTGACATGCTGTCAATCAATTTCTGGGCCAAATCCTGACAGAGAGAATCACTGAAATTATGTCAGCAGGTCTTTTTGTGGCAGGGGTGGAATGCAGTGGAAATTTTTTTTTGGATTAAGTTCATTTTCATGGCAAATTAATTTCAATCCATCTGATCGACTCTTCCTAACATTCTGGAGTTCGTGCAAATTGCATAAAAACTGAGGCAGCAGACTTTGTGAAGATTAATATTTGTGTCATTCTCAAAACTTTTGGCCACGACTGATTTATCCGTGGCAACTGTCTGCATCCCCCTCTACAGCTAGACCGGCACCCCTTGAAATCAAGACCCTACCAGAGTGGGACGAGCTGCCAGCCCCTGTCCACTCCCCCGTGACCAGGTCCTTTGCTCGGGAGTAAGTGCTCTGTGCCTTCGGCATGCTTTGGCCTGCTGTGTGACATTGACCCCGCGCCACTGCATGCTCACCCCCCATCGTCTCACTCATTTTCTATAATGCACTCGCTCATTAGTCTGGGAGCTATCGAAGCTGCGTAGCGTCGCCAGAATACAGCAAGCGATGCCTGCAGCTGCCAGTACCTTCCAGTGCGCTCGGTCGTACCTACAGCTGTGCTTCAGGTTGCCGGCCGAGTTTGTCTCGGACCACGAGAGGTGGCGGATTGAGATTGATGGGCAGGATGGTGGAATGTGAGCCACCCTGGTGGCCGCTCTGTGTCACTGCAGGGACTATGCCACTGTAACTGGAGCTGTGTGTCTGCCCGTTTGAGCATGTGTGTATAAACCTTGTCCTGATGATCAGTCCCTCCAGGTTTCCTATGCCTTCGAGACCTCCGTCGGTGCACAGCACCGCCTCCAGCGACGAGTCCGACGAGTGTGAGGAGAATTATGTAGCCATGTACAACTCTAGTATGACTTCAGATGATACAGTATGTAAACCCAGCTCCACAACTCCTCTTTGTTCTACTGTTTCTGTTTAAATTTTAATTGCTTTTATCAAGGTTGTATCAAGGCTAAGAGTTTCTTGTGGGCACGTTGGAGCTGCTGACATCCAAGTTCAGCCTCTGTAAATCTGAGGGCTTTATTAGAACCAGGTTTCCTCTTCTGGTACACGCTGGATTAAACCATCATGAATCGCGGTACGACGAGAGACATTCTTCTAGTGATGGCTCGGCTATTCTCCGATGAAGTTGATCACATAGCGTACGTCTCAGTAATACAGCTGGCCGTATAAAACTGCTGGGAAACCAGTTGTTTGGCAGTAAAAACCAATAATTCCTGACAAGCCGAAGTCGCTTCATTCCAGTTCTCCACGGCCACGTCAGAAGGACTCCTCCCACTTCCTCTCCTCCTCTGCATTTTCCCGCTCCTCTTGTTTATGTATTTCCATTTTCTATTTTACTGACTTTTACCCCTCCCCAAGAACTTGTTTTTAGAGAAATCCAACTTCACTCTTCCACACTGATTTGTCACCTGATTCTTTTCAGGGTCCCTTTAACTTTGCTCCCCCCCCCCCCCACTTTGTTTCCATGGACCCCTTTCATGTTGCAACTCAACACAGGCCCTGTAAATGAATTGAAATAGAACTATATATTTTTTTAATGCACTGTTTTTGGATGATCAAAGCTGCGAGTTTTACCGTGCCTTTTCTGTGTCTTACTGCAGAAGAACACGTTTGCTGTGTGGGATGAAAGGGGTCTGTGACAGCCTGTGTGCATGCTCTTTTTAAAGTGGCATCAGTCCCTGCTTCCATTTCCTGGACCTTTCGTTAATTTGCTTATCTTTTTTTTTCCAACATCCATGTTTCCCCTCCCTTTTAGTCACCTGCCCTTTGTTTCTGTTCTCCTCTCCCGTTGTGTCCTGACCACCTGCTCCTCTCCTTGCTGTCTTCCTACTATGTAGAGAGGAGTCCTTCTACTGCACGGTCCCTATCACCCCCGTTAAGAGGGAGGTGTCAGGTCTTGACACGCTGGAGGAGGTGAGGAGAGGGCTCCCACGAGGAGCAGTTAGTCCCCAGAAATCAGCTGGGTCCCAAAACGGATTTTTTTTTCCCCTTATAGAGCCTGCTGGTCTGGAATTCCTTGTAATCCTAGTTTGTTGTTAATTTGGTCCAACTACCCATGTGGGACAATGGGACAAAAAGGGAGAGCATTTTGTCATCAAGAAGAATTATATATATTAGCTGAATCTTCTTTATAAAAAGCCTTTAGAACAGTTTAATGGAATAAGTGGATGTATCAGAAACAAGATGTCAGCAAAACTGTGTTTCCAGACTACATTTCACATAAGTGTCACTTAAAAAAAATCTTTGATAGTCATCGCCACTTCTTGGTAGTCCTCCATCCATTATAGACACATTGCCATTCTTGTTAAAGATGTGGCACGCTTGGGTTGGGGTCATGAATGTTTCTGGAATTCAGTGGAGTTTTGGTTATGTTCCAGCTTGCTTCTGCTGTTGAACTTGTCTCTTTGCTTTTCAGAGCATGAAGCTCGGCCCTCAGATGAGCTCTGATGGAGGAAGCAGCCCAATGACAAAGACCAAAGCAGACAAGCAGGTGGAATATCTTGACTTGGACCTGGATACCGGCAAATCCACTCCTCCTCGAAAGGTGTGCGTCAGGCAGCCACACGGGAGATCTGATGGGGGGGGTGGGGGGACTTGTTGCGATTAATAGCCAAAACTACAGAGTGTAGCTGTAGACGCGGTCGACCAATGTGGGAAATGTTTTCCGTTCCAGAAAAAGAGCAATGGGACGGACAGCAATGTTTCGGATGAACGTGTGGACTATGTGGTGGTGGACCAGCAGCGGACGCAGGCCTTGAAGAACACAAGAGAAGCCTGGAATGATGAGAGGCAGTCCACGGAGACTGATACTCCCACCAAGGGCTCTAAGTGAAGGTGTCATATCTGGGACACGGAGCTCCTTACCTTCCCGCACCCCACCCAACACTCGTATCCACATGTTACCCATGACCCCCCTCTGGGACAGAGGCCCCACCCTGCCTGACGTCAGGTGCCTCATTCTGTTTACGTTGCCAACTCTCCAGATGCACTGCCCTTTTGAACTGTTGCCAAGAGTCACTGGTGCCATCAGGAACTGTAAAGAAATTAGTGCCATTCTCTTATGTGGGAAATGTCTGCTTATAATTGTTTGGCCATTACTACGTCGGACATCTTTGTAAATCCTGTCATTACTTCCTGCTTGACACGTTCCTGTTAAGTAAAAGTTCATCTAAAGCACACAACTTCATCACATTATATGCCAAGTTTCTAGGTTTTTTTTTTTTTGCAGTAGTAGTTTTTGAGTTACTTTTATTATGCAGTGACACTTTTTCTACCTTGATCCGAGTGATTTTCTGCAGATTCGGGTTTTTAAATTCCTGTTTTCCGTTTTCTGTAGCTTCTTTTTGAGTGCAAGCATGGGTTTTGGCTTATTAAACAGTGAATCTGCAGACCATCATCTTCCCAGGAGCTCAGCACTAAGTGCACATCTGTGCTGTACTAAATGCAAGTAGTCATGTTGAAAAATGTTGTGTATATGAATGTCCTTTATGTTCGAATATCTAGCTGTGTGAAAGCCACAGTGTGCGTGTTCTGCAGGATAGAACGCTGCACTTTGTGATGGTCAAATTAAACCATCGGGAAAAGGGTGGAATCTACAACTGTGACAGTTCATAATAGGAAGATTTTAGACTTCCTGTTAATTATGCAAGGTATCAAACTAAAGTATAATAGAACAAATCAGGTACTCATTGAAATATTAACTTTCTTATCAGTTGTAATTTATTTTGGTTTTTTTTGCCACTCATTTTAACAGCAGAGGCAACACAATTCACTCACTACTCTTAAACTCCTTCACGATCGACAGGAAATTGTGATCCTTGTCATAGGCATGTGTTGCATTTTCTGCAAAGTAATGCATTTCTGAAACATACCAGTTTTATTTTTGCTAAAGGAATTGATTCTTTGTTTTCCTTTTTAACTGGTTTGCCAATTCATTGCATATTTTCTCTGAAGAGTATAATTTATTTTTTAATTGGTATCCAGTTTTCTTGGGACTGACTGCCTTATCGACAACTTTATAAGTCTTGTAAATAGGACAAACCATTTTATGTAAACTTTTAGTACTTGAGAATACTTGTTTGTGTATGAACTAGTTTTAGTAACTTTTTCATCCTTGAACTCACCATTGATGAGATATTTGCTGTATATAATAGTTGTATTGTTCTTGCATGTACCATTTGTTGAAGTGCTATTCCTATTTTTCTCTGTTTCTTTTGCAAGACAAACTCCAAATCCTTGATGCTTAATCTTTTTTAATGAATCAAAAGAGAAATGTACATTTTAAACTAAATAAAGACCATTATATATAATGAACAGTTCTTTTGTTTCAGTTATAGTTTGAAATGACGGTGTCTTCTTGGGGGGATAAAGATATGCCAGTTTTTCACTGATTTCAGCTTAGTTTTATTATTATTATTATTATTATTATTTTAGGAATAACAACTGGTTAAACCCCAATTACTTGTCCTTCAAGAACTTTATTCTTTTGAAGGCTCTATTCTTTTTTTAATTTAAATAATTAAGTAATCATGTTTAGGTAAACATAACTTGCTGTTGCTCGATACTTTTGTCTTCCTCTAATATAACAGTGTCACAAATTAATTATTTAATTTGTATGAAAGTCTGTTCTGGGGTATTAAAAAAACACAGAGTCGGAACTGAGATGAAATATATCTCAGAAGTCGAAATTGTGACTTTTTTAGCCAACCAGGCAGCGTCACCTCTGCATGACGCTTAGGGATGTATCCCAAACAGACATTATTCATCTACCGTAATCTGCTAGCGCCTAGTTTGTATTTCATGTTAGCTCGATACGTTTTGAAGACAGTACAACAGGGCGTTAGTACTGCCTTCATTGCCTTGGTTTGAGTTATTCAGTTTTTCTTGTGATGCTAGTGTTTGCCCAAGACTTCTAGTACCTTCAAAGATCCAGTTAACTGATATTTTACTGACTGTAACAAGAACATAGATTTTGTGCAGTGTCACGATTGTTAGTCTGTAGCAGTTGTTATATTAACGGTAGTTATATATTATCTGCAAATAACGGAATAATTTCCCCTTTTGATGAGTTTTGATTCAAAAATGTTAGTGCGTTATTGGTAATTTATTACTTTAATGGCTTTTATTACATAAAGAGCGGACAAATTAATAGGTTATTGGCAGTCATAAATGGTGTAGGTATTACGTTATTGGCTGCTACAGGGTCTTGTGGGTCTAATCCGCAAAGCACTTATTAACCTTAGATATACCTGTATCACACCTTATTAGGCGAGACATAAGTTCTATTAAATACCCGCTTTCATTTCAAGTAGCTCCTGCTACTTGTTCGAAAATAACTCCGAATAACGAGAAATAAAGTACGTATTGTGAGGGTGGGTGGGAGAGTCAGAATTTTGGCTTGAGTCGAAAGCTATTAAATTATTTATTATTAAGCTTTTTCGATTTAATTCAGAATTCTGAGATAAATGTGTTTTTTTGTACTCCAGATGGCGAAAACGGGCTTCCGTGCATTTGCGATAGACTGAAAATATACGCGTGTGACAGCACTGCAGAGGAGTTCTTCTAACACTTAAGGTGGCGTTTGAAAAGTGTTCTTGCAATTACATTTTAACTATAGTTTCAGATCCTGGACCGTCCACCAGTAAGAATTTCATTGCGGCTTCACTGCGAGCCAAACACGAAATCCGTTTGCCTCGAAAACCCGCTTCCGAGTTTGCGGGGACTCACAAGAAACCCGCCACCCGAGGTACCACAAATTCTCGCGATATTTCGTCACGGGACAACAACGCTGCGACGTCATGGGGGGGGGGGAAGCCAGGTACTCCGCCTAAACCGTGTGGTGGCGTTGTGGAGCTGTGCTCTCTGCGGCGTACTGGATAAAATCCCTGCCCTGAGTACTTATACCTGTACTGTCCATCGACTTTATCGTTTACAATAACGTCTGGTGTTAAATAAGTAGGTTGGGGGTCGCGTAGAGACATATATATAGATATATATACACACGCACCTATCTGGAAGAGACGAAAGGAGGAAGACGAGATAGCTGAGAATGTCGGATACTGAGAACAACCTGCCAGAGCAGCCGGAGCCGCGGGTGGAGCAGAACGAGCCTGAAGGAGGAGAAGGAGAAGAAGGGGTAAGGATTAAACTAGTCGAAAATTATCCACCTTTCACCCGGGGGATCTCTTTGGTATGAGTATATTCCCGTTAGCCAGCGAAGGCGGTCGGCCCACCGCCGAATTTGACGTCTAGCCGAGGAGTCAAACTTTCAGCTACGGGCTAGTTGCTGCTAGCGGCTAACCCAGCCAGGCGAGTTACTGCTCCGTTAGTCCGCACACGAGCGGCCCCTGGCTGGGCTCCTACCCCGCGCCCGGACAAGGTGATGGAGCGCAGTTTGTCTCCCCGGGTAAAACTAGCAGACTCTGGCGTGTCTGGCTAGCGGGAAGAGCGCGCTTACTCTCCATTGGGGTGGAACTCGGTAAGGATGCCCTATAGGCGCTTAACGCTGCCTTTGCGTGGCCATCGGCCAGTAGTATTATGCCTCCATTCATTACCCAGACTGTCTTTTTGCGAGCTCACCATTAGTTGGCCGCCGCTTGGCTAACAGACCACGTGTAGTGAGCAGATTTCAAGGCTAGGCTAGCGCCACTTTAGCCTGCTGTGCGGAGGACTGAGAGCGGAGGTGGCCTGTAATGGCAGTAACACCCGGGAGAAGCGGGAATGAATGGCCACTTACGGGCAGATCGAAACATCCGCTTTCCCGCAGAATTAACCCCCATGCCGTCCCCCCCGTCATTTCCTTTAACGTTCAGTAACCATTTATCTAAGAATTTCTATCGAAGCGATGTGATTGTTTCGTGTGAAGACGTTTATTTATTTGTGCGGATGCACATGGGAAACGAAAGCAGAAATACGTCACCAGCAGCCCGCCCCCTTGTCTGAATGGACGCTTCCGCTGGTCACAATATGCGGGCTTTCTAGTAAATTTTTCAATCACCTTATTAATCCGAGTCCGATGTCACATTTTGCCTTCCCCAACTGTACAACTGCGTCTTCAAATTCGTTGCTAGGTTTTATAAACATAGCAACCTGTGGTAATATCCCGCCACGTATTTCTTGTAGACCATGTCTGATGATTTTGACTACACACCCAAAGCTGAAACTCCTCAGACACTGCTGTTTCTTCTTTGCTTTGTGGACTTTGCCTTCTTACCACATGGTTGGGATGGTTATGTCGCCCTGAGTGCTGTCTGACACATTTTAAGCGTTCATTCGGTGCTTTAGATAAAAGCATCAAGAACGTGCCTCACGGTGTGTGTGTGTGTGTGTGTGTGTATATATGTATGTATGTGTGTGTGTGTGTGTGTGTGTGTGTGTGTGTATATATATATATACACACACACACACCCCCTATCCTCAAGCCAGTGATGCATTGTTTTTTAAAAGGGATTGCAAATTTGTTTTTAAGGATGAAGAGCCTGGAAAGAGCTACGGTGAGGAGTTTTTTCCTTCTGGACAAGAGACCAAAGGTCTTCCAGGCTATGAAGAGAAAATGGTAATAAACAGTGTAATTCTGCTGCCTGAAATGATCTGACCTTTATTTGTTTTGTGCTGGTTGGATTCAGAATGTAAATTTCATTCACACGAGTATTTAATATTATATGTAAAGTGTTGTCGTTTAAGGAGTTAGTGAATTTTGCTTTGGATGTATTTAAATTGCTGAATTTGTGTGTGGTTCAGTGCCGTTGCAGATGTCAATGTGATGATTTCCTTGTCTGCTTTTCAGCAAACAGATCGGACCAACAGATTTGAGTACCTGCTGAAGCAGACGGAAGTGTTTGCTCACTTTATTCAGCCTGCGGCCCAGAAAACTCCAACCTCCCCTTTGAAGATGAAACCGGGTCGTCCACGGATTAAGAAGGATGAGAAACAGAACCTCCTGTCAGCGGGAGAGTAAGTATACCATGTGTATGTGGCCAGGCTTCAGAATCAGATCACATCCTTAGCTGCAACCTCAGCAGTCTCCTGGGAGGTTCCTACCTTGTTGAAACAGTAGTTAATTATTTTTTTTTCTTATTTCCCCCCCTTGTAGCAACCGTCACCGTCGCACGGAGCAGGAAGAGGATGAGGAGCTCTTGAATGAGAACAGCAAGGTTACCAACATCTGCACCCGTTTTGATGAATCCCCCTCCTGTGAGTAGTTGTGCATTAATTCCCAGTGATCAGTTGGGGAATCAGCCTTCAGGTTTGTCTTCCGGGTGTCACTACCTCGTGCATGTTGACCTGGTGGGTTTTTCTTTCTACAGATGTAAAATCTGGGAAACTGAGGGACTACCAGACCCGTGGGTTAAACTGGCTGATTTCCCTCTACGAGAATGGAATTAACGGGATCCTTGCTGATGAAATGGTACGTGTCAATGTTAGGATATTGACACTGTTCAGTCAGTTTATGTGCTGTCAATGCTGAGATTTAAGTTGTGGCAGTTTTAAATGTATATTTCCATCTGTTACGGTCCTTCTCTCACTCAGGGTTTGGGTAAGACTCTGCAGACCATCTCCCTGCTCGGTTACATGAAGCATTACCGGAACATTCCAGGCCCCCACATGGTGCTGGTCCCTAAATCCACGCTGTGCAACTGGATGAATGAGTTCAAGCGCTGGGTGCCGTCGCTCCGTGCCGTCTGCCTCATTGGCAGCAGGGACGAAAGGGTGAGCAGTTGGGATCTCTCGTAATGAAGCATGCGGATCTGCTCCTTTTCTGTTTAGTTCTTATTGTCAAGCTTTTCTGTGAGATTTTTCTTTAACGTCTCCAGGCTTTAGTGAGCCCTTGCATGTGCTGTTTTTTGACTTCTTGAAGACCGCTGGCATTGATGTTCCGTCAAGTGGATCCCTAGTGTGTTGAGAGTGTTAATTTGTTCAGTTGGTACTCGGATGGGCGGCATGGCAATATTGTTGCCTCACGCATCGCAGACCTGGCTTCAAGTCTCTGCCCTGGCTCCATGTCTGTGGAGTTTAAACGTTCTCCCTGTGTCATTGTGGGGTTTTCTCCGGGTACTCTGCACCCCCCTCAGTCCAAAAGCACGCTAAAGTAACTTGAGTTACCAAATTGTCCGTAGGTGTGAATGGTGTGTGTGTGTGTGTGAGTGTGAGGCCTGTGATGCATCCTCTTTTCTGCATTGTACATTGTATGTGCTTCTGTTAT
>JABFEB020000082.1:1458928-1477237 GCA_019775895.2 Stomatorhinus ivindoensis
GTGTGTGTGTGTGTGTGAGTGTGAGGCCTGTGATGCATCCTCTTTTCTGCATTGTACATTGTATGTGCTTCTGTTATGTGAAATTCAAATTCTCATGCAAAAAGTAGTTTATAAATTTTAATGCTTTGATTCTGTGACTTATATTTACTGTTGACCTCTGAACAGGAGTTTTTCGACAGCCCATTGTCGGTGCTGTTTTTGCACCAACAGCCTGACCTTTAGTAAATGAATTTGGCCGACATTATGAAATGGAACGACGGTGCCCTTTCATTGTTGCCAGACTGCATTCATACGAGACGTGCTCCTGCCGGGAGAGTGGGACGTGTGCGTGACCTCCTACGAGATGCTGATCAGGGAGAAGGCAGTGTTCAAAAGGTTCAACTGGAGGTACCTGGTCATTGACGAGGCTCACAGGATCAAGAATGAAAAGTCAAAGGTGGGATTTCTGCTATTTATAACTGACCCCATCAAAACTGCTATATGTGTGCAGTTGGTTATTCACATTTGATCTTTCGCAATCTATCCCACGTTGTCAAGATCTCGACACGGAGATGAGCCTTATTACACTGCTCCTCGGGTTGTCCATGTGCGACTTGTGTTTTGATTTAAGCAAACTTTTGGTCTTTCATTTAAAGCTCTCGGAGATTGTGAGAGAATTTAAGACAACCAATCGCCTGCTGCTGACTGGAACCCCACTGCAGAACAACTTGCATGAACTCTGGGCTCTGCTCAACTTCCTCCTTCCAGATGTGTTCAACTCCTCGGAAGTAAGAGCTCCGATATTGCAGGACAGTGTGTATTTAATGTCTGAGGAACAGGAGACATGCTATTTTCAAGAATGAGTAGCCATAAGAAAATGGCCAGCGATTCAGAATGATTTTATGCAGGAAATTATTTGGTTATCAGTACAGATAAAAGTTTGCAGTACAGGTACATCCTATATATATAATAAATTAATGCATTTTAGTTTTAACTGGGCTAACTTTTTTTTTTTTTTTTTTTAAGGATTTTGATTCTTGGTTTGACACTAATAACTGCCTTGGAGACCAGAAACTAGTGGAACGTTTGCATATCGTAAGTTGGATACTACTTGTGCTACATTTTCTTTCCACTCATTATTCGGGACTGTGTACCTTGAAAGAGTGGCCTCATTTATTATTTTTTTCCCCCCATCCCTCATGATGAACTAGGTTCTGCGCCCCTTCCTGCTTCGACGTATCAAAGCTGATGTGGAGAAGACCCTCTTGCCAAAAAAAGAGGTGAAGATGTATGTGGGCCTCAGTAAAATGCAACGAGAGTGGTGAGTACCCTGCTTGGTGTTCAGTGGTCGACGGGTGACGACGTACTTCGGTGTAAGGCCTTGAAAGAGCTAAGCAGTGAGCTCTATGCCTGCAGCTTGTCTGCACATACATGGGGTCCCATCTCTCTAGGACCTCCGTGGGGAGAAGTCATGGTTTGTCTCCTTCCTCGTCCACTTTCAGGTACACCAAGATTCTGATGAAAGACATTGACATTTTAAACTCCGCTGGCAAGATGGACAAGATGCGGCTCCTCAACATCCTGATGCAGCTTCGCAAGTGCTGCAACCACTCGTATTTGTTTGACGGAGCTGAGCCGGGCCCCCCCTACACCACAGACCTGCACCTAGTCGTCAACAGTGGCAAGATGGCCGTGCTTGACAAACTGTTGCCCAAGCTGAAGGAGCAAGGTTGGGAGACCTTAACATGTCCGTCCGTGCCTATCCGTCTCCCTCGGTTGTCTCGGCCTTACGTTCTTCTGTTGTGTGAAGTCATTCGTTGGTGTCTTAAGAAATTTTCACTGTTCATTTATGTACCTCCTCCCCCATTTAGGGTCCCGAGTGCTGATCTTTAGCCAGATGACCAGGATGCTGGACATCCTGGAGGACTACTGCATGTGGAGGAACTATGGCTATTGCCGCCTCGACGGGCAGACTGCTCACGAGGAGAGAGAGGCACGTTGCTGCCCTTGGAATTACTCGTACGTAGCGAGATGTTTACCGCGTTGAGAAGTCTCATCCATGTTGTTTCACTCCCCCCATAGAGCTCCATCAATACCTTCAATGAACCCAACAGTTCAAAATTCCTCTTCATGTTGAGCACACGTGCCGGGGGCCTCGGTATCAACCTAGCCACCGCCGATGTGGTCATCATTTACGACTCGGACTGGAATCCCCAAGTAGACCTCCAGGCCATGGTTAGTTTGTTTTCATTGTTTTGTACCCGAGCGGCACAAAGAGGGTTCAGGTCTCGGGATCGGCTAGTGATCCGTCTCACCGATGTAATTGGTCCCGTCAGGACCGAGCACACCGGATTGGTCAGAAGAAGCAGGTCCGGGTATTCCGCTTCATCACAGAAAACACCGTGGAGGAGAGGATCGTGGAAAGGGCAGAGATGAAGCTTCGCCTGGACTCAATAGTCATCCAGCAAGGTGACCAGGGTTCCGAATGAACATCACTTTGATCAATCTCATAATTACATAGACTGTAGTTAAAACATTTGAGAACATATTTTTTAAATTATACTGATAAATGACAGATGAAAGTACTTCAGCAAGGGTCTGGTTAACCTTTAGCTGTCAGTGACTCGCTGAAAATGACTTCGATTTGCAGGCCGGCTAGTGGACCAAAACCTGAACAAGCTGGGTAAGGATGAGATGCTGTCTATAATCCGCCATGGAGCCACACACGTGTTCGCATCCAAGGAGAGCGAGATCACAGATGAGGACATTGATGCGATACTGGAGAGAGGGGAGAAGAAGGTTTGTCTTGAGCCCATTTTGGGTAGTTTGTGGTAGTAGTTATGGCTCCGTCTTGCCTATTATAAGAATGGTTCATTGTGATTCTGCCTCGTAGACCATGGAGATGAAACAAAAGATGTCCACAATGGGTGAAAACTCTCTGAGGAACTTTACCATGGACACAGACAACAGTGTGTACAACTTTGAAGGGGAGGACTACAGAGAGAAGAAGAAGGTAAAATAACGGTTCGGCATCTGAACTATCTAAGACTTTCAGAAATGTCTGGAAGTTTGTGCTCATTTTGAAATGTACTGTTACAGGTCATCACCAACTGGATTGAGCCCCCAAAGAGAGAACGCAAAGCCAACTATGCGGTAGATGCCTACTTCAGGGAGGCTTTGCGTGTCAGTGAACCCAAGGTTCCAAAGGTGAGTCGGCGGTCAGGTTTGAGGTCCACTGTATGAAGGTAAATGAAGTTGGCTGACATCACTAAACTTCTTACTTTCTCAGGCCCCCCGTCCTCCGAAACAGCCCAATGTTCAAGACTTCCAGTTCTTCCCACCTCGTCTTTTTGAGTTGCTGGAGAAGGAGATCTTGTTCTACAGGAAAACCATTGGCTACAAGGTGCTGTGTTGGAAATCATAAGAAACCTTGTTAATCCTGACATTAATCCTGAATGTCTCTTGGTGATGATACGCAGAGTAAGTTCTTGAGCAAAGCCGGTGGGCAGTTGCCCAACAGCTGAGGCGCAAGGCATCTCCTCTGAATCTGGATGATTAGAAAAACTTCCCCACTGCCGGTTAAGCTTTTGCAAATAGAAATGTCTTGCTCAGTATTAATGAAAGTGCCTGAGCAGCACTGGCCAGCAATATTGCTCATTAAGTTGCCCTGTGTATCTTCACCTTTTCATTGGCTCAAAATTATATTTCTATCTTCTTGGGTTTCATCAGTTTAGTGGTGTGCTGTTTTTCCACCAGGTCCCCCGAAACCCTGACTTGCCCAATTCAGCACAAGCCCAGAAGGAAGAACAGAGCAAGATTGATGAAGCAGAACCATTGACTGAAGAGGAGCTGGAGGAGAAGGAGGGTCTCCTGTCACAGGTAACCATCATAGTCCCCGTGGGACACTCTGATATGCTTATTGGCATCTTGGTCACGGTGATTGTTAAAACAACAATCTGATTTTTGTTTTTATCCTACGTCTTTTCTCTACTCAGGGTTTTACTATTTGGAACAAACGAGATTTCAATCAGTTCATCAAAGCTAATGAGAAGTGGGGCCGTGATGATATCGAAAACATCGCTCGTGAGGTGGAGGGAAAAACCCCGGAAGAGGTCATGGAATATTCTGGTAAGACTCCCAGGCTTTCACGTTTGAGCTAAAATTACAGAAAGGACAGGATTGCAGGCTGGATACATTTTGTTTCGCGTGTTCTTTGTGTTTCCTCGTGTCTGTGTGCGTGTAGCTGTCTTTTGGGAGAGGTGCAACGAGCTGCAGGACATTGAGAAGATCATGGCCCAGATTGAGCGTGGAGAGGCCCGGATTCAGAGAAGGATAAGCATTAAAAAAGCCCTGGACTCTAAGGTAAAAAGAAACGTCTGTCTGTCTGCTTCTTTGTTCTTGTGTTCTGTATTCTACTAAAACCCAAAACAACGTACAATTGCATGTGGGCTCATCTGAGGCCATAAGAACTTGAATGTAGCCCTTCATGGTGCAAGGCTCGCCTGTGTAACTCGTTCTTCTCGCCGTCAGATTGGGCGCTACAAGGCACCCTTCCACCAGCTGAGGATATCCTACGGCACCAACAAGGGCAAGAACTACACAGAGGAGGAGGACCGCTTCCTCATCTGCATGCTGCACAAGCTGGGCTTCGACAAGGAGAGCGTCTACGACGAGCTCAGGCAGTGCATCCGCAACTCCCCCCAGTTCCGTTTCGATTGGTTCCTCAAGTCGAGGACTGCCATGGTGAGGGAGTGGGTGCCGCCAGGCATCGGAAAATGGAAACAGACTCCGTAATGATGACAAAATCTCAGCCGGATACTTTTATGTATGTGTGTTTGTGCGTAGGAGCTTCAGAGGCGATGCAATACTTTGATTACGCTGATTGAGCGAGAGAACATGGAGCTGGAGGAGAGGGAGAAAGCAGAAAAGAAAAAGCGAGGACCTCGGACATCCTCAGTACGTTGACACAGTCCACCTGTCTGATAGTGCTCTCTGTAAACCGTGTATCATTCGTTCGTCTGTTTTTCAATATGAAACCCAAACAAAAAAAAAAAAACTGAAAACCACTCGTATTTTATGTTTGTTTCCAAAACCGTAACGACAAAACGGATAATGGCTCGTTTTCCGATTTCCCATTTTGTGTTCAAATCAAAAATGGAACGAACGGATAACGTGCGCTCTTGTTCGATTTTTTTTTTTTTTTTTTTTTCTTCGTTTGATACAAATGCCGTGACCCGGAAATGACTGTACTGGTAGTAAAATAAGCCCAAACAATACAACTGCGAGAAACAAAATTAGCTAGTTTTACCATCGTTCGATTTGAACACAAAATGGGAAATCGGAAAACGAGCCATTATCTGTTTTGTCGTTTTGGTTTCATATTGAAAAACGGATGAACGAATGATACAGATTCTCCACGACTGTTAAATGTCACTTTTTACTTGCTCGTCTTCCATGTTTCACGCCCATCAGAGCAGAAGTGCAACTTTTAAGGTGCAAAATAACATCTTTGCTTTTCAGGCCCAGAAGCGGAAGGCAGAAGGTACCCCGGACGGCCGGGGTCGGCGGAAGAAGCTAAAGATATGAAGCGAAACCTGGGACGACTCGGCCAGCCTCTAACTTTTAGGGACGATAGTGCTGTGTATGTTTTACGGGTTGTGATTATGTACTGTACAAACCCCAGCTTCAGTTGATGTACTGGAACAAGTAGTACATGTCTTATGGTGACTTACGAAATACTGCACAAGTGCAGAAACTATTTTTTTGAAACCCCCTTTTCCAACATCAATGGATATTGTGCTACTTTTTAAAATGCGTTTTATTTATACCTTTAACTACTGCATTCCATTGCTTATAAACACCCCTCCCCAAGACACCGTGTTTACCTCTATAATTGGAGTAGAAAATGTACACATAAAATAGGGCTTCAATTTTTGTAAATCTGTTGAAATTTGGGATCTGCCCCAAAAAATGGGTGTTTACCCATAGCTTGAGGCATTAGTCTGTTTATATATGTCACTAGGTGAAGATTGGCCATTGCTGATGTTTGGCTGGAAAAAAGTGTGTAAAACTGAAAATCATCCATTAATACCTGCTCAGGTGTATTCGACTATTAAAAATGAAAATAACCTTCCTCAAGTGTGTGTGTGCAGAGGAGTTTGGAGATGCAAGTACACCGGCATTGACCCCAGTCACCTTTGCTGATAGCTATAAAATACCCATGCAACAGGCTTCCTTTGGAAAATCATTTACTCAGCGTTTTGAGAACAGTAGCACATCGCAAAATGTGTGGTTCACAATATTTCAGTATGTACCAGCATGTGCTAATGTTTCTTTACTCATTTACTATAATAGGTACACGGGTAGCACACTTAGGATAAACACAATCGCCTTTGAAAAGTCCTGAAAAATGTATAAAAGTCATTGAATTGTTAATGCACCTCACAGGTTACAATTACATTACAATCTCTTTCTGTAGCACCATATCAATGTTCTGTTGAAGTGGGAACAGGTATATTGAAAGTGCAGCAGGGTACAATTATTATAAAAACGGGTTAATTGGGCAGACACTTCCAGCAGGGGCGATCATCAGCTACTTTCCAAGTGGGACCCCAAAGCCGTATCACGGCGTAGCCTGAATATTACAATGAGTCGCCCATATTGACAGTTTTTTACTGAGGGAAAAAAAAGCCACACGATTTTTACACAGAACTATATATAAAAAAAACACCAAGTAAACTAGTGTTAAGAAATCATCCAGAAAGTTCTGTCAAAGCTGCTTGTTGCTCAAGGGGATAAGGGAGACTACCTTAATTGTTGCACCTGGAGAGCTTCGGTATGCTTTTTCTCCCTTTTGGGGAACCGTCTTCAGCTTGGATTAGGCATTTTCTGAGCCTTCAAATGCCAACCATTCCTACCTACTGGGGAAAATGTCTTGTCGCTTGGAACCAGGGCAGCCGTTTAGGTTTACATGTAACATTTTCAATATACGAATTTACCAATGCAAGTCTATGTGCTAATGACACTAAGATGTGTAGTGGGGATTCCAGCCCATATTAATGCCTACGCCTGTAGCAGTGGGTGTAAACGCTGTTCAATGAGCCCTGTGTTTCAGGTCAGGGCGTCCCTTCATGCATTGACGCGCTGGTTGAAAGCCGACAGTCCTCCTCGTGGCCTTGCACGTAGGGTAGTTATGCACCATTTGAAAGGTAGAGATAGGTGACTTCAGTGCTATTGCCAGAAGGCACCAGGATGACTGGGACTTTGAGCAGTCAGCAGAGGGAAAAGGGGGCAAAAGGGGGTGAGGGATCGGTGAGGGGGTGGGGGGGGTTTGGTTACACCTCGGAGCTGTTCCTCCTGCTCATGGTCTCTCTGCTGCTGTGGCTGCTGCCTTGATAAGCTGAGCAGGACGAGGAAGAAAAGGGTGGCAGCTTCTTCTCGGAGGTGCGGCGTCGCCTCCACCATAGCAGGGGGACGACAGTGAGGACAGCAATGCAGATGAGGAGGACGAGGCTCGCCAGCCCCACCACCATGGGCAGCTGCTCGACTGTACTGCCAGACTCCCTCCCAAAGCTGTCGAGCACAGGGCGATCAGAATGCTCTGCGAGGACAGGCCAGGGCTCGCGCTGGCTCACCCTCAGCCTGTCGCCGCGGTCAAGAGCGATGTGCTGGATGTTAGTGCCCCGGCTGTTTTCCGGACCGATCGTCTCCACCTCGACTTGGGAGGCCCGGCGACTCCGACTCTGACCCACGCCAGAGACACTGTGGAGGTACTCCAGACTCCTCTTTCCCAGTGCACGGTTAGCATTGTCCCTGGAGCGAACCATGTAGATTGTGTGGATGTACCATTCTCGCCCAGCTGCCACCTGGAGAGTGTACAGGAGGTTGAGAGTTACAGAATGTTGGTGCTTACTGTCAAAACCTTTGAAGTTCCCCTTGAAGGAAGTATTTGTCACAAATCAATAAACTACATAGACAAAAGAATCGGGAGACCTGTAGTATTTACATGAATTGGCCACATAAGCCACACCCATTGTTGACACAAGAGCTCACCATGATCTCACTATACTCTTGAAGCGAAACAGTGTAGGGCAATGACGAAGTGTGTGGTTGGGGACCTCACCTGGAAGAGCGGGGATGAGGACAGGGTAAAGCCATCTGAGCCGGGCTGTTGGACCAGCGAGAGAGCACCTGGAGTGTCTGCTGCCAGCGAGGCCTCGAAGCGGATGTTCCCGAAAACTGAGGCCTGCGTGTCTGGCTGTGCCTTGTCCTACAGCAGAGATGTGTGCACGCTCTAGGCACTCAACCAACTGTACAGCACGCTCAATAGATACTAGCTTCAGCATACAGCAAATAAGTGGCAGAGCTAATTGTATACATAGTTTCATTCACTCAATTTCCTATCTATGAAACTGAAAGACTATATGGAAAAAAATAGGAAATCCCATTTCTTTGTATCTGATTACTGTACTTGAAGTGGTTAAGTGAACAACAGTTATTTAACATACAGTATTTAGCTAGGACACTTCATTGCTCTGGATCAAAGGGATTTGATGGATGGAGCACACTAATTTGCGAACAACAGGCTGGCATACCAGGACTTTGAATCTGTAAAGCAGAGATGGGGCATCAGCCAGACAGCCATACTCCTTGTTGATGGGGTTGTATTTGGGGACGTATCCATCGATACCAGTGCACAGGAAGACCTTCTCGATACTGCACGTGAAGGAGTCACCCAAGTTCTGCACGGGGTCTACCATCACGCGCCCATAGATGTGAGACCCTAGAGGAGATTCAGAAGCTGGTGACACTGTAGGGGTTATGGACATAGAGATATACTACACATTAAAAGGGTGGGAGGTTAAATTCACTGGATGTCTCGGAGGGGGAGATTTGGTACCTTCTGAAAAGGCCACATCCGCACCCTCCCCGAAGCCCATGGAACCATCGGAGATCCACAGCTCCCTCTTGGACAGCAAGAACATCTGGGTGTTGAGGGTGAATTCAGCTGCCACTGGGTCGCTGACCTGGCGATAGTTATGGGAAGATTGAAGACCTACTCAGAACAGGGTGGAAGACCTTAGACAGTGTTTCCCAAGTTTCATGTTGCTATCACGCATTGGCTCTAAGAAAAAGCACATGTAGTCATATCAGGCATAGTTAGTCATTTATGCTGGACATTTCTATTAGTCGTCACATTTATTATATACTATGATAAAAGTTGGGCGTACAGCATAGAGCAGGGCTCTTCAAATCTGGACCTTGATTCCAAATCCAGGTCTTGTTTTCAGTTCTCCCAGGTAGTTAGTTTAATAATTACTGATTCTGATTGGTCAGAGGCTTCACACCTGGCTCACAGGTAAAGGAGGGCTGGAAAACCAGGAGTGCTTGGACCTCGAGGACCGGGATTTGAATAATAGGGGTACAGAGGAACAGCAAATATACATCATCTCAATCCACAACTGGTGCATTCTCTGTCTTCGTGTTCTTGCAAGTTTGCTCTTGGGAGGAACGTTAACAAGAACACTAGTATATTCTTTGCACTCTTGGTATTGATAAACACCCATGGACACCCTTTGCAGGAGATCTTGTCCCTCACCTGCTGGAAGCGGATGTCCACGTCGAAGGTGAGGGGCTCCCTGGGGTGGCAGACGGGGGGAATGCTGAACTCCCGGCTGGGGGCCGCGATGCATGGGATGAGCTTCACGGTGTAGGTGCCCGAGTAGTCCCTCACCTGCAGGAGAAAGCATGCTGGCTTCCTTAGCCAAAGCATAACACCCGCTAATGGACTGTACACCGGAACGCAGAGCGGCTGCAGTCCCACAAATAATTCACAGGTCTAATCTGATTACACGCATTCTCTTTAAAGGTGCAGACTCCCTAGAGGTCGCTGGCTCAAATCCTGAGAGGGGCCTTGCTGTTTTATGTTTTCAGTTCAATTTAGATCAACTTATTTTTATATAGAGCTTTTCACAAGGCGCTTTACATGGGTGTGTTGTAATACATTCCTGCATCGTCGATACAGAATAATTAAAAAATGGGGAAAGGGAAGACAAAGAAATAAAAGAAAAGAAAGCACTGATCTTGACGGAAAATATCCCCGGATGTGTGAAGAGTCAAAGCGGCAGGTATTTTCTGCAAAGTAAACCCTGCAGGTGTTTGGCAGGAAATCCTCAGCGGGAACTCACAGCGAAGTCGGATACAAAGCTCCACTGTTGCATGGGCTGGTTGTAGGTGGGCTCAGTCCTGACCAGTGACAGCGTGAAGGTGAGGCCTGGGTGGTCCACTGACATAACCATGGATGACAGAGATGTTCCTGAGGCAGGTATGAAATCGAGGGGTAATGGTCAGGGGATGCGTACATACGTACATTCACTTTACTCATACCTCTTCCCAATCCAAAAAGACTTCAGGGGCCTGTTTCATGAAGTAGGATTTCTTGCTTAGCCGGATAACTTGAAGGATTTAAGGTAGTCTGGGCTAAATGCAAGTGAACAATGATAGAGTCCATCTATTTCAGACTACCTTACATTTGATAAGTTATAACCCCCAGGCCCTGACACACAACCACAACTCAAAACCTATACCTAGTTGTGACCCTTCCCATAACTAAATACCCATTTTTCTTCTTGTACCGACGCCAAAGCAACCATCTCTTTTCATTCCTTCCCAGGCACTTTTTAAAATCCATTACCTCTCTGTTCCACCCAGAGTAGGTTTTAGGGTCATCGCTCATAAAAGGCTGGTAATGGTATCCTGAGTAACAGTTGCCAGGTTATGCCGCATGCCAACAAGGGCTTGGAGGGAATGTAGCGTCATACCTGGGTGCGACATGACAAACTGTCCCCGGAAACGCGCCTCTGTCTTGAAGTTGACCACTAGGCGCCCCTCCTCGTTGATCCTCATGCTGGTGGGATACATGGATCCTGTGAAGGCAAGGAACCACTTTACATAAAGGAGACAATTCAAGCAGAATTCATATAGAACTGTTAGCAATAGCGGGATTTTTAAAAATTCAATTAAAATTTATGTAACATGTTTTGACAATACTACATTGTCTGAGTGCTTTATACTGCTTCTGCTCAATAGTTCCCCTAAAGCAGGGGTGCCCAACTCCAGTCCTGGGGGGCCAGAGTCCTGCACATTTTTGGTTTCCCCTTCATTTAACACACCTGATTCAACTCCTTATGCTAATTACCACACAGCTCTTGAGCTGAATCATTTATGGTAAAAACAGGGAAAGAACTAAGTTACGCAGGGCTCCGGCCCCCCCAGGACTGGAGTTTGACACCCCTGTCCTAGAGCAAGCCAGAGACAACAGCGGTAAGGAAAAACTTCCAAGCTGGAGTAAACCTCGAGAGGAACCAGACTCAGAGGGGGAGCCCATCCTCCTAGGGCCAGCAGTGGAAGTCCAAAATGATCAGCAACAGATTTTATAAATAATAGAAATTAACAAAAGTACATTAAAAGGTTATGAAAAAATCTGTACAACATTTTTTTGAAGACTTTAACACATCGCCAGAAGAGGGCAGCAAAGAGCAGGGGGGGGGGGGCACCTTGTAGCTCAGCCTCTGGGGGGCTGCCGATGCCGTCCTGCCACAAGATGGCGGTATCGTACACAAAGGTCAGCCGTAGCTCCGATTGCAGGTCAAAATGCTGCCAGCCACCCACCGCCACAGGGGAGTGGAAGACATAGGACACAAAGAGGGGCACACGCAAGGTGACGTAGGACTGCACCAGGTTCAGGACCTGCATGGGGGACCAATAGAGACAGACACCATTTTTAGAAATTATCTGGGTTTTAATGGAGAGACTGTCCCACAGACAGCTAGACACCACCATGATTAGTCGCCTAGATACCTGTTAGCATAACATCTGCATTGAGAGCTACTACTCAAGCACTCAAAGACTTTGGAAAGCAGGTGTTCTATCGGCTGTTTCGTACACACTAAGTAAAAATGTAACATCTATATCACAGTCACACACAGATTTACCGTGGCACTGTGAATAGTCATAATATCAAATGAACATCTTTTAAGGAGGTAGCTTTAAATAATATGAACTTGGCAGGAGTCCCTGTTTTATGCAATTTCCCATGATATTATAAGTTGCCCAGAAAGGTACCTGGCCATCTGTGCCAATCGATCCTCCGCAGTCGCCCAGCAGCTCAGACATGTCGTAATAGCTGTGAAACTCCCAAAGGCAGGCCTCCAGGTTCAGGTTGCGGTAGAACCGCAGCGAGTTGGTGCTCCGCATCCCTGCACTGTACTGGTATGGCGCCGTCTCGCCAATGATCTCTGGGTTCTTGGTGCCGTCGGTGATGAAGCCATAGCGAGTCTGGACCTCATTGTAATCCAGCAGGTTGGAGCAGCGATGGTTGCCCACGCGAGTCCCATCTGGGCTCAGAGTCAACTCAAAATTGGATAGAGGTCGAGTGGAGATCACTGGTAACATGCCTGGGGGTAAATAAAGTCTGCTTAACGACCATGTGCAACATTTGCACATGTTGCTGATGCAGCAATTGCTGCAGAAGGGGCTCTTTACCGTCCATGTGTGGCATAGTGACCGTCAGCTTGATGAGGTTGGGGAAGTCTGGATCATCAGACCCCGTGTAGCGAATCTTGGCTGAGAAGGGTTCTGCCCCCACTGTTCCTGGGATACGAGGCTGACAAAGACCTATATGAAAAGATGACAACACCCAACTTACTGAAATGTTTAAAGATCGTTGACTGAATGTTGACTTCAACATATGTGATATGAAAGGACTGAGGTGGAAAAAGCAGATTATTAAGGATGTAGATAGGGTGACCAGATAATCCATGTCAGGGAGGACACTTTGAGCTACTTCAGGTTTTACAAACCACTTTAAAACTGAAAGGCTCCTGTGTTTGGCTAAACAGCTCAGTTCTTGCACTTCGATTGGTTTGTTTCCATGATTGAAAGACTCATCCAGCTGTTTCATATTAACGCTAGTGACACATGCATGTTTTCAGGAGACTGGCTAAATCAGTACACAGTAAGAACTTCAGTGAAATTCCTGATATGGTCACCCTAATATAGAGGAAAACAATGTGACTGGCTCTCAGATAGGTACACTCACCCTCCTGCCTGCTGATCACCACCACGGGGCTGCTGAGTTCCAGCCCGGCGTCACCGTTGGCATTGTAGGCCCGCGCAGCGCACTGTACACGTGAGCCTGGCTGGAAGTAGATGGAGTCCAGCGTAATGGACTTGGTGTTGGTGAAGAATGTGTTGGTGTCGACCTCGCGCATGGGACTGGTGACGCCGTCGGCCTCACTTGGTGCGCTCACCAACCAGCGGTACTGTGTCAGCGTGTCATTGATGTTCTCCGCTGAACAGATGGAGCCCGTCTTGTCAAAGTCAAAGTACTTGGGGTTGCAGGCCTTGAGATTTGGAGGGTCAAGGTAGAAGGCAGTACTATTTTTATTATTATTATTATTATTTCTTGTTTTGTAGTATGATTGTGAGCAGAATGTCTTGGAGGTGAGACAAACTTTGGTGTAGTTTGCACGAGAGATGTGTGTGAGAATCTTACCGTCACGCAGACAACGGGGTAGCCAGTAGGGGGGTGTGGGTTGTCCTTAGCACGTGCTGTGTCATCATACGCAAGCAGGGACACCACTTGGGGCACAGCGGGGAAGGTGACGTCCGCCACACTGTCAACCTCCTCAATGTATACGATGGCTTTGCTCATCTGAGGAAGAGGCCATTCGTGGATTAAAACAACTACCCACTAGGTATTTAGGGACACTAGGGTCAAGTTGCGAAGAGATGCAGAGGATAGAAACATTGAGCAGTTTTTAGGCCAGGCAGCACACTAAGAAGCATGTGTGGTATGAATTTTGCAAGCAAAGTTCCAGCTGTTTTCTGGACGCAATGTGGCTCAAAGGCAGCAGCCGTCTTGTTGTTTTCATCGCCAGTATTCAGGCTCTTGAGGCCTTTTGGCCAAAACTCCAAAGTTGAGATTTAATCTTCGTAGACCCCTTCTGGGTTGGTTGGTGGACGGGAAGGTCCAAACCTGCCACCCTCACCTGTATCTCAGCCACCATGTACTCATCCGGCTTCATGTGTACAGTGAAAGCCTCCCTCATCTCCCTCTGGCCATCATACAGGATCTGCACCTCCACGATATGCTCCTTCTCACCCTCCTTAAACTCCACATCTGACACGGGAACAAGACACAGTTTTGCCACAGCCCATAAGCATGCAAGGCTTGGACACCAGCAGTACAAGGATTCTTCAAGACAAGCTATAACTGAGAACGTCTATTAAGCATCCCAGAATTTACCCTCTGATAGGGGGTTGTAGTCCTCTCCTGATGTGGCTGAGCCATCCTTTGTGTGGACCCGCACCAAAGACACCTTTGAGGTGTCTCCCAGACGCAAGACGGGGATTTTCACTACAGCCTTCTGCCCTGGGTTCTGCGGCTCCCGAATGCTGTACTTGATCTCTGAGAACTGGATGATGGGCTCTGTGGAGGGGTGAGGGAAGAGAGCAATGGTCCTAGTGATCAGTCTTGTACAGGTCTGGGAAAACAGTCCTAGATAGACCTACCAGACATACTTCATTTGGAACCCTAACAGGACTAACCTGCAACAATAACTCATTCAGAAACACACACACACCCTCCGGAAGCCAAGGTACCATGGAGAAGACTCAACACAGCACTCACTGTCTTTCTCATCCGTTATCTTGACCTCTGCCTCCTTCTGCTCTCCCAGCGATGCGCCGAATGATGACTCGCTGCGTGGCATCCCAAGCACCAGGCGGAACTCCTCCTCTTCCTCATATATCGAGTCGTCTACCAACATCACTATACATGGCTTCTCGCTCTCTCCTGTGAGCCCAAGGCAAAGAGTTGAGGTCAGAGAGGCCCCCCTTGATCTTTTAAGGCATGCAACTCTGAGGAACAGTTGGGTAGTTGGGTAGGAGGTTACCTGGCAGGAAGGTGATGATGGAGCTGTCAGTGTTAGGCCGCTCCTCATAGTCCATCATCACCTGTGCAGAGCCCTGGCGGGTATAGCACCTCACGGTGGACTTGTGACTAAGGTCTCCACTGCGGTACAACGTGGCACGGACCTTCCCATCTGCCTCGTCCACCCGATACATGGGGTCTTTGAATTGTACCTTGGGCACTGACGCAGAGCAAAAAGCTAATGAGTGTGTACCATGCTCAACTGAGATTCCTGACGTCTCTCAGCATCAATAAACATCCTAACTATCTTATATAAGAAATCTACATTTTGCTTGCTCATTGTATGATATATGATGCATCTCGTTTTGTTTCGCTCATCTTTCCTTCACACCACAGTCAATTAGGTCGATATTGGGTTGAATGCACATATTCAGACAGAGAGTGAGTACCTGGAGCAAACCCATGGAAACTCCACACAAACTGTACCAGTCAAAATTTTGGACACACCTACCCATATGAAGGTTTATGTGTACTATTCACTACATTTTGCTATAATTATGGAATTATACACTGACCAAAAATGCATTAAACAAAAATAATAATTTGTTCGGTGGGGTGGGCAGCTCTGTGCACTCAGAAGGTTGCCGGTTCAAATCCCATGGTCCTGTGATGCCACCATTGGGCCCATGAGCAAGGCACTCAACCCCAATTGCTCCATGGACTGGCTGACCCACATTCTCCTCTACCCCAGTTTCATGAGGACTCCTAGAATGTTTTTCCAGCTGTCCTGAAGAAGGTCCCACATACATGCAGAGCACTCATTGGTTGCTTTTACTTCACTCTCTGGTCAAACTCCACCAAAATCATTTTTACTGCTTGTAGGTCAGGTGGTCTGGACATGTGATACGACAATACTACTCTCCTTTGTTGGCAGCTTGGTGTGTTCACACTTTTGACTGGCACTGTATGGAGTTGGGTGACTTTCAAACCCACAACCCTCAAGGTGTGTGCCTGTAGTAGTACCTGCTGAGCCTCCTTGCTATTACTTTTATAATATTTCTCATGATATATGCGTGGTGTCTTTGTCATGAATAAACCCAGCACAGTCCCTCCCATCGCGAAGACTCACAGTCAGAAACCGTGTCATTGATGGTAATAGTGGCGCGACTAGGCTCTCCCAACACAGCATTCATGGGCATACGCAGCACCAGCTCAAACTTCTCAAGTCCCTCCACGATTGGCTGGCCCAGGTCGTCCAGGATGGTCACACGGAAAGTCTGCATGGTCACGCCAGGGGCAAAATCCAGATTCCTACTGATGCCCACGTAGTCAACTCCAGCTGCCGGTAAGACAGGTGACGTGAGGGTCGAGGAACTCTCTGCCTGCTATCCGGGTTCAAAACCTAGCAGGACAGAAGTTCTGGACACGAGTTCCTTCAGCTAATAATTACGTAACATGTAAAACAAGAAAAACAATAATAAAAGCAACTGACTAACAGGTCAGATTGGAGTCATTGTTGCCCTCATTGTTGCCCTCACTGCCCTCTTACCCTCAGCTGACAGCAGTTCAGTTTTTCTGGAGCGCACCGTGACCGTGGCAGTCTTGGACAGATCGGTCCCTGTCCTCCACACTTGGACCTCCACGTAGCCGGCGCTCTCATCCACCGAGTACTCGGGTTCTCCAAAGTAGAGAGAGGGCTCTGTCACAAAGGCAAGATCAAAAATATTAATCCTTGCACACTATCTATAAACCAAGTAAACCTACAGCTGAAGTAGTAAATGTGTGGTGTGTTAATGGCTTTTGCGCTTCCGGCCTCTGTTTACGCTCTATCTATGTTGTCACCTGCTGCAGTTATGTAACTAAGCTGTGCCAGTCCAGGAGCCAGCAATTACTACCCTCATGTCCTGGTGGCTCCTGGACAGGTGCCATTGAAGAGGGCACTTAGGGACACACCGTGCTGATTATGTCGATGTGTCTGCTTACCACGCGGAGTGGGAAACTACAAACAAAGCGCATGTTGAAGTGGCCCCAGTATCACTTATAATTATAAAGATGGCAAGTCTTATTCAAGCCTTGCTGAAGGGTATTCTTGTCTGCTGCCACATACACTAATAATAGGGATGGAAGTGAAACAAAAGCAGCTCATAAAGTCACTGTAGCGGCACAGTTCACAAGCCGCTCCCACACTCAAACTGCCCTTGACCCTACTGGGTTTCGAGCAGCACATCACAAGCCAGTTATCTGTAAAGCTTTCATTCTCCGCCTCAGAGCTAAACGCGCAGCAACATGGACAATGTCACCGAAGGCTCCCGGACCTCGGATTGCTTTGATCGCCCACGAGTGTGCCCTTTTGTTGGAGTGAAACGAGGCGGTTATGCTCCCGGACTACTTTGGTGAAAAGGGCGAGTCAGCAAGAAGTGATGGGCCCCAGGTTGGGCACGCGCCAAGCCAAGGCCCCACCTGGTGAAGCCTGAAGCCTGTGGGCCCATTCAGCATCAATGACAAGCCAACTTGGCCCAACCGTCCATGGCCAGGCACCCCCAAGACTCACCAAGAATTCTAGCTACAAAAGAATTTATGACTAGGGCTGTGTTTGGGAACATGTATCTAGTGTGCCATTAGATTGTGCCCTTCTTGCTTGCTTGTTTCACAAGGCTGTGTCAAACTATTCAGCTTTCTGTCTGACAATGACACACCTGGATGAAACAACAGGCCTGAGACCAGCATGCTGAGGCTGGGCATCAAAGAGAAAACCAGCCCGATACGTAGCTCAGGTGCCAGCAACACCCTGGCACATCTAAGATTTGCTGTTAGATGCTGGCAGGAGAAGAATGAGGTGCTCATTCTTTACCAGAAATCTGAGCTAATGACATTAATCTTCACAAAATATTGGGTACTGCGGGACTTTCTGGGAAGCAGAAGGTTTATTCTGTATGATCAGTGTGACACTGTTTCTGTCTGTCACCCCGTCCTTCCTCCCAGGAGCAGGATAACATTCCAGAAACTACTATGGTCTAAAGCTGCAGTCTAGAGCGTAATACTGTAGGTCTGCGTGGATGTCAGAGGTTCACTCTCCCGGGAAACAAATATGGACAAAATTCTCTAGGCAGATTTCGGGTGTATTCCAAGTTCACACTGTAGAATGTGTTTCTATATGGAAGACATGGTTTTAACCCCATTTTACCTGGAAACTCAGATTTAGTTTGTAAAGAAATTGGCAATTTGTCAACTGACAGTAATTACATTTGCATTCTGATCACAATCAATTGTTTTTTTATTTATTTTTTTTTTTTTCAAAGGAGACCTGCCTCCTGCAGCTTATTACCAGAGGACGTTACTAATTTGGCAGAGTAACCCAATACAGATGCCTTGTCATTCTGGTCCCGAACGACTGT
>JABFEB020000082.1:1477337-1500659 GCA_019775895.2 Stomatorhinus ivindoensis
TTATTACCAGAGGACGTTACTAATTTGGCAGAGTAACCCAATACAGATGCCTTGTCATTCTGGTCCCGAACGACTGTAAAGTAGTCTTTCATGTTCAGTAATCACTGGCTTATTTGACGTACATACTCATTAGTGTGTCTGCTTTTAGCAATGTCCCTCTCCCCAGACAGGAAATATAAATTAATGTTGACCTTCAACAGAATGAATATACAGAATATTTAATAGGGAAGGAAAGGGATGAGGGACAAACCTCAAGAGAGACAAAGGCAGAGACTATGATGTCGTAAAAAATGGAGGAATCATATTTATAATGAGTACTTAAGGAAGCCTTTCAAATGGGGAACAGAAAGCCGGTGCATCCAGCACTCCTACGACACTCGACTGCTCCTCTCATGTATGTCTTTGATCAGAAAGGACGGATCTGATCAAAAGGTTTTCACGTGCAGCCACGCTACTCAAAAGCACGCTGCGGCTCAATAGTATTAATACTCCTGAGACTGACTCACCCAGCAGACACAAAGAGCAAAGTGCGGGGAGTGTGACTGTACTGTTTGGGATCTCATGTCATCATACGTGAGGGATTATATTTTTTAAGGCCCAGTGTTTTTCCCACCCACGATATTTTGAAATGTTTTTATTCACTCAGCACGATAGGCCGCCTTCCGCACTGTCGACATTCACAAAGAGCATTGAAAGATCAAACAGATTTAAAGACTGAATCAGAGGGCACATTTCAGAGGCCTGACCATCAGAATAGCTTGTGCATCACATTGTTTACCAAGAGGAACAAAACCACTCTTTTAATCCCCTTTAGGGACTTCATATTACTTTGAAAGGGACATCAAACGGAGAGAGGGCTGTAAATTTGGAGGTACTTGGGTAGATGAACTTGACGAAAGAGGCATTTAATTCGTATAGCAGTCCTCCAAAAAGGTTTGCAGATTTAAACATTTTTAAAAGTTTTTTTTTTATTATTCTGCCTCCCAAACAGAAAGTTGCCCAGGAGTTTAATTTTGGTGGGCCGACCCTTTAAGACGATGACGATCACGATGGAGTTCACGGTGTCGCATTGCACTGCAAATCTGTCTTGCGACCTGCTCAACTCAGTGTTCACTCCTCTGCCGGATCAGAATTCTGGCGGGCTAAGAGCCAAACAAATGGAACAGCCTTGATCCATCCAGACAATTATTCGGCTACAGGTTATCTCATGGCATCTGGGCCACCTGAGAGGTTCTGAATCCCAGCCACTGCTACTTCAGGCATCCCTCCCTGTCACTTCAGCAATCTACCAGAATCTTTGCTGTTGGACAGGGCAGAATAATGATATAGATAACATACCATGACTGTTACTGATTATGTAAAACCACTAGCTAGACACACGATCAACTGGCCCTTTGCCCTCTGATATGCAAGTTCCGCTTACCATCATTGCTGTCAGCCAGGATGACCACACGGGTACTGGGGAAGAGCGCCCCCACCTGGCCTCCCATGGGCATACTAAGGCTGATGTTGAAGCTCTCCTCGTCCTCATATAGCGAGTCGTCGATGATGATGACGCGGCAGAGCTTCTCGCGCTGACCTTTGTCAAAGCGCAGCACGCTGGTGTGGTCCTCGGGCCGGGTAATGTAGTCCGAGTAAGACAGTACCATGCTGGGGATGGTGCCCGTGGCGCTGCCTGAATGAAAAAGTGAGCCGAAGACCTTCAGGAGGGTAACACAGAGTAGAAGGTGGACAACATATTGTGTACCATATACTATGTTAGAACTGAATTCTGCTGGCTTTTAATAAAACATGGGAGGCTATAACACATGTGCAGGAAGTGACATAAACATATAAACAGGAAGTGACATAAACATATAAACAGGAAGTGACATAAACATATAAACAGGAAGTGACATAAACATACAAACAGGAAGTGACATATAATACTTCTGGCTGCCTCACCCTGCTGTGTATAACAGATAACCATGAGTTCCTGACTGATGTCTCCGGATCTGCGCACAGGCACCAGCAGTTCCCCAATGTCCTCCTCAACCCTGTACTCAGATTGAGGAATGAAGACCTTGGACTCTGTAGGGCAGAAACCAAAGTGGGTTAAGGCTAGTGCCACGCCACTGAAGCCGCTGAAATGTGGAGGTTCCTGTAGCAATATTCCAGAGCTGTGCATGATTCCTACAGGATCCTTAATGTGCAGCAGAGAGAACTATAAAAGAACACACAGTCTGTAAGGGACATAAGTATGGTCATTATGCTAAACATTTTCTGGTTCAAATAAAAGGTAGGTTCCTGTTCTGTTTCATGCAGGATATTCAGTAAATAAACAGTATCAGTCAAATGTCTGGACTCACTTATTAAAATAATTTGTTTTTCAGCTACATAACGACCCTAAGCACACCTTAAGGTTATGTAGTAACAAGAAAAGGCATGGAACGCTCTGACAGATGACCTAACCCCAATGATCCCCTGACCTAAACCCTATAGAGCTGCTTTGGGATGATTTGGATCAAGGATCCAGGCAGTTAATTGGTTCTTCAGGACTTTTGTAGAAGCATTCCAGCTGGCTGCATCTGGAAGCTGGCTGAAAGAATGCCAAGAGTCTGCCATGTTGTCATTTAAGTAAAATAGAGCTATTTATATGAGTGTAAAGTTAGAGAAAATTTTGAGATGCTGAACACATCTTGTGGTTGTTGCAATTTTTGATATGTACTATTTAATATGTATGACTTCATTCTCTGGAGGCCTTTACTATATGCTGAACATTAAAAACAGGTGTGTCCAGACTTTTGACTGGCACTGTAGGTTTATATCAAATCTCAAAATTTGAAAATTGTGCCTTGAAGTTTTAGAATCATAACAGAATTGTGAAATGCGACGTCCATGTTGCATGTTAAGTTCATCAGAGGTATGGGGTGAGCAGAGAGGCGGATCGTACCATCGCCCGGGTCCACGATCTCCACTGTGGCTGCGTTGGGAAACTCCAGGACGGCCATTACCGGCTCAGACAGCTGGACTTGGAACTTCTCGGATGTCTCGAACTCCTGGTCTGTGAAGATCTTCACCTTCCAGGTGGCCAAGGTTTGGCCGGGGTTGAACTGTACCTGCTTCTGGGCCTTGCCCTGGAAGTCCTTCCCCTTTTCTGCCGTGCCATCCTGTGTGCCAATGCCTGAAGAACGAGGGGGGGGGTCCCACAAATCCCGTCAAATAATTTTCACAGGCTTTAATTTACGGCCTTGTCCCTAATCAGCCAAATGATACAGTTACTGATATATCAGACTATATTACAGACCCAGTCTACTTATATCCCAGGCAAAATTCCCCTTCAGTAAAACCAGTGGTCTGGAATATCCACCTCTTCAACTAGATTCACCTCCAATATAATAATATAATTATAATTACCCTCCTGAGACCCAAGGAAAAAAAGTGTCCTTCAGTTTTAGGTTAAATGTAATTTTCTATGTCTTTGGAGGAAATAAGGCATCTTTTTTCAAATGTATTTTTATTTTTAATTTCACTGCATATCATCCTTAGTGTACAACAGGAATAAATGCGTTTCCTTACATCAGAGAAAAGATTGATGCAAAAACAACATGTCCAGTGCAATGGACATAAATGAATGGGTGGGGTCTCAGGAGGGTATATACTATCATATTGTGTTTTTTGCAGGTGAAATCTCAGTTTAATAGACGTCTCACATTTAATCACTTTGACAGACCTTAAATTCTTAAGCTGCAGAAGGCGAGACAGAGATATCATTGAGGTAAACAGTCGCCTGAAAGCTGTGTTATACTCACTGACAAAAGATGTCTCCCCCAGATAGCCTCTGCGCTTTAGGGTCACCTCCAGGAACTTGGCATCTTCATCCACCAGATAATATTCTCGCTCAAGAGAAATCCAAGCCCAGTTGAGCCTGAATGGCTGTGGCTTCAGCGTATTACGCCCTGGAAAACAGAAGTTCGACACACACTAGATGTTGCTGTTGTCTACGTCCAGTAATCGGATAACCAGATGACTTTCGGTTTTGATCTCCTGCCTCGTTTATCTTTACAAACTGACGAAAGTTTTATGAACAAAAGCTGGAGAGAGAGCAAAGACAAATATGGGAACGTGACACCGCATGACGCAAAGCACTAGAGAAGCTTCCGGAAGCAGACAGAGCTCAGATTTCCTCCATCCTTTTCTATCATCCTTATGTTGGCTACCTGGATGGGGGTGGGGGGTGGTGGCAAGTTCTCACCTGCATGTACAGCGTAAAGACAAACATGACAGGACAGGGGCCAACCCAGGGTGACAGAATTAACACAGTCACATGTAGGCCGTGCTTGGTGGTGCGATGGTGGTCGTCATGCAGAAGTAATAGGTCCTAATTCCTGTGTGTTCATTTGGCAATAATGGAAGAAACTCTCAGAGTATCGTAAGCCACAACAGACGTTGTGTGTTGGGGTCAAGATGGTGGGGGTGAATTTATTACCTCCCACATTTAAGGCCCTGGGAACGGCAGGACGTTCCACAGAATTCGAGTCAGGTATCACACTGAATCTCATGAGGTGGTCCAAGTTAACCAGACCCTGAAACTCCAGACTGACACCACAATCCTGTACAAGATAAGCGGTCATGGAAGATGGAGTGTTTTCATGGAGATGCAACAGTGCCAAGTTCTACAAGTTCTACTACGTTTTCCAAAAAGAAGTGCTTTCTGTATGAGGTCGAATGAGGTTTAGCATTTCGCACACAGTCACCGTATCTCAATGTCACCTTATGTACCATTGTGATGTGACAGTAAAACTGTCTCTGAGACTCATTTCCGTTGACGTCAGCAGCAACCCAAAGAGCCGCACGCCAGACTTTTTTGCCAGCAAAACTTCCCAAACAGTTCGGCTCTGATCCTTATCCCTTCCCTTACGCTGGCCTAAAATTAACTAATGGATCAGTGTGTCTGCTTGTGGGAAAAGCTCTGTGGGAACGGCTGGCTCCAACGACAGGGTGAAGAAGCCGGCAGGCTGGTTATATACCCAGCAGCCGGCGAGTCGGACTCAACGTGGCGCAGTATGCTCGGAGATTAGGCAAGGACAGCTGGATATGGGTCATGAACCCACAGACACATAAGCAGACTGTGCCTGTCCACACCTTCACCATAAGTGCGCCACCTGCAGGTGATGGGTTACAAAAACAGAAAGCATTTCCACCCGCCCACATGCCAGACACACTATCTCCGGTCCCAGAGACCAAACCAGGCTGTCCTGCTCCTGCTGAAGGGAGGCGCAGGCTCGCAGACGAGTGTATTTTACGGAGCTGTGGCCCAATTAGATAGATGAATTCCATTTATAACAAACAGATTTATGCCGGGGGGGGGGGTTCACTCACCAGGGTGTATAACACACAATTCATGTGGTCACTGTCCACATCATATGTAGCTGTTGAATTCTCACCATGTTAATAAAATACTGACTCGTGTGAATTTTCACAGGTGGCTGATATCTGATTTCACTGCAACTGGCACTGGTAGTTTTCATTCACTGCTCCCAGTTTTGATTTGCAATTAATCAATTTTTTCTCATGAGGCATCCACACAACCACCCAAATCACCTTTTGTTTAGTCCACCCAGTTGCGTTGACATACCAGGGCAAATTTCACTTCCACTGTCACTCTTACTCCACCCCCCTTGACCTCCCTACTTCCCGGCTCCCCCCCACACACACACACACACACACACACACACTCGATGGTACGACCCTTCTTGACACCAGGGACAGACAAGTGTCAGGCTCATATTTCAGACAGCAAGTTAAAAATACAGGAAACATTCATCATCTTTGTCATAGCAAAAGAAGAGAAGGAAAAACTATTGATAAGGAAATCTATTAATCAGCGTATAAATCTGAGTGATGAACCATTCCACGATGCACAGAAACCCGTCATGTTCTAGAATTAGCAAATTGCTTACAAGGGGTAAAAGATAGTAACAGTGCATTATGTTTAATGTAAAGTAGACATGACTGAAAGGAAAGCTTCAAGTTACTTGAATCTAAACAGCTTAGTCCTGCTTCATCCTGAAATCAGTGGTGTTATGCGTTAAGTGAGGAGTGCAAGCTCAGTCCTCTTCAGATACCAGCTAGACTGCCAGTGCACCTGGGCTGCCAGTTTGCTGGGGGACTTGCTACATTTTGCTGGAGAATTGGCTTTCTGGGGAATTACTATGCTGCAGCTTCTTAAATTTCCAAATATTCCGAAGATTTTTCTTTCAAACTGGTTGATTTTAGGCCATTTTATCAGCCAATTAAATGACTGAACACAAAAAACGTAATTTCGAAGCATAAATGGATTTATTCTTTTAATTACGAGTCAGTAGAGCATTTCAAACGTGCATGTGGTAATTGTATACTATTGTTGTTTGCAAACTTGCTTTCGGTTGGGCTTGAGGGAGTGCGGAGAGCCATTCCAAACGCGTGAGACCCCCGTGAAATACTTGAGACGTGGCTAGTCCGACGCAGCTTAGCTATCGGGCTATTAATCGCACTGTGCAGCTTTAAATAAACGGGTGCGAAACTGCAGAAAAGCCTCACCTAACGCCGGCCTTTTTTGGGAAAGAGAACAACTCCCCGCATCAAATCTGTTCATCAAATCCTATAAAAGTTTCTATTAACCAGTAATCCCTATGCTGCACAAAAGACATTTTACGTTTCAGACGACTTAAAAGCGGGCAATGCAAGAAAACCACTCAAAAACTACACAAGAAAGTCCTCTGCAGACATACAGTATGCGTTTCTCCAGCCGTGACATCTCCGGATCGGTGCAGATCGTAATTACCTCAAACAAGCAAGCAATTAAACAGTTACCATCTTAACTGAAAACAATGCAACTAGTATTATGGCAAAAGCGTCACCTCAATTAAAGCAAGTAAATAATTTTGTCTTACCTGGGGTACGTTTCCCAAAATCCCATTCAGTTGCATGCTTCTAGCTATGTAAGTTTCCAACGTAGCAGCTATGCTTTCGGGAAACACACTCCTACTTGGCAGTTGCCCGGCATCATGGCTCGAAAAGCTGCCCTGTGTATCAGCACCTTTAGAATTTGGTGTTATTGCAAGATAGTGGGTAACGTTTATAATACAGTGGTCATGAAGTACAAAACACAGCACAGAAAATGCAAAAATATTAAGACTGAAATTTAGTGGTAGAACATTTTTAAATGAATCTGAGAAAGCACTTCTTTACACAGCATGTAGTTAAAGTATGGAATAGTCTTCCTGTTAGTGTAGCGCAACCTGAAACCCCGGGGTCCTTTAAATCAGAGCTATAGATAAGATTTTAACAACTCTGAGCTATTAGTTAAGTTCTCCCCAAATGAGCTTGATGGGCCGAATGGCCTCCTCTTATGTTCTTATGTTCTAAATTAGCTACTTCAAAAGTACTGGGGTAGCTTGCAAACCCTACACACTTATTTTCAAGGTAATAAAACTTACATGCATGTAAGTACGTACGCATACTTGTCTCGAATTTAATTGAAATTGAAATTTGAATTGAAAATCTCACACCAGCCAGAGGCTATGGACAGAAGGCAGGGAACAACCCAGGAAGGGGCACGAACAGCTATGGGTATGGTAACTCCAAATGACCTCAACATGTTTTTGGACTGTGAGGGGGGGGGGGGGGAGAACCAGAGAACATGTAAGCCCCAGACCAATGGATTCCAGGTAGAGACTTGAACCCTGGTCCCCGAGATGTGAGGCAATAGTGTTAGTCACTGCTCAACCATGGCAACCCTCATTTCCACACTGTTCATAAAATTAAATGTTAAAAAATGTTCCATTTTAACAGTAACGGCAACAAGTCGATTGCGATTAATCTCCCAAGGGGAATCCCCCTGGTTGGCGAAATGGGGGTCGTCAGTCTGTGATACTGGGGTGATGGGATGAAATGTTTTGGATCCCATATTATAGAGGAGGGTCCTGTCATCACTATGAGTTTTATAGCATACCCAATTACACTGCACCTGTTTGCTGAATGCTAATTAATAAAATGAATGAAGAACCAAACAGCATTCGATAGCCATAATATTCATCAGGTAATATTTTGTTCGCACACCCTGACTCCAGGAGTTAATTAACAGCACTGAATTACAAATGAAGATAAAAATATATACAAGTCATGAAAAGACCCCATATCGGTGATCCGACACTTAAAGCATACCGAAATGCACGAGACGGGCACGGTGGGGGCCATGTGAGGGTTAGCGGGCTGCCTACATTAGCGGTGGGATGGTCTTCGTGGCCGTTTGACCAGACAGGGGAGAGTTCAAAGCCTGCAGTCTGGCCTGGCAACATAGTCGACGACATCGACAATTGTGGCAAAGATGGCTGCAGCGAGAGCGTGGCGAGACCGGGTGGCGGGTGTTGAAGCACTCTGTGCCTCTCCCCAGCCCCTTCCTGAGCGGGAGACGGAATTCACTCATCATCAGACATAGTTTGCACAAGCTGTTCACGTAATAAGTTTGTGACATATACGGGCAACAGGTGCCCCTTAGTGAAAGCCACCCAGGAGAATGCAGTCGGGGGCTCTTCAGCCCCCACCGGTCGTTAATTTCACCTCAGGCATCAGGAGGGGTGCTCTGTCCACCCCCCCCACACAATCCTGTGCTCCCCCCAGCTGCCAGCTTTGGTCCTCAGAGTAGAGACAACTGGGCCACATGGGGGGGTGCAGCGGTCTGGGTGGCTAACACCACGTGTCACAGCATGTCCTTCTCTGTGGTGTGTTACCACAGCTCAGTCGGCGCGGATCATTTTGGCAGAAACCGATCCGCCGGTTCTGGTATCAGCTCAGAGTAAACGGACTGTACTTTCGTTTGGACCAGAACCATAGCCCATAACGACGGGCGAACTCACCCAGGCCGGGAACAGAGACCTCCAATGACATTGTGTCCTTGTGGTATTTATGCAATTAATCACCTGCCAACAAGACTGTGCCAGTAGCTAATGATCACGTGCACGGTGATCCCCTCCAAAACAGCTCCTTATAAAGTTACAATGGCAGTGGCGAGGAGGACTCTTTGGCAAAAATGATCTTATCCAGACATTGGTGTTAATTCCGTTATAGAATAGCCTTCGCCAATAGCAGAATGTCTGTATATCACATTAAATTGTTTTAACTACCCATAAAATTCCACACAATACTTTTATTATTGCTGTGCTGAATGCTTCGTTACGCATATATTTATTCAGTCATGCCCCCTGTTCTCGACCAAATTGATTTACACCTTTGGTTGGAATTAGCGCCCTGATATGTTGCAGAAGCGTGTCCGGCGTTTTCCAGCGTCTCAGAACTGCTGGTGGCTGGAGGCCGTCCAGGCGCCCCGCGGTTCAGGCGCCTCCGGGATGACTTGCGCAGTTGCTGGTCTAAGTAAGTATCTTTAACCGCTGCAGGCTAACCTAAATTACCAGTGACACTTTAACGGCTTGAGGGGAGGTTTGCTGGGATGCTAAGAATGATATTATGTAGACAACGTGTAAATAAAAGCAAAGTCAGCATTTCCTCACCTGAGTGCCTGAGGAAGGTCACGTCTGGCCATACCTAGACACAATCATGTTGGGATCCTTGCACGTCCTCTTCTCCTATATTGCTGCAAATATGCTATGGTTTTCAGCTGAAATAGGTCTTGCGCAAATATTCAGCGCATTCCGCTGTTTGAAAGTGTATATGATGACCGGATTCTCTCGGTAACTGAGGCTGAAGAGACTGCACTACCTAAGAAAGACAAAGGTTGGTGGCCATGTTGATACCTCTTGCAAAGAAATTGACAACAAGATGATCTTGGGGACGTCCCCTAGGGATAGCAAAGGGGAGATCCCTGGTGCCATTTCGATACCCCTCTTTGCACCATTCAGCCATGGTAGTCATAACAGAGAGGGTGTTGGCCTCTTCATCCTCCACCCGCCAGTACCCACCCATAAAAACATGAAAGCATGCTTCATTGTTATATATTTGGATAGCAGGTCAACTCCACGCCATACGAGTCGGGGACATAACAGAAGGAATCGGCTAATGACCCGCAGAATGATGCAATGCAAGGCAAGAGGACTCAGCATGTGAGCTGAATATATCCTCGCTGAGTGACAAGAATGACGATGGCTTTTATAACATTTCCTCATTAATCTTTCCATTTTTACTTCCCCTGCATCCTTCAGCGGTTCATGGAGGTCAATTACGGCCATGTGCCGAGGCAACAACTACAGGGACTTCTACCAAGATATACCATTAGTTATAAAGCACTTAAGTCTAACGATCCATCGTGCACGACTTTGGCCAAACAATGCAAACAGGTGCCTACTAAATCGGAGAATTTACTGGAAAACTTTTCCCAGTGTGATTTGGGGAGTTGCTTTTAGGATGCTAAGAGGCTGTAGAGCTTAATTTAGGTTCTTCCTAGCATTTCCCAGATAACATAACTGGCATTACAGATGACAGCGGTATTAATAGTGACAAGCCCCCACTCCTGCACAGCACACATACTGTAAATGTCCCGCAGGCCACCTTCTGAATAGGGGGGTCACCCTAACATACTGCACATCACAGGAGGAAGGCGAGCCCGGCTGGCTCCGGAGCGAGACGCCTCCGTACCTTGCGTGAAATTCTGGTGGTAATCTGAAGCAGGAATGGCAGGTAACACAATTTTTAATGGGCGATAAAGAGGTGAGGGACACGTGGTCTTTGCAGTCAGATATGGAGAGGAATCAAAAATCAGGATGCGGATACCAGGCGATCCACTGGAGGTGAAGTACTTTCCCATCTGTGAAGGATAAGAATAATCTCCAAACTCCACCCATCAACCAAAGCCCTTGAATCAGATAAATCCTTACACTGGCGCAGGAAGAGGGGACCGTAAATCCACTCTATGCTGTTGACATGGGTGACGGATTGAAACCCAAGCAAGGCCCAATGCCTGGGGAGCCCTGTAAATGGAGGGGACCTGTTTGTTGAAGGCAGAACACAAGGAGTGGATTTTAAATTTTGAAGTGTGCTGCAAACCCAAGCTTGATACGTCTGATGGTGAAATATCGGTATGCTATCAAAAAATCATCATACAGATAGTTCCACTAAAACTAATTAGCTTTCATTCTTCTAAAATACGGATAATTGACTTTAAAGTGAACAACCCCAGGTTATCGGCCAATCTGACATGGGCTAGGATTCCCACTGGACATGGTCTCTTTGAAACCGGAGCCTCCAGTTTCAAAGGGTGCTCCATCCACACCTGTCTTTGAAGGCACCCACTTTCCCCAGGTCCCTCAGAGTTTGCAAGGAAGAACATTCCTTTCTCCCGGAGCGACCGCATGGCGCTTCGTGTCATCTGCCGTCGGATGCCTGTTTGACTGACGAATGACATCATTGATTACAGCCCCGTTGGTGGTTAATGGGCTTCCACACTAAAACGACCGGAAGGATTACAAGCCTTTTTATTTAGCATCTGCAAAGCCTGTGCCTGTATACTTGAGCAAAGTGTTATTCGTTTTGAAAAATCCCTTCAAATATAGTGTGTACTTTGCTAGTCCAGTCACTCAGTTGTCTGAAAATAAATTAAGTAATGTTGACTACATTATATCTGATATGAGTTATGGGACCATCATGAAGCCAGTAAGGGAATGCTGAACCAGTTACCGGCATATGGGAATGTGTGGTTTTATTAAAGAGCACTGATTAACGTGGGAGCCTCCCTTCTGCCTCAAAGCCTTATCTCTCTCTGCACTCCCACAGCCTGGAGGTAACCCCTTGATGACTAGCTGGCCCAGCGACGCCTTAATCTCCTCTGGCCCCGGTTGTGGATCCGTGAGCTTAACGGACACGGGCTTGTAGGAGCAAGAATTTACTAGGTCAGTCTCACAACAGGGGTTTTGTAAACCCAAAGGGTAATAGGGGTGAACAGCCAACAGAGTGAGATGCCTGATCTGCCCCCATTAGCCCTCCTCCAACTGAGGATCTTTCCAAATTTTTTAGCACGTCGCTGATTATCGGATAACGGCCTGCGTTTCACTTATGCACCTACGCGACCGCATCTCGAACGTGACCTGATTCGTTCCTCCTTGTTTCCCCATGCTGCGGGAGACCTGCACGGTCGGACAGCAAATGCCTCTGCGGGACTCATGCATTCCCGGGCCGAAGAAGCCGGAGCTCGATGCCAACTTCCTGCGGGCATGAGGCAGGGACAATGGCAGCCCCTGTTTCCCCGCTTAGAAGAGCCGCGAGGTTGGCCCCCTGAAACACACACTGGGCTCTTACGCATGCTTGCGCGATGGAGGTCAGACCCTCGTGCTCTTGTTTTCCCAGCAATGCTACATGGTGATTGACACTGGGCCAACTCTGGCTTCAACATTAAAGTGGAATAAAGCCCCCCCCACCTTAGAGAAGGTCTGACCGGGAACATCCATTAGGCAGGGGGGAGAGGGCAGCTAACCCTCCCCTCCGCTGGTCTTCAGTGCCTAGACTGTCAGGATGCCTAATGTTAGGCTATGAAGTGCAGCTCAATCCCTGTTTTCCCTCTGCATAATTACTGACCATTCAGCAAAACAAAACGCACACCAGAAAATACCAGCTGGTAGAGAGGCTAGGCCTCAAACCAACTATGAAATGGGTGGTATAAAACAGTGGCATTCATCCAATTTCCAACTGCTCGTGCTGTTCGGCGTGGGGTGACCACTCGTCCAGATTTCATCCAGACAGTCCGGTTTTCCAGCCCACTATCTGGGCTGCCATGTTACTCTCTCCAGCCTCTATTGCAAAGCAATGCGCACACACATGTACTACTGAAGGTTTGCAGGAGTTTTACTTCCACAAAAAGGTTTTGAGGGCGGAACAGAAAATGATTGGTTGAGAGGAATAACCACTTAGATTTTAGATTGTAGAGGAGATGGGTTCAAATAACTAAAGGTGGAAAGACCAAGACATCTGATTGGTTGGTCCTGCCTCTTATGGTTGCTTGGACCAACCTCCTCTACACATTTGTCGGAACTAATCATTTCTCATTCTGCCCTCAGAACATTCTCCCATGAGCGTATAGAAGCTGTGCTAGCAATATTTTATTTCTGTCATTGTCTCGAGATAAAAAATGATTGTGATAGATATACCATCACGCCAACAGCTTTTCATGGTTGACCTACTCTATGACCCTCAGTCTTTCTTTTTGGACACAAGTGGTCAGAATGGCTTCAGGTGCCATAGAGGGTAAAATCCGGAAGGACCTCTGGGTCTGATATGCACCAATGATTGGTTCCTCTTGGTTCTCCTAATGGGGGGGGGGCGGGGTGAAACAGACACTTGTGCTCATGTGTCACCTCAGCTGAGCAGAGGGGGACGTGGCGGCAACGACGCTCCCTGCTGTGAGTTCACCCCTAAAATTAACTCCCTCAATTCAGCACCACCGCCATCCCCCTGAGGGGCCGCAGGGGCTGTCCGTGCAAGAAATTGTCCCCAAACATCCCTCCGAGTGCCATCTTGCCATATACCCCATACCTCCGTACACAGTCAGTGTTGTGATAAGCAGCTGAGTTGGGAGTCTGCCCCCCCCAGAGAGAAGGAAAGTGAGTCTCTGAAATATTTTGTCCCTAGTAAGGGCGTCTCCAGCATTGTTTTCATTCAAGTGCCATAAGTTAAAGTGTCTGTGTGCTGCTGAGATTTCCTGTGTATTCGCTGTATTAAATGCTTCACGCTGTAGAGAAATTGCAGCTGCAAGTGAGGCAGACGGCACACACACGTTTGTGAGACAGAACTCGCGGTCGCTTTTTGTGTGAAAATAATGTTTTCTTTCATTTCTTTCTGGTGCTGTTTTCTTCCGTGATGCCGTTTCAAGTCTAACTAGCTGTTAATTTGGGTGACAGGTGACTTCCCATCTGCTGCCAAAGGGGAGGGACGCCCATTAAGTTTATTGGATTAACGCAGGGTGGCTGAGCCGTATGTATGAGCTATAAGACCCGTGTGAGTCCATATGAACTGTCAATGAAATCAGTGTTCATAGGCAATGTGATGCACTAATTTCCTCGAAAACCAGGTTTTAAACATAAAAAAAACCATTTGGGTGTCTGTATTGTCATGGTTAAATCAAATGCCCAGTGAGTTTCCTCTCAGCCAAAGCACTGCAGAAGATCCAATATTAACCAGCTTCGTTTGTCAGAGTATCCATCAGAAGTCTGTTTCCCGCGCAGCGCTTCGTGTTAAGTGATAAGAATCTTATCGCTAATTGCTAGCATACAGCGCTTCCTGTCGGATGACGTGGGCAAGTGTAAAACGGCCTCCATTGGCCAGTCGCCTTGCGATGGTGCAACTCTTCCCTCCCTCCCTCCGTGGTGCCCTGGGCTATGGGGGCACTGCGCCCACGTCACAGAGGGGTGGGGTTCCCTCATCAGACAGAGCCACTGGCTCCTGAAAGATCCACCGGGTCCAGCTATAGCATAGCCAGGGCGACGGGGACCCTGTCCTCAGCATTGTCACCACACTCCCTCCGGGATGGAGCAGGCATCCACTACCCAGTCTGCTATCGTGTCATACCAGCAGCATGTACGGCAATGGCCAGAACAGGGGCGGGGCCACAGGAGCACTGGGCCCAGCTAAAAGCTGATTGGTCCTTGGAGTGCCACCTCCCCTGTCACTCACCGATTCAAAGCATATCATTGGCTATTGATCAGGTTGGTCCCCTTGCATGAATTTTGGCCCCTCTTCTGACCCCACTGTAAAAACATCCCATAATCATCCCTGGGTGTGAACTGATACGTATTATACACGTATTATTATAAGTGTAATACATTAAGAGGAGGCCGTTTTCTCGGGCAGGCCATGGTAGCACAGGGAGCGGCACGTGTTGCATGGAAGTTCTGCTGAACCAGAGGCTGATCTGTCCCTAGGACGCCGATCTCTCGCCGCCCTGTTTCCCACACTCGCCCCTGACCCACAGCCCCCACCCACCCTGCCCCAACATGCCCTCAGCAAAAGCCAGGCCTTCCAATCCGTCAACAGACATCTTTTTTCTTCTCCTCTATTGTGTCAGGTGCCCCTAGGCTGTCAACCTTTTAAAAACCCCCCCACCAGCAAGCCCAACACACACACACACACACATTGCTTCAGACTTGTGTGAGCTTTGACCAGACTGGGTGAGACTCTGACCAGATGTATCTCTGCAAGAACAACATCATACCTGGAGCAGATGGGTTTACCAGGATCACTGTTAATGGGACAGCAAGCACTGGTTTTCTTCCTTTAACTGGAGCCCTTGTACTCCTTTCCTGCTTAATGGGGCTGCCTCTGACTGCTGCTGAGCCCTAACACAGGTACGAGACCCAAATTGAATAATATAAAGGAATATGCAAAAAAAATGTAAAACTTCTTGGAACACAGACTCCTTGTGATTATTACAAAGCTGAGATGTTTTTTTTGTGGGGGCAGGATTCACGTCACACTAACCTTTCATTTAGAGAAGCATAGTGTTTTTGTGCAAGCTGATAAAATCAACAATCGTCCTTAATTAGAACAGTGAATTTGACTCTGTATATGTGCATAAATGTTGAGCTGGGAAGCAGCTGGTAAAAACGACAGGCTGGGAACAGGTGACTATATACAAAGCAATTTAGCATTTAGCCATTTAGGACAGAAAAATCCAGTTTAATAATTCATTTTAATTATTTTGACCTGGATTTCAAAGAACTCCCTTATACTCAGCAATTAGTTTTTAATTACAAAGTTACACTTCTGGATAAGGATTGGCGGGAGAACAGCAGAATTTTACGAAAAGGACACGATACCCATTGTGACAAACAGAGCATGTCGATATACCAATTGCTCGCAATACAGAATAATCATAACCCAAAACTTACTGTAATGTATTTCAAAATCTCATGATGCATATACGACTACGGTTCAGATGGCATAGCACCCACCTGTCATATTTTGTTACTTTACTTCGCGTTCGCTATATATATATCCCTGATCCTGCAAAACTGCAATGCATAGTGATGTTCTTAACTGCACCGTCTATCTGGAGCGATCTAAACAAATTGCTTGTGTTTTAAATCAGCCATCATTTTTATAGAACTTACACTTGCTTTCTGTTGATAATAAAAATGGCTGCCGTTTGTATATTTTAAAAAGGCTGAAAATAGCTGGTATGGTAGCAAGTGCTTGAACTCAAGGTAACAAACCACAACCATGGGAAATATTAAAACGAATGCAAATGCTGCTTTTGATCAGCACGACTATTGTAAATACGCAGGTTTCAAGAATTGCCACACTAGATGTATAATCTGCAGAGTTATGAAATCTAAGATGAAAGTGTCATGTGACATCTGACCAAAACTGAATTTGCTGGAATATAAATATACACGACCACTGAATTCCCAAGCTGTGCCGGCATAGCAGCTCCGGAGAAACGACACAGGTCAAAAAAGATGGCGGTACACCAGAGCGATATGTCGGTATACCTGGTGCAGGGTCACAGCTGGCATGAAATTTTGCCAGATAGCAGCAATAAAACACTCGGAAATAAAACGCTCAAGCACACCCTTCTTAATGCTGAACAGAAGCAAATTGCTGTTCGTTTCAAGTTACAGTGGAAGTTGCCACCAACTGTGTGACTTTTGGGGAAGGTCACATGGTCTCTTCTATTCCTATCGCTCTGGGTAAGATTTCCGTTAGAACGGGAAAGCGGAGCGCAGTGCCAAACCGGGCACGTTTCGTTTCCTGGTGTCACCGCCAGCACCATGAATAGTTTCAACACAGCTGGAGACCTTTTGCACATGAGCGAACTGGTTTCTGGATTGCTCCTCTCTCAAGAAGAAATCTAAAACCCCAGGACAGCAAATGAGCCCATCACTAGTTTCCTGCGAACATTTATTATGATCAAAAGCTCTATATCAGGGGTCACCAACCTTTTTGAACCTGAGAGCACTTCACAGGTACTGAGCCATACGAAGGGCTACCAGTTTGAACCATGTTTTAAATGCTTTTTTTTTATATCGTCATTTTCTAATCTATATAAATGCAAATGTGATTAAAGAAGAATAGCAACAGGATAACATTAAAATTTTAGAGGCTGTTCACTGGTGAGTTGTGCTACTTTTAGAACAGGTCCTCGGGCGACTCATGTGGGGCTTGGGGGCGTTGTTGGTCACCCCTGATCTATATCCTCAAGGTGTGTTGCTGAAAATGCCTATTAACGGGGCAAGACATTTTCAGACAAGGTTTTGGTGTTTTTAGATCTTTTTTTTTTATCTCAAGCCCAACGGAAAACAGCTTAACGTGACACTAAAACAGGCCTTACCACTGTCTTCTACTGTGAAGTAGAAAATATCACTTGTGGCATTGTCCCCATCCAGCAGGACATAGCAGATCTTCATGTCATCGATGTCAGCTGATGGAAACAGACAGAAAAAAAATCAGTATCTTACAGAAACGCTGCATTTTGACATTTTCCTACAAGCTTAAAGGTGTTTGTAGGCTAAAAGAACTAAATAAATTTCAGCATAATTAAGTGTAATTCGTTTTATGCTAATCTCCATGTTGTTTTACCCACTATAAAGGGTCTGGATAAACTATTTTGATATCCCAAATGCTGACAGAGCACATTTATCTTACTGCTGTTTTACACACAGCCCCAGTTTATGAATTTATTGATCTGCTGTCTCTCTGTTATGCTTTCCTTGTTGTTATCCCTCACTATAAGTGTTATGGAGCGCTACCTTGCGTGAAGGTCCTGATGCTGTCATTCCCCAGCGCAGTGTTGATGATGTAGCCATGGCGAGGGGCCTCTACGACGTAGTACTTGAGTACTTTGTGTGGGCTGTCTCTGTCTTCTGATTTCAGCACCTTGCTGGTGATGAGGAAGCCCAGGTGGCCAGTGTGCAGGACCCTGAGAGTGGGGGCTGCCTTGTTGACCACAATCTGTGGAACGCCATTGTCGACCGTGTTGATCTGAATGGTCATCATCTGGGGTTTGCCGGTCTCGAAGACCGTATCGGGGAAAATGAAGAACTCGGTGTGAGTGCCATCCGTCACTGTGAAAGAGAAGCTGTCCTCTTGGGTTTCTGTGCCGTCGTGCCTGTAGGTGATGAGGTTCTCATTCAGGTCCTGCTTGGTGAAGCTGGTGACCGGGCGTGTGCCATTGTATAACAGTTGCCCATGCACGGGGACCTGGGTGATGACAAAGCGCAGCAAACGGTCGGGAGTGTCCCGATCCTCCACCGTCAACTCAAAGGGCGTGATCAGCTTTGCCTCACCCTCACCCACTACCAGTTTGTGGACAGTCAGCACCGGCTTCTTGTTATCCACATCGGTAATGGACACCCGAAAGGTGCGGAAGACTGAGTTGTAGCCATCTGTCACCTCGAACTCAAAGCTGTCCATCTTCACCTCGTCGTCGGAGGTGTGGATGTAGTAGATCTTGTTGCCAGCCAGCTGCAGCTGGGTGAAAGTGGAAATGGGCACACCCGGATGGTCTGTGCACTCCAGGTGCCCACGGCTTGGCGCACGCGTTATGCCAAAGCTAAGATGTTCATCGGGGCTGTTGATGTCTGTTGTGCTTAGCAAGTCTGTGGTCAAGGTGACTTTGCCCCCTTCCTTTAATGTTACCCCTTTGTTGATGACATCTGGGAAGACCATGTCGATGCCTCCGATGTTAATGTAGAAGTACCGGTCAATCAGAGGATTGATGCCATCAGTGACATCAAACTTTAAGAGGTCGCGAACGCCTTCTTGACCTGTGTGGACATATTGAATCAGCTCATTGTCGATTTCATTTTGAGTGAAGTTCATCCCTATGGTTACGTTTCCAACCATGTTTCCAAATTTGGTAATACGCTGTAAGTAACCTTGACCTGGTCCATAACGCATAATGTAAGTGAGGTCTTTGTCTTCAGAATCAAGGTCTGTTGCCTTCAGGACCCTGTTAGTGATTGTTTTTGTTTCACTAATTTCCACCTCCAGTCCGTCATTGATGGTCATCCTTGGCGTCTCGTCATCCACAGGGATTACCATGATAAGAACTTTTTTCTCAACTTTATGCTTCCCATCAGTAAGCCTTATCTCAAAGCTGTCCTCTTTAGTTTCGGAGTCATCATGCTCATATACAATGTCGGATGCTTCTTTAATCTGTTCCAGGGAGAATCTGATAACTGGCACTGTGCCCGTCGTCAGCTGTTGGACTATTTTTCCACATTTCGGTTTTGTTATTATTTCAAATTCCAGATCATCCTCAGGAACATCTACATCTGCTGCATTCAGGATAGGTGTGTCAATCACAAGACTCATGCCTTCCATGACGACAAACTCCCGGATGAAAATTTCAGGCTTTTCGTCATTAGCTGGAATGATTACGATGGGGAAGAAGTGTCGTTTCGAGAAGTTGATTCCATCTGAGCAATGGAAGGTGAATCTGTCCTCCACAGGCTCAACGCCTTTGTGTATGCTCTGCACATAGTAAATGTGATTGAGACTGACGTCTTTGATGCTAAAAGCAGTGATGGCCGTGCCCGCTCTTGATTTTTCAGATCCTGGGGCAGGAGATATGTTCTCCACATAGCCAGACGTTGGCTGTACAATTATGGTGCATGATATGTCATCATTGTCAGTATCCACATCTTCTGCTTGAATGTTCTCCAAGGTGATAACATTCTTCTCCCCCTCTAAGACAGTGAATTGCTGCCCGACACTGACCACAGGAGATTGACTGTTCACAGGGAGAATGGTCACATGCACACGGACGCCTTGGACTTTGTTGCCGCCGACGACCCATTCATCAGACATATCGGAGATGGTGAGGTTGAAAGCGTCGTGCTCTTTGACCGGTCCAATTTCACCACTCGTGTGGGCATACACGACATCACCATTGATAATGTTCTGCTGCATGAACCTCTCAGCAGGAACGCCGTTCACCATGATCTCGCCCAGCTTCGGGGGCTCCTCCACAATGAACGTCAGTCTAAGATCATCGGTGTCCTCATCCTTACCTTGTATTATGTTGCTGGTGATCTCCGTGACACCATCCTCCAGCACATCGATGGAGGCACCAAGCAAGCCAGCTGGGAGCAGAATGGTGGGCATCTCATCATCAACAGGTTTGACACTGACTTTGATGATGATCTGCACCTCATGGAAGCCGTCGCTAACGTCTACTTTTATGGTGTCACTAAGTGATTCCTCTCCACTGTGTACATAGGCTAGTCGGCCACTCTCTATGTCTTCCAAAACAAATGTCTCTCCGGCAGTCATATCAATTCCTAAGTACTGCAGCTGTCCAAAGCGGGGAATCTGGGTCACAGTGAAAATGATTTTATCATCATCTGTATCTTTGTCAGTTGCGTCTAGTTCAGCCTTAGATATGACAAAGGTGCTTCTTTCCAGCACAGTGAAACCAGTGTTGGTGATAGTAGGAGGCTTGTTGTCAACAGGTTGCAAGAAGATAGTGAAGAGGCCATCAACAGAGTTACCAGCAGTATCTTCTACAATAAAATTGAACTGAACAACTTTTGGAGTGATGCCCAACTCCTGGTCCGGTGGCTTGTATGCCACTTTGTGATGATTGATCTGAGCTTGTGTGAACTCCGAGATCACCGTCTCAGGATTCTCAGTCACGACAAGCTCACCGAGTGGGACAAGGTTGTTTTCATCGGTGTCTGTGGGAGGCCTGATAACGTGGTACTTAAGATCACGGTCATCTGAGTCCAGATCAGTGTAACGCAAAAACTTCTTCGTAAAGTGGGTCAGTTTGTACTCCTTCACAGCCATATACAGTGTAGTGCCAGGGTAAAGCTTAGGGGGAAGATCATCAACAGGGTGAATTTTAATCGTGAACGTATGCTCCCCAGATTGGTTTGGAGGATCATTGTCATCCTGGACCCGGAATACAAACCGATCCATAACTGTGGTGGTGATGTGAGGTCCAGTGTGGCGGTAGAAGAGTTTGCCGTCAAGGATGTCCTGCTGGAGCCACTCTGTCACCACCTGCTCAAACATCTCGTCCGTCGAGCTGAATTTCCAAGCAGCCCGGTCTTCTGGTGGCTCTGTTTGCCTGAGTAGCAACTCCCCCAGTGTGGAATATGGGGTCTCCAGAATGAACTTAATGGTGGAGTCCTCAGAATCGATGTCTGTCGCACTCAGAATGAATGGGGAGATCTGCATGATCTCATTCTTGAAAAGTACCAGTCCGGTGTTGGCGTTGATGATCGGGGGTTCATCATCAGTCGGCACAATGGTGATGGGGAATAGAAACTCGACCTCATGTCTGCCATCTGTCATTCTAAAGATGATGTTGTCACTGTAAGTGTCACTGCCATCATGCTGATACACCACTATACCTGCGTCCAAATCAGCAGGCGTGAAGAACTTTTGGTGGGACCCCAGCATTGTCAGCTCACCATGCTTCAGGCCATCAATGACAGTGATTCTCACATCGTCAAGGTTATCCTCGTCGCTGATTTCCAAATTGTAAGCGCTGGTCAGTGGTCTTGACTGCCCCTCAAATAACAACTGTCCTGTATTCTTAGTCGCGACAGGCGCTAAAGTGTTCATGGGCTTCACTACAATCATGAAGGCGAAGGTGTCAGAGATCGAACCTTCGGTGTCGACTATTTCGAATTCGATCTGGAAAATCCTCTCCTCGTCTGAATCTTCAGATGGGGGCTTATATGCGATTTTTAAATCTTTGATGTCTCTTTGATAGAAAGAGGTAATGGGCAGATTTTGATCATCAGTACTGATTATGTAGCCTTGCTGATAGCCCAGCGGTGAGGTGACATTGAAAATCAAGTCATCTAGGTCGGATTCAACATCCTCGGCAGCTAACATATCACTGGTAATAGCTGTCATCACAAATTGATCAATCTCCATCATCATCATAGCCACAAAGCTTGGTTTAGGGGGCGTATTTTCAGCCCCCTCCTTAATTCGAACCATGATCTGAAAATGCTCCTGCTGTAACGTGTTACCCTCCATGTCCACCAGCTCCACCATCATCGGGATGTAGTCTCTGTTGGGCGAGTTGGTGGTGGAGGTGTGCTGGTAGCGAACACCGAGCTTAAGAAAAGCATCGCAGTCGACCATCTGCCCGTTCGCGGTGTAATTCAGAAGCTTGCCATACCTCGGGAGCCCGCCGGCGCCGACCAGGGTGCTGACCTTGCAGGAGGACATGCTGCTGTCGTAGGCGAACTCCAGGCCCCTTCGTTCCATGGGGTTGCTGTCGCCGTTGAGCTTCTCCACGGTCAGCGGCATGTTGCGCGTCAGGATCTCCAGCTGCTGGAACACCACGTCTACCTCCAGCATGAAGGGGATGATCACCGTGTCTGTGGGAGAGTCGTATCTCAGCTGCAGCTTCACACGATCCCGGTTGGGGCTCCGTGATCCAAAATGGGTGTACTTCACCTCCTCGGCGCCAAAAGCACAGGGGAACTTTTGGGGGGTCAGGGCGCCTGGCCTCTGGGCAAGTGGGTCATTGTCCAGCACTGTGATGTGGCAGCGATCCCCAGGTAGGACCTCCGTAATGAGATCCTTAACAGGGTCCAAAAAAACAGCCCGACCAAAAGGTACTCGGATCCCATTATTGGCCAGCAAGATGGAGTCGGCGTTAGGTCCAGGTTGCTGTTGGAAAAGGAAAGCAGAATCAAAGCTTTGAGCGGCCGCGTGAGAGAGACAGCTGCTAAGGACAGCAATCACGAAGATCCACTCCGTCGCTTTGCAAAATCCCATCCTGTGCAGACAACCGGCCATGCCTGCAGCTAGCTGCCCTGCAGCTGCCGTCAGTCAGACTCCCCCAGATGGGTAAATAAACTGTGTGCTTAAGACCTAGTTTCAAGGGGGCTCTCCCAAACAGCCCGCACACTCCCAGCAAGTGCCACTGCCCCGGTGGGGGTCTGCAGGTAATACTCCAAAGTCATAGCCCCGGACTCCTCCCCCCAAAGGCTCTGACAGGATGGCTCCTGTCCCCCGGCTAATTAAAGAAAGGCCATTGGACAGCCCCCCTCTCCTCTTGCGCATTCCATGCCCCCCCCCACCCCCCCCCCCCCTGACTAAAGCAGCCATAAAATACCTTCCCATAAAAATTTGCTCTAAAAGTTTGCTTTATCTCACCAGCGTTCATAATAACTATTTTGCACAGTGCAGCACCTCTCCTAAAATACACACTAATAATATCCCCCAAACATTACCATTTTAGACAACTGTTGCTGTGGATCACATTACAGAAGCCCAAGTTACTGGTTATTCCATGTAGGGTGAAAATTATTGACTGAAAATCTAAACTTCATCAATAAAGATGAAAATTATATAAATAAGAGGTAATTAACAATGTCAGCCTCTTAATTT
>JABFEB020000082.1:1500759-1515662 GCA_019775895.2 Stomatorhinus ivindoensis
ATTTCCCAAATTAAATCAAATTAAATTAACCATCTCCCATAATACAAAAAAATTATACTGTAGAAAATATCTTGTATTCCAGCATTCAGTTGTACAGCTGCATGAGGGATTACTATTAATGCAAATTAAGAAGTCTGTTTTAATAAAAGAGGTGAATTAAATGTAATTAAATGTGAATTAAATTTAAAGACAAACTTTTCTGTTTAACTAAACCCCTCATGCAGTGCGTAGGCGAACACTGGCGCCCTCTTTTGGCAAAGTCGGGTATTTTTAGGAGATGTGCACGCTGCGGTTTTCTGTCATCTGCCGCAACATATTTGCTGTTTTTAAATAACCTTCAACTATAAGCCCGCGCGAGGACGGGCATTGCATTTAAACATTCACTTCATTCGTACCTGATGGATTCTAAAAGTGTACATGGCTTAGATGCATTAAATTGAGGCTGCAATTTATTTTTATATCTTAACCTTTCATAGGTTTGCAGGAAATAAGATTAGATGAGTACTGTTGTGTCACACCTGTGGGACCAGGGTTAGCGTTTCTGCTCTGGTTCCACATGTATGGATCTCCACCATTAGCATGTTCTCCCCCGTGTCATTGCAGAGTTTCCTCCGCATTTCCGGAGCCCCCCACATCCAGAAACACGATGAGTTTAATTGGAGTTACGGCATCCTGCCTCACCACAGTTCTTTCACAGTGTCCAGTCAGGCCACTTTGTCCCAGCATCCAGGGATGCCACTGGAATCTGCGATCATGCATCGCCATGTTTGCTTAAAACACAGCCTTCTGCAGTTAAAATCCCTATATCATACTGTGCAAAAAGAGTACAACCACTCCTGGCTTAGCAGGTTCCATTCCAATGGCCAGGTTGTTAAGCCATTTTCTGTACCTGCTTGTCCTGTTTAGGGTCACGGGGGTTCAGAGCCTAACCTGGAAACTTTGGAGGGAATAACCCAGGCTGAGGCACCCACCCAGAATTGAATAAAAAAAAAAAAAAAAATCTTTTCTCTTTAACGAAACCTCTCATGCAGTGAGTTTCTTTTAGCCTTCGTGAAGTGGACTTTGAAAAAACCTTTTCCTCATTCTACTTCAAAGATCTCTTTCACTGAGGCGTATGAGTTTCGGTTGTAAATGTGTATATTGGTTGGAAACTTAGTCCTTTACTGAGGTAGTCACTAAATGGGGGATGGTTGTATTGTGTAACTGTGCTCATCACTGTAGCATGCCAAGCTTTATGGAAATCATAGAGGGCAGGCCTGCAGAAGCATGTGATCTGGAGTCTACATGTGATGTGAGAGCAAGGCCTCTGATTGGAGGAGGTGACACAGAGCATGCAGAGGTCAAGTCAGGGTCAGGTGTTTCTGGGGTCTGGGGAGTGACTGATGCCATGTGGAACCCTCAGGTTCAACGCAGATCTGTTCACCCAGGGGCTGTGGAAATCAGGCCATGATACATATTGTTTTAGGGAGGGTCTGGGGGAGGAGGTGCTGTTGGTGGTCTGGGGAGAGGGGGTTCATTTAATATAATAACCATTGTCTAGCCTTTGGCGAAGTCTCAGAGTCACTATGATCCTTCATATATTTGTTGTTTTACAACAACCGGAAATGCAGGCCCTTAGACTAATTGAGGGGTCAAAGTTCATGACCTCTAAGGGGCGTGCCAAGATGGTGCACAAAATGCCCAGCACCTGATACGGGCTGGAGGTGAGGAGTCATGTTAACCCAGTAGGGGGTGTGGGTGGGCAGATGCCCCCAGGTACTTGATGTCGTCTGATATCCAGTGGATGCCGACGGAGCTCTAGGGATTGCCATGTATGGGACTTCTCCCTCCGCCCTGAACATACAAAGTAAGCGATCGACCGCGATGGACCACAGCCCTGCAAAACCACAGTTGATGACCTTTCATATTAATTATTCCTAGAAAGGCCAAATATATCTCTTGTGGTTGCTGTCACTAGGCATTGGTTTTAAATACCCCCCCTCCCCCCCCCCCCCCGCCTTAGAAAGAAACCCCTCTTAGCAAGGCAAGGCGAACGGCTTGGTCCCACGGCGTGACACGCGATCCGGGCTTTGGAAGAAACTAGCTGGAACAGTTCGATCTTGAGAAGCACGGCATCAATGTGACGGCACAAAAGTGACACGGTGATGCCGTGTGAGACGGGCAGGGCCCTTACTGATATCACCACGGTCTGGGCGGGCAATGGTAGAGAAGGTGGCAGGTACTGCAATCTATCAAAAAAAAATCAATAATTACCGTACGTCTGGAAACTGATGCAATACTCAGCTTGACTTGCTAAAATAGCCCAGGAGGAAGTAGGGGTGGTTGGTGAGATCATTTGCTTAACCTGAATATCTTCAGCAAGTAGCTGGGGGTATGTAAGTTGTTTGGGGCGTGGAAATCCAGCACACTGCGCTGCGGCGTAATCCTTCATTTCCTCACATTCAATCTGTCAGTAGCGATGGGCAATATCGGGCAGTGATTGATTTATGAGGCTGAATTAAGTGTCGGCCCTTCACGTCGGCCCGCAGACTCTATCCACCAGCAATGAGATGCGCAGTTCCGAGAGTGCTGTTGACCTTTAGAGGAGAACGGATGGACACGCGGCCCACGATATTTGGTAGCAAGCGCATCTCACGCACACCCTTCAAAAAGCAAATGGAAATAACTCGCTGTTTACTGGAGATGCTGATGTACTCCGCACAACACCGGGTGGCGACTAGCAACCCTAGGTGCAAACTCCCAATCATGCATGAAGTTCAGTAAATGCCACGAATGCCCCATGCATGTCAGGTCAGTCATTTTATTACATCTCGGAAATAGGCCCAACTATGTCGGCCAATTTGGAAGCAGAGGGAAGTCCAGAGTAACTATAGAAACAAACAAACCAGTCTCTTTATATAGTCGCAACCCTCTGGTTAAATACCTTGTTTCTTCCATTTAAGTTCTATGGAGTTTTTGCACGTATATTTGTTTTATTTTTAAACATGTACTAAAGTCATTAGCAGCTTCCCAGTGAGGTGTTCTATGGCGCCCCCTTTAGAGGATCTCAGCGCAGTGCTGTTTGGATCTCTGCCAGCATCTTGAGCCGACTGCCCAGGGATCAGCTCCCCACCCCAGAGACTGAGATGCCACGGGCGTTAATGATGCATGATTGATGAGATGCCACCTTGGGTGTGTCAAGCACTTCCCCAGGACAATGCAGGTGGATACTGAACATTAGGCATCAAATATTCATTTTGAGAAATGCATTTTGCTTCCCCATCCTCAAGCCAAATGGTTGTGGCTTTATGAATTCATAGATTTATATTGACTGGCTTAGTGCATTTGTGCCATTACCGTGATGAGATACGCCACAATGGTATTTTGGACTGTGACGCCGACAAGAATGCCATGTTCCTTGGCCTCTTTACCACTTGCCTGATAAACTCACTTCTTCGTAATTTCTATCTATTTTCACAACCCCTATCAGCTCACTCAGGCTCTTGACGGCATGGTTTTGGACATCTTCTTGTTGGAACTCAAACCGATCTGGTTCACCTGATCAAGTTGTTCAGATATGAGCACATGCCTGAGCACAGAACATCCCTCCTCCTACCTATACCTACAAATTAACAGGAAGGAAAGCGGACGACGTTCTCTCATAGCAGCGCTGTCATTGCAACGAGCTGCGGAATGTGCCGGGCTCAGAATCCCCTGAATGAAGGTCCTCGAATTCTCACCACTTGCGTATAAATGCAGTCAGAACTCACATGTTCCGGTACATGGTGACCAGGCAAGTTGAAGGGTGGTTCGTTGCTGCACGTCCCAAAGCCCCCCTGTCCACCCCCCCGCGCCCAGACCACGAAATGAAACCTCAGAAGGAATATTTGTCCAGAGGAGCCTAGAAGTCAATATAGTCAAAATAGTCAAACTTGCAGCTGTCCCTAACCCCACTCAGACAGAAGCAGATCCTGAAGGATCCATCATTGATATCACTGTAATCACTTCCTCAACCTGTCTGCCTAGATAAATCATTTATTTCTAGTGCATTTTTAGGGTTTTGTGCTATTGTGCTACTATAAAAATGAATTGCATTCAGAGTTTAGGTACAGTAACCCAGAACCCTAAGAGGACCTCTGCTCCCTGGATGAACCAGGTGAAAACCACTCGGCAAAAACTCCAAACCCACCTTCTGGCCTAAACGACTGGGAATAACTTCCCTGCAAGAGGGAACAGCCTGCTTTCACACCTAAGCCCAGCATTCAGACCATCTGGCCCTGTGGATATGCAGCCTATAAAAATAGGGGACACCAGGAACCTGATATGTTTGGATCCGGTTCATCTGCGGGGAGGGGTGGAGTGGAGGAATGAAGTCCCACCATTTTTTCCTTGTTGAGCAACACCTCCCCCAAAGCTCAGTGATGGCTGCCCATGCCCCCCTTTCTCTTTGCCTCAGTAATGTCCTGGTGGACACATCAAGAACACATCATTGACTCTAAACTTGTGCCATCACCTGTCACTGAGGAAGCATCGGATCCTTGGATACAGACTTGATTTAGGGCCTGGTGATGTCTTCCTATCGATGCCCTTTATTAAAGCTGTGTATTTAATTGCCTGTGATGAAACGCATATCACTGTTTGGGTTTGTTTTTGCCGTAAGTGGATTCACTTGCAGTCTCTAAGGAACAAAATCCTACTTCATTTTTTAGCTATAATAAATAATAACAATAAAATCATTCAGTCTCTTGAAAATATGCAATTTAAACTTTTATGTAATGCAAACCAAAGTACCGGAAAGTATACAAAAAATATACTGGAATGACAGCACTGCTGTCTCAGTCCTCCAGAGTCTACGGTTCGAATCCTGCCCATGCTCCGTGTGTGTGGAGTTTGAATCCTGTCCCTGCTCCATGCATATGTGAGGTTCAAATCCCGGCCTGTGCATATGTGGGGTCAAATCTCACCCCTGCTCTGTGCATATGTGGGGTTCAAATCCCATCGCTGCTCATTCACTTGCGTAAAATGCAGTCAGAACTCACATGTTCCGGTACATGGTGACCAGACAAGTTGAAGGGTGGTTCGTTGTTGTCTGTCACTGCTCTGTGTGTATGTGGGGTTAAAATCCCGTCAGTGCTCTATGTGTGTGGAGTTCGAATCCTGCTCCGTGCATATGTGGGGTCAAATCCCACCCGTGCTCTGTGTGTATGTGGGGTTCAAATCCCGTCAGTGCACTATGTGTGTGGAGTTCAAATCCTGCTCCGTGAATATGTGGGGTCAAATCCCACCCGTGCTCTGTGTGTATGTGGGGTTTAAATCCCGTCAGTGCTCTATGTGTGTGGAGTTCGAATCCTTTATTTTATCTATTTAGCAGATTCATTTACATGAGAAAGCACTGTCAGTCCCTAGAGCAACTGGGGCCTAAGGGCCCAACTGAGAAAACACAACGAAGCAGAGCCCCTTTGTTCATCTCAGACACAGCCTCCTAACCCACTGAGATATGCGGCAATATTCCAATCAGGATGCACCCCAGTCCCTCTGTAACCCTGAGCCAGGTAGCAAGTTAGGAGATAGATAGATATGTCTCACAACTAGGATAAGCTTCTGGGCGATGGATTGGAGGTGTTACACATCATGTGCTCATGTAAAATACTCCAAAACCCCCATGCTTGATATGACTTGTGTTACCATTTCACTTGATTTCTAACCACATTTTAATTTCTTTACATTTTATTTAGCAGACGCTTTTATCCAAAACGACATACAAGTCAGGTGAAATAAACAAACTCGCTATCAAGGGGGGAACCTGGCGTTAGCGTTAGAGAAAGGCCAAGGATTTCACTCCACTAGGAGTCTTCTGCATTTCAGGAAGACGATTTGAAAAATGCACCAGAGTCATTCAGTGATTGGGGCGGGTGTGTGTGTGTGTGTGTGTGTGTGGGGGGAGGGGGGGGGTGGGCGCGTGGACTGATATTCGCAGGTTTTTAACACTCTGACTGAGAGAGGAGACGCCCTTTGCACCTGCACTGAGAGCGCAGCCGGGTGGTGGTCTGGACCGGCCGAGCCGATGGGGGTACGTGACGGTGAGTGAGCATGAGTGTGAGCGTGGAAGGATAACCTGCTGACAACGTCGTCTTCCCGGCAGGAGAAGATATTTTAAATAATTAATGGTGAAAAAGCTTACTGTGACCTCATATTTTATTCGTTTATGCATTTTGTGACAGTTACTAAACACCGATGTGCAGATCTCAGGGTCAGCTAATAGCTCGGGAGATTTAAAGTCTCTGTTGTCGCTGGTTTCACTGTACAGGGACACTCCCTCTCTGAGAGGCTCTTTTTATACCCAATCTGTCACGTCGGGAGCGGAGTCGACGGCGTGGGGCAGGCAGACGGAGCAAGCAGGCAGGAATACGGGGTAAAAATGGGGTTTATTCAGGGTGGAACGCAGGACAGGACACCAACATCAACTACCATCACGACATCAGAGAACATCAATGACTGATCTGGGGCACATTGACACAGATGCTGACTAAATACACGCAGGGATCAATCAACAACAGGTGGCCACGATCAGGTAATGAGGGGGCATGGCACACATGAGGCTCAGACGGGCGGATCATGACATAGCCCCCACCCTAAGGCGCGAACTCCGGGGCGCCCCAGGGAAGGGGCGGACGAGGCGAGGGAGACAGGACCTGAAAAACAAGAGTGGGACAGGTTACTGACAGAGAAACAAAACAGGCACAGGGGAAACAGCCACGACACGAGCTGGCACAGGACAGGGAATGTGGACAGGCACACTAGGAACGCAGACAGAGGGGGAACACCGACAGGCGAAACAAAAGGGCCAGGAGAGCAGAGAGGAGCCAGAGGAGAACGAGGAGCGGAGACAGGAGGGACGAAAGGGCGAGGGGCAAACACAGAGGCCAGACAGGAAAGGACGGGGGACTAAGGGGAGCCCGAGGGCGGCTGCCGGAGGGGCCGCGGGCGAAGGAGAGGAGGGAGCAGGAGGGGACCACAAGGGGGACAAGGAGACAGGACGAGGGACGGACGAAGGAGTCGAGGAGGGAGCTAGAGGGGGCACCAGAGGAGACGAGGAGGGAGCTGGAGGGGAAGCCAACGAAGGGAAGGAGGGAGGGGAAGCCGTGGCAGGCGACGCCACAGGCCGAGCCGGCAAAGGAGCATCCAATCGAGGAGCCGCCGGAGGAGGAGCCGCAGGCGACGGAGGAGCAGGAGCCCCTGGGCCCGCAGGTGACCCCCAAGTCCCAGCCAGGACGAGCGAGGGCGAGCCAGGGGGCAGGGCAGGACCCGGACCCCACGTCTGTGCCCCCTTCCCTTGCGGGAAACGGACAGGCGGGGCAGTCGTCGGTGCGGCCCTGGCCGGGGTTTAGGCTTACCCATCAGGGATGTCCCCGAGGGGTCCCACTCGAGCTCCTCCTCCAAGGGATACAAACTGAGCACGTATTTGTCAGAAAACAATAAAACTTCTCATTTGATGTGTTGTTTTTGTCCAATTTTCAATTAAATGTGGGTTTATACTATTTGCAAATCACTGGCTTCTGATTTATTTGCATTTTACACAGTACCCAAACTTTTCTGGAAACGGGGATATAGATTCTGTTATGCAAACGTGGGCATCACCAAGGGTGAATTTCTCCTCCACAAGGATCCTCTCGACTAGACTTCCACAGGCCCCTGGCAAAGAGGTGATGACTCATTCTCTAAGGTATTGGGAAAGCACTGGAATTCGGAACCTACATGCTGCTATTGTTAGCAATGGAAGAAAGACCACTCCCATAATCCTGTTGTCAATTACTTCCTGGGTCTCAGTAGACCTCTGTGGAGAGCAGAACACAAATTTCTGGTGGTAACGACATGTGTTGGTCAGGCTTGCCTCTTGTAGCCCTGCGTCATGTCGTGTTTGAGGGCGCCTGAAGCCCAAGTTTAATGTAATTTGACAGTGATGCTCATCCGACGTCTAGGAAAATTTAATTCAATGACAAAATCTTATTAAACAAAACACAAAGCTTAGTGTTAAACATTAATCTACAAATATAACAATAGATTCATATAAGTATAGATTACAAACCAAAGCATGTTTATAAAAACCAGAGACAAAACCAACACAATGATGTATAAGTAATTAGCTTTTTTATTGTAATGAATAATGCACTTCTTACACCATCATCCTTATAAAACATCATTTTCAACGCATTTTGGCAAGCATACTACAATAAGAACAGATAAATTGCTGAAAAAACTAAGTAATATGGAAAGTAACTAATGCTGAATTTACTGAATACAAATCACACACACTTCTACTGTGACTCCTGCAGTGACATTAAAAATTTAAACTAACACCTTGTTCTATCAGTTTCCATCAATTCTCATGCGTAACGATGCATCTTGATCTGTTCTCGAATGTTATTTTCCCCCATAAATTCTTCCACAATCTGTGGCTTTTTTGTAATACCCATAGCTAGTACCATTTCTACAATACAATTAGGCTAATCACGGGAAAGGCGTCGGCAGAACTAAGCTGAACAGGGCCCAGTGTGGATTAACTTACACTACATAGCAGGCCTAGAAATCCGCACACTCATGTATTATATTAGCGTAAATATTTGATGCTTTAGTGCAGTGTCAATAGTGTACACATTCAATAAACTTCGCATGAATTAGCATTATGTTCAATGGCAGAGTGTATCATTCGTTTTTATTTAGCCCAGCGATGGAAATAAAAGCAGGTTAAGAGCAGAGAGAGAGTGATGCAAGCATTAAAAGAGCTTCGAGGTGTCGTCCTCAAGCAGTCGGCCATGGTGCTCAGCCATGGGTGGACATCGGCGCGGTTTCTGCTTGCCGATTCCCACTTCACACCTTGTTCATCCAAACTCTGCAAGAAAGCACAAGGAAGTCAATGTCGAGAGAGCAGAGAGCAGGATGGGTGTGGATCACAGGGCCACAGAAGCTGTCAGGGCTATAGATGCTGGTGAACTTTGCTGTATTTTCCTTGAGTTTCTCTGTAAACCTCCCAGGCCGCAAACAGGACCAGGCTTCCTCTTTCAAACTTCTGCAGAGTCACTGAAAGGCCTCTTGTCATATCCTCTGATTACATACTCCAGAACATCTTGTAATCAATTGCAGGCAGGAGAAACTTTATACCACGTCCTCCAAACCAGAAATAATGATGCCTTTGATCTCCTCATCCCCCTTTTCCCCCACCCATCATATCTGGCCACCTCTGGAACTAAGGACCCCTTGTTGCCTGGGCTTAAACTCCCCCATTCCCCCATTCACATGGATGCCTTCTCCAAGGCCCTCTCCCTCCTCAGCCATGCCCCTGTCCATTGTTCTGGCTGCTGTGACTTTTCACCCTACAGCTATGATCTGTCATGGTTTCACGACTAACGATAAACACCAGAGCACTTTCCAAACCTTCGCCTATCGCGATGTCTTTTGTGATGGTTACTCCCATAATTCAATGCTGTCAATGGGCCATGAAAACCATACAGCTCTGCTCAGTACTGGCGAAAAAAAAATCTGTGCATCAACACGCTGTAATTATTAGGACAGCATGCTTCAGCTCTTGCAAATGTTTACATTCTAAAATGAGACCATTTACTTGGTTTTTTTATTGGGCTGATCCTGGGTGGTATTAAGTCTCTGCTTGTCCAACTGCCATCATGCACGATAACAGAACTGCCAGCCGTGCAGAGAAATGCCACACTGATAGAAATAACTTCATGCTGAAATCAAACCTGGGTGGTTACCTAGAACAGGTCAGAACTTAACAAAATGGTGCTGGAGCTGTGTGTAGACCACAGGTGACCCCTGCCCCTTTTCTCTGGACCAGCCAATCAGAGACAGAGGACCTGATAGGCATCTCTGTCCCCATAAGAATCGGAAGTCAGCCACGAGCCGATGAATGATGTGGCATTCCGTCGAGGATTTTCAGATTCGGGATAAAAGCACGGGACTAATCCCAGGCAACACATTCTTCACCGCAGGTATCTACCAACCAACCAACCAACCAACTTTATTTATAAAGCGCTTTAAAACAACCACACAGGACCAAAGTGCTGTACAGAGAATTTATAATGAAACAATTAGATTTGGGTAAATAAAAGTTCATAAAATTAGTGCATATACAAAATAAGATGATATACCATCAAATAAAACAAACTAAAATCAACATCTAACAAGGGATCGAAAGCCAAAGAAAAGAGATGGGTTTAAAAGCAGACAGAGAAGTCTGTCTAACATGCGAGGCCAGAACGTTCCACATTGCAGGAGCTGCAGCGGCGAAAGCGCGGCCCCCTCTAAACTTACGCTTAGTTGTAGGCACACTCAGGAGCAGCTGGCCAGTTGACCTGAGAGACCGGGAGGGTATGTAAGGGTGTAACAGCTCAAAGAGGTATGATCATTAAGAGCCTTAAAAGCAAATAAATGACTTTTAAATTGAATCCTACAATCTACAGGCAACCAATGGAGCATTGATAAAAACAGGCGAAATGTGATCATATTTCCGTCTGCCCGTCAGAAGGCATGCAGCAGCATTTTGCACCTTTTGAAGTTGAGTAATATAGGATGCACCTACCTCTACGTAATGCGCATTGGAGTGATCGAGCCCAGTGGTAATAAAGGCATGGATTACTGTCTCAAAATGCTGCTGGGAAAGAACTGGTTTTATTTTAACCAACTTAACTTAAAAAATCTAGATTTGACCACAGCCCTGATTTGGTTAGCATCTACCTTGACCCCCAAATTGGTGACAATTGGCTTAATATATTGTGCCAAAGAGCCTAATTTTAGGTTGGGGGTCTCAGTGGAGCAACCAAAAACCATCAAGTCTGTCTTATTATCATTACATTTTAAGAAATTATGAGACAGCCAGGCCTTAATGTCTTCAAGACACCTCAGTAATGGCAATATAGAATGAGAGACTTTCTTCTTTAATGGCACATATATCTGGCAGTCATCTGCATAGCAATGAAAAGCTATGTCATGCTTCCTAAGTATGGATCCAAGTGGGAGCAGATATAAAAGAAAAAGCAAGGGACCTAAAACTGAGCCTTGTAGGACCCCACACAGGAGGGGAGCAGAGGAGGACACATGGTCACCTAAGCTCACACAGAATGTTCGATCCACCAATTATGACTTATAGCACTCCAAAGCTAATCTGCTGACACCCACACACTGCCCCCACCAGAGAGTAAAATAGCATGATCCACTGTATCAAAAGCTGCAGTCAAGTCTAAAAGTACATGAATATTAATCAATCCTTTATTGTCCCTGTGGGGAAATTCTTTTTACACCTTCCTCAACTTGGTCTTTATAGAGCAAGCTGTCTGTGAGGGACAGCTACCTGTTGGGGCGCCCAGGTAGCTGGGGGTTAAGGGTCTTGCTCAAGGACCCACAGACATACTGAGGCTGGCTTTGAACGACCAACCTTGTGATTACAGGCACACAGGCTTAGTCCACTGAGCCACACAATTGCCAGAGCTGGGCCCAAAAATATGCCGTTAAAAACCTTTAAAAGGACTGATTCCGTACTATGTAAAGACTTAAAGCCAGATTGAAAAACCTCTAAAATATTTCTTCCAGAAAGGCCATTAGTTGATCGTAAACTATCTTTTCTAGAATTTTTACAAGAAAAGGCGGTTTAGAGATGTAATGATTAAAAACTGCAGGGTCAAGAGCGGGTTTTTTTAATAAGAGGCTGGACAACTATGTGATTAAAATTTTTAGGGAGTATACCCGAAGATAGACTACTATTTACCAGCTTAAGAACCCAAGGCCCCACAGTGAGGAAAATCACTTTAAACAGTCGTGGAAACAACATCATTAGGAGAACCTGCAGGACTTAGATGATCAACAATCTCCTGTAAGGAAGTCAAAGTTACAGGCTCAAAACTGTCAAAAATAGCAGAGCAAGAAGCAGATACTGAAGGATCATAAGCAACAGGAGCTATAAGAGCCCTGGTAGAGGTGACCTCCTCAGTGAAAAAGTGCAGGAAGTTTTCACAAGCTGTGAAAGAGGGTTCAATACTGTCTGTCTTTGGAGCTTTGAGAACAGAGTCAATCGTCCTAAATAAAACATGAGGATTATTACGATTAGACAAAATAACTTCAGATAAAAATAATCTTTTAGCATCTTTAATTACTGTCTGAAAACGACGCCAGCAGTCCTTTAACATTTTAAGTGACACCTGTGGTTTGTCCTTTCATTTACGGTCGGCTGGAAGACGCTCAGGTCGGGCAGCTTGGGTCGTGTCGTTCAGCCAAGGCTCAGATTTGGTTTCAGGCTGCTTGGTTTTTAATGGAGCCACAGTGTTCAATACAGTCTGGCAGGTGGAATAAAACCATGAGCTCAGCTCCTCAGTTCCGCTGTATAAAAACTCAGAGGCGCTACAGTTCTGGTTAAAAGCAGATGAAAACTGAACAGCAGAGGAGGAGTTAAAAACACGACAGCGCTGAGCAACAGTGCGAGGTTTGACTGTGGTGCAGGCAAGGACAACATCAAATAATACAGGACTATGATCGGAAAATACAGCGTCACAAGCCTCCAAGCTAAAAACAGGAAGACCACATGATAAAAGAAGCAGCAGAGCACCTCTGCTATCCTGGCCAATCTGTATTGTGCAAGGGGTTTTCATGCTAAAGGGAAACTTCTGTTGTGCTCAAATAAGACAATAAATCCAGGGAAGGTGAATGGTTGGACAACTATCCCACAACAGTAAAATAAGAGGTACTCAAGTTGAGCAGTACTTCTTTTGGATATGCAAATTTCAGCACTCAACTAAACATTAATGTTAGAAACAATGTATCCGCAGGAGGTTTGTATGCATGTATGCCTTTTCTAAAAGTACATCTGGGTGCCCAGTATTGAGGGAACTGGTAGGACTGCATGGCCAGGTTAGCAATGTATAACCACCGTCCGAAAAGAAGCATGGTGTATTTTACCTACATTTCACAACTGCAGCTTGTGAAAAGGAATCAGTCCTTGCTGTCCACCGTCTGTCAGGCCCACTGCATATGTATGCACTCCAGCATTGTTGTCCACAAACAGCCACCACCAGGAGTCTGTAGATGTAGCTGTTAAGTGTCTGCTTCAGCAATGCATTATTGGACACCCACCGAACCACCGCGGTGGTGTCTTTTTTCACAATGGAACACCTCACTGTGTCAGACAGGTTTGTGGTAGGGAAGGATGGTGCCAGGTAGCTCTCGACGATGGCAGGAAACTCCACATGGTGCTGCTCCTTTCGGGAGACGAGCAGCGTACGGCTGCTCAGGAACGGCATCGGGATCACGCTGCTCCATCAACGATATAATGGGCAGGTGTGGATTTCACACAGGCACTTGGGGGAGCCAATGTGGGGCTAAAGGGCACGTCTCCATCTGCCCCCGCTCTGTAGTGCTGCCAAGCCATTGTCGGGGGCTGACAGATGGTGCCACATTAGGGAGGGGGGGCTAACTTCTGCCTTTTGGGAAAGGAATGTGGACCTGATGGCTTCAGCGATACCAGCACTGGTGCGTGCACTTGTTTGTGTCCCTGTGTGTCTTTGCACAGTCATGTGATCCAAAGAATAAGCACTATTACCTGGACAAGGACAACAGGCGAAAAGATTAGGGTCCCTCCTCCATACACCAACCCTGGGAAATAGACTAGGCCAGTGTTTCCCAATCCGTTCCTCAGGAACCCACAGACAGTCCACGTTTTTGTTCCCTCCAAGCTCCCAAAATGTGGACTGTCTGACAGGGACCTTGGAGGCAGCAAAAACATGGACAGTCTTTAGGTCCCCAAGGACCGGACTGGGGAACACTGGTGTAGGCTACATACTCAATAGCCTGTTGAACTTACAGCTCGCAACTGACTCAGAGCAGGTTTTATGAAATATCAGTAAAGAACATTAGCCTGAGCTAAGGAAAGCAGCTTTAAAAGTAACTTTTTTCAGCTGTGTTTAATGCAACAAACAGATTAAATATTAATAAGAGTCCTCTGGCAATGGGCAGCGTTCCCACTGTGTGAGACAGTAGTCAAAACGCCAGTTAAACAACTACACAAATGCTCATATGAACCCGAGAGGATCGGGCGAGTCCCTAATCCCTGCATTTGATACTCTCTACCTTTAGTATTCATCAAGATAACCCTGCCCAAGGGGAAACACACACTTCATGGGGAATTAATAATGCTGAAGAACAATGATCATTATTGTATTATAGAACAATATAATATATTTTTTATTTAAGTGCATCTTGAACTCCAACAATTCAAGCAAAACACCATGTAGCCTTCCAGTCCTGTATACATTTTTCTAAAACCTCTACTCTATTTAACAATGCCTGCTGTGTTTTTGTAACCCGATCTGAAATGTGTTGAATTGCTATGAGATGAAATCCCTAGCGAAAAAGAAAACCGGATTCTGTTGCAGTACACATTTCAGCATGAATGTGTCGTGCTAGCATAAACCTTTGCTACGGCACAAAAATTCTGCAATTTTGAAGGCAAGACCAGTTTAGTAAGAGTTTATATCAGCCATGAGTTCCATTCAATATTCGCAGTCAACAGCTCCTTGACAATCATCCAACCAAACAGCTCGGCAGGTCTTTTGATGTTTCCATGTCACCATAGAGAACGCAAAAAAAAAATCTCTCGCATGGTAGGACCATGAGGAACACCTAGACTTGGACACGTGGTAGGAAGAGGATCCAAGGAATGGGCACATGATCAAACAACTGGACATTGGCTTTTACTGCGTATATCTTGCGACGTATTAATCAGAGAAAAGCTCCTGTTGAACCTAAAGACCAGAGAGAGCAGCCTGGATGACGGCATAAATTAGGGCGTAAATTAGGGCGTAAATTAGGGTATAAATTAGGGCGTTAATTAGGGCACTCAGCTCCTGTCAGTAGTGGCCCTTCAC
>JABFEB020000082.1:1556804-1570008 GCA_019775895.2 Stomatorhinus ivindoensis
GACGATTTACGGCGGGGAGCCACATCCTCTGTGCACCGGGCGCTGCATTCGAGCAATAAAACACAACCCCCCCCCCCCCCCCACCAACTTGTCGCCCTTAAGTATGACCCATGCCTTTTAATAACCAGGAATGATGACCCGCAGGGAGCATAGACTCCACCTTAGACCGTATCCCCTAACAATGTTTTGGGTGTATCCTGCCCCCGGCCAGTTCCTGGTTACTTTAGATCCACCCCCCCCCCAAGATCTCAGGTTAATTCCACTTGACATGAAGCCTTTCAGAAGTGCAACTTTGAATTCTTTTGAAGGCCTTCTCTGTTTCACACCTGTTCAGACCTTTGTTCCGCTAACTTCCTTATGTTCTCATCTCTTTTTTTCCCATGGGACATACCTGAGGCTGAAAGGAATCTGTCCTCATTCAGAGCAGGAATGTCCCCTTTGGCACTTCCACGGCCTGGGGGCCTTTCACGCCCCCCCACCACCAGCACCACCTTTTGATGAGCCCGACACGTAAAAGCCACTTTACTTCCTGGTCCCACCACATGAGGTCAACTGGAACAAAAATGTAAGTGCCTATAAGATGGCCTGGGGGTCATGGCATCGTAATGTAACGCGATGCTGCATTCTTGGTGCAGCTTGCCTGGACGCCCCGCTTGCGCGGAAGGCAGCGATGGGTCCTTCAAGGGCAGGATTCCCATGCATGCTGACAATTCAAATGTGGCTCAACTCAGACCTGTTCACTGTCGTGGACATTTGGCAAAATAATGATGACCACCATCCCTCCATCCATCCATCCATCCAGACATCCATCCATTTCTGTACCAGCTTGTCCTGTGCCAGGTCACAGGGGTCCAGAGTCTATCCCAGAAGTTGTGGGCACAAGGCAGGGAACAACCCAGAATGGGGTGCAAACCCGTCACACACACATACACATATACACACACGCACACACCATTCACTTACACGAATGCACTTATGGGCAATTTGGTAACGCTAATCAGCCTCAGCATATTTTTGAATTGTGGAGGGAAAATGGAGTCGCTGGAGGAAACCCCACGACGACCCAGAGAGAAATGCAAACTCCACACGCACAGAGCTAAGGTGGAGACTCGAACCTCAGCCCCAGAACTGGTGACCCGCATCGTGCTGTCTTACCCCGGTGAGCGTGGCCTCTGACCTAGGCGATGGTGACGCAGCACAATGCTGGTCCACACGTGCATTAACACTTTACTCTAATGCTTTTGACCGTCCATCAGAAATGAGATTGATTCTCCTACACGGCCTTATGAGGATATTATCCACATAGGGAACGTGAGCTTGTTTACACAGAGGAATTCAGACGCAAAGGCAATGCAAGGTGCTTCACAAAGACAGGGTCAGAATAACCACTGAGCAGGACTTGTCAAAACATGCATTAGGTTAGTTACCATCTCTAAATTGATCGTAGTGCGTACATCTATGTTCATATGCCCTGTGAAGGACTGGAAGCTCGTCCAGGCTGTATTCCTCCCTTGTGCTGCCTGGGATAGCTGCCCCCCCCATCCCATGACCTGTCCAGGATTAGCACTGGACAGATGGATATACAATTTATGTCAAAAACAAACACACAAGCCGCACGATTGGGTTATATGACAGCGGCAGGCGCATCAAAGTTTAATCTTGAATCTGGATAAATAGCTTTGGGCATGAATTTGTGCTGCTCCGCTTGGATCAATGCGAGGCTACGCTCTTCTTCACAAAAGTGACGGGAACCTGCTGTACTCGCTGTCCACAAGAGTTATGATGTCGGGCGACACAAAAAACCCTGGCTTCACTGGCCAAGGAGCTCTGAGCATCAGCGTCGACGGCGCAGCCGCTGCGAGTCCTGTACAGCAGATGCAACCTCCCAGCCCCGCAGCTGCATCCCACATGTTTAACACGCTTGTGGATGCCGGTGCATTTTTGGCCAAGCCTGCACCGCAGCTTCCGCACAATCGCCCCCACCGCCATTCCATCTTCTGGGGCTCTAAACGTCTATCTGGAAGCCAAAAAGTGCGGACGGCTTTAGATCGCCAGATATTTCCCCAGGGTTTCGGACCTAGAGACCCAGCCCACATTCTGGAGGCCCATTTCCATAATTGCCTACAGCCAAATCATCTTGGATCGCTGCCATTCCAGATCACTGCAGATAAGCAGGTACTGCTGTGGTCAATATTCAGACCCCCAAGGAAGAACAGGTGCTGTAATGTCAGTGATTTAAGGTCTGCCGGCTATCTGAAGTTTTTCTTTCTGAGAAAGGACCAGCCGCAATCCCACCCGGGATTACAATCTTAATAATATCTCTTAAGGCTTGAATTAAAAAAAAATCCTTTCCCTCTTTGGCCTCTCCTTATCAGGCTCTTCTGAAGAGCAACGTAGCAGTAAGTGTTGCGACCGCTTTAGTCGGCATGATACTGTCGCTCCTTTTAATTACATGGGAGAAAAACGGCAGGACTGTAGTTCTAAGTCAAACATCACTGATTGCTGAAACAACATTTGAAGGCGATGAAACTGAAATGAAGCATTTTACGAAGAACGCTTGCGTTTTCTCATGTATAAATACATATGCCGTAATGTTATGAATATATACGAAACATTATATGATAGCTATTGGTTATTACTTTTAATTCTCTCTCGTTATTATATTATTATAGTTAAAACCAGGCGAGGAGCAATTTTATTGACATACGTTTTTGCGTTAGTGTCAAATGACATTTCTGCATATAATTTCGTGTATACAAACAAGACCTTAAATCGGCTCTAAGTAAATAGGTTTCCATGAAATGTAACGTGTCAAATCTTTTTATGGGTAGCCTGTAGCAAACAGAACAAAGGCACGATTCTTCAGATGCATTCTTAGTATTTTCGCAGTGTGAATGAAAGAGCCGTTTTACAGGCTCATTTTATGACCAGTTTCAGCGCTTAAATTTGTCAACAGAGGCGCGATGCTCCGCTTTGACAGGTAATCCACCCCCCACCCACCCCGCAGCGCGTACGCGAGTGGGCAAAAGGCGCGCACTCGCTAATTCTATGATACGTCACCGCGCTCGCTCCTCTTCTCGCGCGCTAGTTAAAAAGAAGGAGGAAAGCAAAAAGAAACATGTGAGCGATTTGAAGGTCCAGTGAGAGTGAACTTAGTGCTACTTTTTTGACCTAACACACCAACCACTGTGCAGTAACGGAATTTAACTTATGGAAAGGCAAAAAAGTTAAGCTGACATCAAAACACTGTTTTATTTTAATATCAGATATTGTTTTTATTTCTGTGTTATGTCATCATAACCAGCACTTCAATTTATTTATTTTTAAGTACTATTTTCTTTTAAATATATTTAATAGAGATTTCTTTATGCATATATATATATATTCAAGTAAATTATTATAAGCACTGTTTACCTCTTTCTCGTAACAAAAATCTTAGCATTTTATTTTTTCATATAGATAAATAGTTGCATTTGCCGTTTTTTAATTTTTGTTTTGCTAAAGCATTTTGAGCATGAAACATTTAAAATTTGTACTGGTGTTGGCAATCGCGGTTAACGTCTGGGAATGTGATGATGCAAAATTCGGTGAAAAGGGTGAAGTTAGTCCAAGGAGGAGGAGATGTTACGATGGAAGCCTACCGAAGCGCCTGAAAAAGAGAGAGAGAAAACTGTCAGTGGACAGCGGCAGCAGCGGGGAGATTTGTCACAGACTGTACCCTCGCGTGTCCTGCTGTCCCACCAGGAGAGCCGCCTATCAGATTCTTCACCGGCGAGACGCCAGGGTATGTTCGGCACGTTGCATTCTTGCATGTCTAGATGAGTCTCTGTATTTCACAACGCTCGGGGAGATATGCATAACTGCGTTTGCACATCTTATCTTTGGAGGCAAAATTGTGCATGTTGCAAATAACCATTTGTAAATGAGAGCCGTAGCTTGATGATCGGTTTCCAAATGCTTTTTGTGTGGGGCTCGGGGATCATCAAAGTGCTATGCGGTTTGTAAGTGTGAACAGTGATAACTGCGCAGAAAAACAACAAGTGTTACGGGAGCGAAAAGACAGCAGGGCAGAAGTAGGGAACCTTTTCTTGGCCGGGGCGCGAGCACAGCGTTCCAGTGTTACCATGGTTATAGCTCTCTAACCTTTCGCGTTCACGCGGAGCGGAAAAGTGCGGCTTATAAATCGACCCATAGCCGCCGCGGCTTCGGGGCTGCACTGACTCGATTTCAGAGTCCGTGCTCGGACAAAGCTAAAACGAGAGACGCCAAAATAGGGATTTCCAGGGTTTTCCTTCTGTATGATGTAGTTTAGAATCGCTGTACCGTTGTGCATGCAAAAACAGATCTATAATAATAATACGCAGCTGCAAGGTTTATTAATCTGAAATAATGATAGTTAGCATCCCGACATAAAGATCAGTCCTAGATACTTTTACATAAGTGTTTTCCAAATGTTCCGATCAGTGAACGTAAACGGCTGTCCCATAAAACACGAGCGCCTGACAAATTCACAAGATATGCACACGAATCTCCATTTAATGCGCGTTATCGAGGCGAGTGCATGTTTCTGTAATATAACGCTAAAAGATTCCCGGTGGCTCAGGAGGGGGAAGAAAGTTGCCGTCCCTGACGCAATTATAAAACAAAAAGCGGTCAGATTCACATTTCGCCGAGTTCACGGTAGAATTCCCCCCATTCTCATGTAAACAGGTCCGGCGAATCAACATATGTGACTGGGTGGGAGCTCACTTTGTTTTGTGACAAAAAGCCATATTGCATCATTTAATTTGCCCAAGACATGCAAATAGGCAAAAATCAATAGAACAAAAAGGGGTCGACTTATCCGCCTCCCTACAACAGCGCTTGCCCACACACGGAGTCTTTCTGCTTATGGCTAAAGAATAACAGCAATACCATTGTGTTTGTTGATTTCGCTAATGGGTGTAGCTGGGGAACATCATTCTCCTTCAGTCCACAGTTCTGACCATGGGGTAATGCCGTTTATAGGGCAACCCAACCCCCTCACCAACTTACACCGATTCCCAGATGACCATAAGAAGAGATTTTATTTCAGTGTAAAATATTCTAGCACCGGTATCATTTCAGTCCTGCTGTGCGCTTTCTTATGTATGATACATGTTGTTATGCGACTTGTATAAACGTTAATACAGTTGCGGATAATCGCGATACGACTCCCGTTTATCATTTCCGCATACTTACAGAACGTACAAGAGCATACCGCTGTCACCAGGCAAATTATGCACTGTTTTTAAATGATTTACTGAAAGCCCTTGATGATGTCCACTGATAAATTACATTAGTACGTTTGCTCAGCCAGACACCACTTGTTCAGATATGACTGGAGTTCGGAGTTAAAGCTTAACAGCTCGGTTACGTCAACCTCCCTTGAGTGAACTGTTTATATAATATCGGTTTGATAAATACCCAGGTATAACAGCGACTACAAAAAGTAGTTTTTAATCGCAGCACTTTGTTCATAGTAACGTAATGGCAACATCGTAAATATTTATCGCAGCTAAAACATGATTAATCGCCCGCCTCTATGCAAATTACGGTGCTGCTGGTAGCCGTCGTTGGAAAACCATGAAACAGTATTCGGAGTGCGTCTTTACTGGTTATAAAGCATGCTTTGCTACACGTGCGGAATCCCGTAGCTGTTAGACTGAAGCCTGACGGGAGCACATTTATAACATCCAGGCTTTTTGCGGCTGCGCTGAGGAGACCGCTGAGTCTTGTGGGGGGGAGGAGATGTTGTGAGACGTCCAGTTGGATCCTGGTGAGGGTGATGGCAGTGTTGGAGCCGATCCCGCGTGGCATATGGGCACAGGGCATGGCTGAGTGCACCCAAATGCTCCGGCCCCGGGACGGGGGTGCCAATCCCCCATACTGTAAATCCACGGTCAATTTAGAATAACAAATCAGAGCGAGGCGCACGCCTTCCGTGGGCGGTAAGACACCACGTAGAGACAGATTAGGGGAGACGACGTGACAGCGTAAAAATGACTCACTTACACCCGAATGTGTCTTTTTTTAATGCAAAGGTGTTGTAAACAGAGCCTGGAGGGAATTTCCTAACAGGGGGGTTGTATCACGAAGCAGGATCTTTCTTCTTAGCTAGATAACTCCTCTGATTTAAGTAACTCCAGTTTAAATGGACCATGCAAGGGGCATGCAGACCATCCCCAGTTTGGTTACACTCCCTCCTTACAAGGGGCATACAGGCCTATAACTATGATCGATGTGACATAGTTCTTTACTGGCAGCAGATTTATAAATATGTCTCTTGTCCTGAAATCCACCACTGGCATCTGGCTGCCAGGTGCCGCACTACGGATGTTAAGCGGTTTGTAGCGTCGAAGTGTAAGTGGTCTCAGTTTTTCTTGGAAATGTCAGTTTGGCATCTGTGGGGTGGGAGCAGTCTGGTGGAGGTGTTCGTCACTGCGAATCATCTCTGCCGGTCATTCGTGTACCGTTACTCTGAGATCTAACCTTTTTTTATGTAGCAGATGCTTTTATCCAAAGCGGCATACTTTATTTTATTTTATTTTTCGAGAAAGCAGGCCTGGTGAAAATGGGGGGAGGAGTCTTAAAGGCCTTGCTTAGGGGTCCACCTGTGACATTACTTTGCTGATCCTGGATTTGATCCTGCAACCTGCTGACTGAAGACACAGCGTTCATCCTACCCTGGGCCGCCCCCCCCCCCCAAAAAAAAAAAAAATCTTTGTAGAATCTTAGCTGGTAATCAGATGTGGGTTAACTCCTTCAGAGGCAGCTATGCTAACCACTAAATCAACGCAGGTTGCAAAGTTTCGGCCCTCACTGTCATATTTGGCATCGGTCCCGTTGATTTATAGGTGCTTTATAAATTAAACCAGGTAATCATACGCAGGCAAAGGCTGGATAGTTACATATCATGCTACACATTGATTAGCAGGTGGAAGTCTAAGCATGGAGGTATATCGTCATGAGGATGTCATGAATGCTAGTTTAGCATTTCGGCTCGGTCAAGATCTATTGTCATTTGAAGATTCTATTGCAGTCTCACCTGTAGCCGTCGGAAAAAGAAAGACTTGGATAGGGAGCTGCGTTCTCCATCCATCCCTCCCTTGCCCCCCCGCCCCTTTCTGTCTCTCTCGGCATCCCCTGTTCACACGCATGTTTTCTGAAGCGCCATACGTGTCACACCGCGTGACTCATTCCCTCCGCTCGCTAAGCACAGGACATAAAAGGCCACCACAAGCCCGCATTGTGATGGTAGGGCTGACGTCAGTGCCCCTGGCAGTTGCCATTGCGCGCGTTACTTTTGGGGCATTTGTTTGGACAGACGCGACCGGGGGGGGAGACGCGCTACCCCGAGCTACCAGTTACGTCAGCCCCTGTTTGGGGGACTGTTTACCCGGCGGCGGTTTGATGAAGACCGAGTTATGACAGCGCCCGTCAAAGTCACCGGGGGCAGCTGGACAAGGGTACACGTGCTCGCGCCGAGGGCTTTATTGCTCCAGACGGCCTGCTGATTTGTTGATCCAGAAACCGGAGCAATGGGTCCCGCGCAACTCCTAATTAGTGTTTACGCCAGGACCTCACACGCTGCGGAGGGCTGCCCTGCACCAGCCGGTGCCGCTGGAGCGGCACCGGGCCGGAAAGATAATCCCGCGTCTCGCTTCAGCTAATTTGCTACATAAACGACTCCGGCTAATTTCCCCTGGAGCCCCCGCTCAGGCCGTTCTCTGTGGGTCAGGCACAGCGTGACTGCTTTGAGCCGACCCCGGTCCTCATTAACGCCCCGCACTCGCCAAAGTGACTTCTGTGACAAACAAGCAGACTGTTTAGTTTGTTTCCTCTGTTTCCTCTGGCCCCATCCCAGGTCTTCTCCACCAACAACACAGAGTGCGCACGGCTCTTGGACGAGATCAAATGCGCCCGCTGCTCGCCTCACGCCCAGGTGCTCTTGCACGCCCCGGCCCCCGCAGCCGCATTGCACCTGGAGCCCCGCCTGCCCCGGCTCTGCCATGACTACTGCCGGGAGTTCTACTACACCTGCAGGGGCCACATACCAGGTAACCAACCACACCAAACTGCTGCTCTTCTCCCAGCCACGCCCACACATGTGCGTGACCCCCTGACTCCTGAATGCAAGCTCACGGCTCGATGATGCCCCCGCAGGCATCCAGGTGGATGATAATAAGCCCTTACTGCTCTACAGCAGCCGCCAGACATCCTCGCCATAGCAAAGAGCTTTTGAGAGATGTGGTTTTATTGCTTTTGGGGTTTCGTGAGACATCGGTAGACTGGACCATGAAGACGGGAAAGCAGAAGAATTGGGAGAATCTACATTCATTGGATAGAAGTGTCCTGCCTTGATTGCAAATGTGCATTTTGGCTCTTCCCCCGCCCTCAGGAGAGGTGGCTGACTGTTCCAGCTGTAAATGAATTGCCCCATTACTTCATTTCCTCCCAACCTCCAGTCCTGGAGGTCTGACGTCAGTGCCTGCCCCCCTCCCCCCTCATACCTGCTTGATCATTCCTAGGTGTGTCGGTTCTGGATACAGTCTAGACGTGACTGACCCCAGTCCTCCTTGCCACCGGGGAAGCTGCCTCGCACGTTGTTTGTTTTTCTTGGTGGCGAATGCAATGAAAACTTAAAACCAGCAGAACTGCCAGCAGTCGAAATAGAACTGAACTCCGTGGTCTGAGTCTGGGCCAAATTTCTATCAGTCAGGATTTTATATCTCTTCTAGGGTTGGGGTAATAATTTGATATTGTATTCCATTGTTGTTGAAATGCATCTTACTCTACAAATATTGTTGTTGCGCGTCACACCCTTAGCTCATTAGCGCATACCCAGCTAATAATACAGCACGCGGCCCGGCCATCCGACCCCCCCCCCTCCCCCCACCCCATATTTATCCATAACAGATTAGATCCGCTAGGAGACGCAAACAGAAACCCACTAATTGCACGTTCAGATTACATTATGGAGTCGCTTAAGCGTACGGTCGGCCACCCTGAGGGGAGAGGGTCACCGTCCAGTTGCCATCAGAGGGGCCTGGAGGTAAACCGGGCCAGCCGTGCAACCACGGGGCTTTGGGGGGGGGGGGGGGTGGTGATTTGGAGGTCCAGGGGCAGCTTTCGCCACCCCGCGTCAGCATATGCAGTGACGAATGACACATTTATTTTTCTACGAGAGGCTGTGTGTACGTAAAAACCGCTGAAGTGAAGATGTCAAGTGCCCAGGGTGGCCACCCAGGTTGCCTTGGAAGATAACCAGATGGAGGCCCCGCCCGAGCCGCGAGTGCCGCGGATGTAGCAGGGGAGGAGCGCGGTAAGGTTAGGAAGCGCCGCACTGCAGACGGGCAGCCGCGGGATGTCGCGGTATGTTCTGCCATGTGTTTATGTGAGCAGCTGGCCATAAATTGCTCAAATTGGACGGTTTTGTAAACATACATAATTCAAGTTTCAGATGCTTTTTTTTTCCCCGTTGTAGATTCTGTAAAGCCACAATCTTTATTTGTGTACTTGTCTGTTTAATGGAGATTAAAATTGACTCCACGTCGGCATATACTGCGAGTTTTTACAGTTTCTTGGATGTCTTCATTTAATTCATTATGCGGGTTGTAGAGAGATGTTTGATTGAGTTGGATCCGGTTTTTCACTTTTCCAAAAAAGTAAAATTCATAAGTCTGGTAGAAAAAAATAGGTTGGTGTATACTTTCCAAGATCTTTAAGATGAATAATTTAAATTCCGAAGTGCTGACAGATGTGGCACAGGTACGTCCCTGGAGAAACTCTTCTCATCCTGGTCTCCAGTGAACAGGCCATCCTCTGGATTCAGAAGCTCACACGGTTTAGGTCATCATGGACTTTATCCACTGTGGCCCTGTACCTAACTAATGAAAGGACAGGTGATAATTTCTACACGTTTTTATGCATCAGACCAGTGGCCTCAAGGACTGAAGCCTCTTCAGGGCTTGTCAGAGGAAAAAACAGATTTACTTTTTTTATAGCTTGCAAAATTTCCACTCGGGTGTTTTTTTTTTTAATCTATGCATATTTTTCCTGTCTCCCTCATCTCGAGGTCTTTGGAATCACTGTTACGGTTAAACGGCTTCTGGAAGTTGCAGTTATTTGTTCAATTAGTGCTTCTTGCAGTTGAGTCTCATAGTTTATAAATCTTACTACCAATGTCCAACTCCATATTTGAAAGTTTTCATTCAGTCTGTCCTGACCTAAGCCAATGCTACCTGAAATCTCTGTACCAATGGAGATCATGAGATTAGTGTGCTCTCATTGAGTGTATATGCATACTTGACCATACTTGTGTTCTCATGTACACCTGTTACATCATCTCCCCTTGCCAAAGACCAGTTCCAATACTCAAGAACAGAAGTACAGAGGATGGTAAAAATCCGCAGATGTCATTCTCGCCCCACCCAAGATTTCAAGGATACATCGGTTGCATCCTCGCCAAACGAGGCCAATCCCATGATTCATTGCAGCCCAAGTTCATTCTTGGAAGGCAAGTTAGCAAGACTGGTCTTGCCAAGACCAGAAGTATAATCTTTGCGTTCTTGGTATTGAGAAACACCCACTGAGGCCATTGCGTCTATGAAATCTGGGTTGATTTCAGGGTCTTTGCTGGGCTACGACTTGAAGTCCAATCGGCTCAGCTGAGCCAGCATGTCTCCGAAGCTCTAAACACGTGCCCATGAGTTACAGGTTTCCATGGTGACATTGGGTTTATTAGTATAGGGATAGGGATATCGTGTCATCACGTGGTTGTTACATCATAACAAGTCGCACTTCTGCGTTTTGCAGAGCTGTTCCAAGCTGATGTGGATGAATTCTGCCAGTACTATGGGAGACGAGACGATGGCCTGTGCTTCCCCGACTTCCACCGGCAGCAGACACGAGGTCCAACCACCAACTACCTGGACCTGGAGGATGAGAAGCTAGAGAACATCAACAGGTTCGTCTCGAGGGACTCGCTTCTTGCTCATTGGTGAGTCAGCGCGGTATGGGCACATGACTCGAGCAGGCTCGGAGATGGCTGACTCGTCGTCGACAGTGGGGGTCCCACCTAGGAGCATGGCTCACCTCAATAGGTGGATGAAGAGGATGGGGCTGGAATCCACCTCAGCCCCATCCTCTTGCCTCCAGAGAGCACCATTTATTCAATGGGAAATCTGGCCAGCTTTAATCGTACAATCAAAGTGCTTCAGCTGCAGCTCTCCCCATTTGCCACCCCACCACACCACACCCTGACTGGTTCATGGATGCTTTGGTCTTTTGTGTGTGGCCCCAAACCACTCCTGGTGGAGAGGGCCATCTCCGCGGAAACGGGCGGGCAGCCCAGCCTCGTTTCTCATCGATGGTGCTCGCCCTATCCAACAGCTCCTTTTCACTCCGAAGAGCTGTAATTAGGCCCCTGGGGTGGCTGAGCTGGTACAGGCAGACCCTCTTTGGAAGGCCAAGATGTAGTAGGAGATCGCAGCTCCCTGAAGCCTTTCTCAGCGCCAAAGCATCTAAGCGCCAGTCCATCTCATTCACTTAATGGGACCCTGGCAAGTCAAAATAACAATAAGCTGAGAATTCTGGGTACCTATGAGATTGAAGTCACCAGATGGCATTCCTGCTTAAAGAGGTTCCCCCCTTGAAGGTCAAATGACACTGTATCTTGCTGTGACTAGTGAACTGAGGTCATGTTTCGACACTTCGCCGGGAACGGTTAATGTCGGCGGAGTGTGCATTAGAGACATGTAGAGGGTAAAGGCACATGGCATTCGTACGGCTATAGCCCACTGTCAGCTGCATAGCGCCGCTTCCTCTGCCAGAAAGTCCTCTCATGAGTGTGGCCAGTCTTATCCGCAAAGAGCTGGAGAGTGTGCAGGTTTTTGGGGTAACCTTTAGGTCAGCTGTTCAAACCCTGGTGTGAGGACTCTTCAGCCAATCGATCCTCTAATTAGTAATCTAATTAGGGAGCTGCAATGAAAACCCGCACACACAGTGGCCCTTTGCGGATAAGATTGGCCACCCCTGCGTTAGTGTGTGGTCTAGGGTCACTTTCTCACAGCAATGCTGTGAGCACGTTTACTGTGAGCGGGTGCCGCCAGAACGTGCCACTGTCCCGCCTGGTCACAGCTGGCATCGGATGTTATGGTGCGGTTGCCATTGGAAACAGCTGGCTCCTCCCTCATCTGTCAGGAAGCACAAGCACAACTGCTACTGCGTCCGAGAGGTGATGAGCGGCCTGCGGCAGCTGGTGGGGGCAGTGCACTGCGGGGACGGCTCCCAGCGCCTCTTCCTGCTAGAGAAAGAGGGCTACGTGCATATCCTGACCCCTGGCATGGAGCTGCTTCGAGAGCCCTTCCTAGACATCCACAAACTGGTCCAGAGTGGCCTGAAGGTGAGATTGCCGACCCAGTCACAGCACGCAGTAAGAAGGTCGCCTGAGGAGTTGGCAAGTGTTTGTGTGGTCCTTGCTACTTGGTTACCAGTGGACTAAAGCTTGGGTTCAGAAATCAGTCCAAATGGGAGCACCCAGAATCAGTCAGACTCCATAAGCACTTTGTTCACCCATTCTTCATCCAGCCACCTACCCCGTATAGGATTACAGCGAGTATGAAAGCACAGGAAGCAAAGACGTGGAACAATGTGGATGGGATATTGGACCTTAACAGGGAAAATCAGGGAACCCAGAGAAAAACCTGGATAAACACAGGGGAAATCGCCACAAGCACAGAGCTGGGGATGGGAGTCTAACTACCCACTGACCCAACCACTGAATATTAACTAGATGACTTTATCTAATCCATCTCCCGTGGCTTATAGTGTGGGTCTCTGACCTATTGTAGCGCCAGAGCGGAGTTCCCTGACCGCTATGCTGTCCTTCGGCCTCTCAGCGGGGCTCATTCATGTCATTTCCACACCGAGGGCTTCCAGCCTCTGCGGTGCCAGGTGTAAAGAAAAAGGAGTGTGGGATGAATGACTCTGCGTAGCCCGAGGTTAAACACTCCCGGGATCCCCCAGCCAGGAGCTGGTTTTAAGTCAGGAAACCGCAGGCACTTCTGCTCTTCTAATAAGAATTAGCCCCCGCCCCCCCCCCCTCACCCCACACACACACACACACACACACACAGCCACCAACATTTACTCCGACTGACCTCCCACTGTCTCGGAAGTCCCT
>JABFEB020000082.1:1610616-1622730 GCA_019775895.2 Stomatorhinus ivindoensis
CCCCCCCCCCCCCCCCCCCCCCCCCCACCTTGGTCATGTGATTTCCCAATCGCTGGTCTCTTAGGGAAGCGTCCGCGCGCTGCTGCACGAGAAGATCCGTGACGCCTACACTCACCCGCAGTTCATCACAGATGTCATGAAGCCCATGCAGATTGACAGCATCATTGACCAGGACGTGAGTGTGGGCGGGGACACTGGTGTGGTGGGCGGGGTCCATTGCTTGGGACCAGCAGGACCGCATGTGACAACTCCTACCCTAGGTTCAGAACCTGTCCGGCGGAGAGCTGCAGCGAGTGGCCCTGGCTCTGTGTCTGGGCAAACCGGCCGACGTCTACCTGATCGACGAGCCCTCCGCCTACCTGGACTCTGAACAGCGTCTGATGGCCGCCAGGGTCATCAAGCGGTAGGTGCCATTGGGCGAGATTGTCACGCCCAGCTGTGCTCGGCTAGTCATGGCCGCAAGACACTCAGTGCAGATTTTACTGCCACAGTGGCCAGGTTGATACCCCTTAATAGCGCCCTCTAGGGTGGTACCCCTAAGTAGCGCCCTCTAGGGTGATTACATTTACATTTACAGCATTTGGCAGACGCTATTAGCCAGAGCGACTTACATAAGTGCTTTAAGACTTCACAATGAATTTCCTCCCGATACTAGCTCAATAAAACCAAGACTATTTATACCATCGACAATACTCTGTTAGGAATTTTTTTTTAGGGTGATAGGGTGATACCCCTAAATAGCGCCCTCTAGGGTGGTACCCCTAAATAGCGCCCTCTAGGGTGGTCTCACACTATTGTGTCGAATCATTTTATCCAGGTTCATCCTCCATGCAAAGAAGACTGCCTTCATTGTAGAGCACGACTTCATCATGGCCACCTATCTAGCCGACCGCGTCATTGTGTTCGACGGCATCCCGTCTAAGTGCACCACTGCCAACACGTGAGTATGTCGGATCGGATTTTGGGGCATTGCCCGTCGTTACAGTACACTGCTTTCCCCCACTGCTCATATAATGGCTCTGCATTAATTTGATGCATCACCAACATCAAATTAATTATTTTTTTTATTATGCGTTTAGACCTCATGCTGGCATAAGTAACATGTTAATAGTTACCTGTCTAGTTATTGTGAGTCGAGCACTGGTATAATAATGTTGCGCTAGTTATTCTTGAATTTCCCGGGTGACGTTGTGTAACTCGGCTGCACTTTTGCCCGTGCCAGGCCTCAAACGCTGCTCGCCGGGATGAACAAGTTCCTGTCGCAGCTCGAGATCACGTTCAGAAGAGACCCCAACAACTTCCGACCACGGATCAACAAGATGAATTCCATCAAGGTAAGGGGTCCCGTTCCGGCTTTACGTTCTGACCTTTGACCTCTTGCGCTCATCTCCACGGGGGATGGTCAGTGAGCCCTCTGTGTTGTCGTTTTCCCCTGCATTTTTTTGCGCTCATGTTTCGCTTTCTGCCGTCTTCAGGATGTGGAGCAGAAGAAGAGTGGCAACTACTTTTTCTTGGATGACTAGGACTCGCAGGCGCCCACGGTTTTACAGTAACCGCCACACTATCGCGTCGCTAATGTCTGCGGTGCACTCCTTCGGTCACCCTTTGGATTACACTGTCCACCCATCCTGCTCTATGCTCCCGGCTCAAATCTGCCCTGCCGTTCACGGCAGCGACGGGAAGGACGGTCTGCGGGAGGCATGACCCTTAATTTTAAGTCAAAATCTTATGAATAGAACCAACTTTCTTGAAGTCCTTTACTTTTTTTTTTTAAATCCCTTTAAAATGGTCAAATAAAGTTTGGGAGACATTTATTCTGTTGCAGTAAAAGTTATGGGAACGTGTGAACACAGAATAAAAGGAAATGTATATATGTATTCATGTATCTGAGCATTTCCCCAAGAGTAACCTTAAGTAAAATTTACTTTGCTATGTTTTATGTTATAATTTTCTGTTGGAAATCACCTGCGCGAGAATGGAAATCTAAAAACAAAAACGTCCAGCACTGCAACACCTGTTGCTCAGTCACATTGGAGTATTTGACAAATATTGATAAATATTTGTACCAAAGATAGTGTCCATCCCAAGGTGACCTCCTGCTCAATAAATGTCACAAACTGAACTCAGCGTTGAATCAGACCATCATCCGCTGCAATGTTATTCTGTCACTGGGAACAAGCAAATATTTTCATTTTCAAAAAAAAATTAAAAATGCAGCTCTCTCAACTGTATTTTGAGTGGTTCTTAGGTCAGTCTAATGCATTCAAAATAGTCATGGATTCAAAAATCATTTGAAATAACGATAAAAACTTGTGACAAACAGGTATTAACTGTATTGATCGATCCTATATGGAGGAAATGTTGGTTGATAGTTTTCGACGTGATTAATATAGCAGAAATACGATTTAATGATTCTGCTGGATAAGCGTTTCAGCTGAAGAACGGGCATATGATAAAATTCTGTCAAATTGCTTGTGTTCCCTCTTTTCGTCACTAGATGGCGTTTGGTACTTCATAGTCCCCGAGCGGAGAATGACAGCGATAATAACATTGACTTTCCCCTATTTTACACTGGATGCGACTGCGCTGCATTCCCATTCCGTCCGAGACTGTCCGCCAATTCCCTTTCTGATCCGGCGCGCCGCTGGTTTGCGAGATCACATGATCGCGGGAGAATAACATTTAACATAACATTTATTTATGTTTCTATGGATAAAATAATGTGTCACTCCCATGTAGGTTACTGTACACTATATTAGGAGTTTACAATTACTTCACAGTAACAGGTTACTTTCATTAAAAATCAAGTATTTACATAGTTAATTGGAAGATTCAATTTACCGTCAAATCCCAAAACTTATGCAGTTTCACTCCACGCCTTCTCCTTTGTACTACCATCCTTGTAAAAAGGATGTCTGGGGTCGTACACAATTCCGTGTTTCTCCACCTCCAAAATGAAATTTTCGTCGTCCGTGATGTGAAGGGTAGTTGGCGCATACGTTCTGTGTTAGGTTGATACATTTTACCCAGCATGTGGATTGTAATGTCTTTCACTGACTGATCAGCTAAAAACCAATGTTGCTTAACAACAGCATCCATTCGGTGTCTTAACCTGTGATTCTGTGCTCTGACCGCGAGTCAGTTTCTTTCAATAACAATATTCAGTTTCTCGCAAATCACTATTGATACAGTGAGTGACTACCGCAGCAGTTCCGCACTCTACTGTGTTTCTGAAGTGATCGTAAAAGTCACAGATCAGTCCGTCCATTTGGGGCGGGGGGGTGTGGGAAGGCAGAGAACGCCATGGCTAATCTATGGCTCCGCACAGGCACCGTGGACGGAGCCCGGGTTATTGGGATGCGGGGAAGAGACCGCCCCAAGTCGTCCAAATAAGACTGCACACTGGATTAGATGTTAACGATTAGCCGCTATGCCGGCGATCCGCTGCACCCAGACACGTCACGTGGGCGGCAGTAGGCGCGGCTAGTGACCAGAGCAAGTGACAGTGTTTGGTGACAGCAGCAGTCAAGCTGTACAGTATGTGCCGCCCGCCAGTCCCCCCATCTAAACCAGTTCATCTACCCGGGAAAGAAAGTAGGGAGGTTATAATTTGTTTCACAAACGATGCTATTTTATGTTGTATAAAATACCTTTAATTGTCATTTGTTCTATATTCATATTCTGACGCATGCGAATGAATATATATTGAATAATGCATCTTTTTCTACTTTGATTCTATATCACATAGCACATCTTATGCGCAATTCACGTTTAGTTTTGGGGAGACTATAGAATAATCTAATAACCTTGTATTTCCCCACTTCTATCTATACACTCAGTCCTATTGTGGATGTTGAGTACCACCCCTCCCCCATCCCCCACTGGGCGAAAAATTTGTAAGGATCTAATTTTTGCCTTTTGTTCATTTTTAAACAGACGAGATGGCCACCAGGTTTGTTTCGGAACATGCTCTATTTTTGCCCTAAGCTGTGTTTAGAACACAATGCAGGAAAGGGTGACGTAATGCTCCTATCACTTACAACACTCTCTCCCAGATGTACAGGCCTCTCGCGGGGGATGATCTCATCACCTTCTATTGGAGAAACATCTGCTGCATTTTGTGTGCAGTATTCGTACGGGCGGCTGCCTCGGCGCTGTGAGCCCGGCTGACAAAAGCCTCCTCTTCTGACCAAGATGACGTCTAATGTCTTGCTCCTCGCGGATGAATGACCCGCTGCCATTAAAACACGTAAATCTCGAGATGCGTCGGAGTACATGTACACGGTTTTAATGCAGATTTTGTAGAAGCGACAACAGAACAGTTTATTGGCACATTAAAAGCAGTGCAGCTGGAGATCTAGGGTCTCGAACCGGCGCCCCTGCACATAACCACATTGGCGATGGACTGTATTTAGTGCAACACAAATCTGCATGATACAGACCACGAGGGTATTTTTCTGTCATTAGAAGATTGTTCTCGTTACCTACCAAACAGCCGTCCAAGCACAGTCCACTCAGTGTCCCGGACTCTCTGGAGCTCCGGAGGCGGAGCTGGCGAAAAATGCTTCAGTGCAAACCGATTTGTAGACACGGCTACATGAGTAAAAGTGGAAAGGGTGGCGACCCTGCCCCATAATTTACCCCCTCATACTGAAAGCGATGTCTCTATAAAAGATGACTGAACAAGCAGCACCCTCACACAGCTCCTTACCCTTTAATGAACGCTGAAGGACGAAAATGTTTTCTCTATTGCTGAGTCTGAATGACTCCTTTGATCTACCTACCATTCCGGCATTACAATTACAGCTTCACTAAAAAATATTGTCAGTAAACAGGCGACTCTTACAAAGGCTTTATTTTGCATTGAAATGGCATTCCTCAGTCTGCTCCTGTTATGTAGTCTAGTATTGGATAAATTATTTTAGTCAGTTACCTATAAGCCTAACCATAAGAACAGGCTATAGGTTAAAGACATGGATCGTAAAAATTAATTTGAAGTGATACCGTGTTAAAATTAATTAACTTAGGCCTAATAAAATTCATAATCTTCCATTCATCATTTTGACATACATCTAATTCAGATTTTTGTATTATTCTTTGGGCTTTCGTATGATTATTGGATCATTTGAAAAATTGACTAATTAAATATTCTGAAATACAGAATACCACAAACAAGAAAGCGTTCCTATTTAATATAGTGAAAAACTGTATGCAAATTATTGAAATAGTTTTCTAACAGCTGGAGAGCAGGTCTTGTTCTGTATATTTCATGCTTTTGTGGGTAAGTCTAAATCCCGTAGCGCCTTAGGTAATATTGTTGCTATTTGAAACGCCCGGCATCGCCTCGGGCTGCAGAAAATGTGTTTTCAAACTGATTTCCGGGGTTGTCATAAAGTTATTGTGTGACCAATAACATATAAACAAATTCGCAGAGCACGAGACCACTTCGGTTTTAAAGTTATAATAGTGGGAGATTTTGATCTCGAATCGCGTCCATGTGAAACACACATAAGTCAAATATTTTTGAATTTGAAATGTGTTTCAGACCATTGCTCCAGCAAAATTCTTAATTAGCCTAATTGAAATTCTTGTATCTAATGCAACACCAGAATGTTGCGAACACTGTACTAAATGCAAGGGTGTATCGTAATGAGACACCCATACACGGAAAGGCTGACATGTTTCGCACGGTTACAGTGTGGCGGTTTCGGTCGCGGTCTCTGTCCTCTGAGCTCGCGCCCAGTTCTCGGCTCGCGCTGTTTTCCCACATTTCACATTCACGTGCAGCTAGCACTCCGCCTCACTCAGACATTCTGTCGCCAGCCGCGTGACGTAACCTGCGCTAGGAGCTTCCACTCCGAATTGTTTCCCTCCGCTAAAAAGCAATCTGCTGGATAATCTAGTCCCAAAGTGATATCCGCGCTTCTTGTTGCTAAATTAATGCATAAACTTAGCATGCTCCAATTTATTTAAGATGTTGTTGATGGTGCATATGAATAATTATTAATTATTAAAGTGGCGATTCCGTCTACAAACATAAAGGTTTAGGCTATATTTTAGATCAGTGACATATCGTAGGATCAAAGGCAGGGAGACTCTGTTTGTTTGTTAGATCTTAAATAAATTGTTTTGTGTCAGGTTTATATCATAACCGATATCAAACCATTTTTGTAGGAGAATTAAGTTGGTTCGTAAGGTTGTCAAAGTACCCCTCGGACATCCATATATCCAGATACTTCAGCACTTCAAAACGGATTTTTTCGTACTACGCGGCGGACGGATTTACCCTACCAAATACTGTTGAAGCATTTTGTTCTATATGTTAATGTGTTACCTTCCGTCCTTTAATTAAGGTAAGCTTTACACTCATTACCGAAACTGCACTTCGGTCTGCGTTACTGCAGGGTAACCGTTACATTTTTACAATTAATAATGAAATAAGGTCTTCATAACAATCCAACTACACCAACACATCACTTATTTTTAATTAACCATGGTTACTCAGACATGGACTGTAACTAATTATAAATATTCATCAGTCATCATAATATTATTAATCCAACTGGCCATCAGTCCACCAGAATGTTCTGTGATATATATATATATATATATATATATATATATATATGAAGTAAACATTATTTACTATGTGTAATTGCCAATAGACATACGTGTCTTTTTTTTAAAAAAAAAAGGTCGGTATTTTCCTCATTTAATATAGATTTTGATTTGATATAGGCTACTGTGTAGAACTGATCTCGGAGGCTGTGGGGATGTTATCCTTGCATAGATTTCTTTTAACAGGCCATTAAAGTAGAACAAGCCCAGAGCGAAGTTCCTGTTTTTTTAATGCAACGATTAAATAAACATAAGATCCCATTTGTTGTAGTTGAACTGCACAGATATAGTTTAGCGGCTATATTTATGCTGTACATGCAGTTATAGACGACAGCGTCGTATTTTTGCGGTAGGATAGATTATTTTGTTATACAGAACTTTACTTGGCAGCTGTTATTACAGTACGTGTAGAAATACAAGTAGCTGTTCATTAATTCATCCACCAGTTTCTATTCCACGAAAGCATCAACAAATATAGCTCCTTATAGTATAAATACGGTGCAGTAAGTTATAAATAACTTTCTTCGAGTTCACGATGACCGATAAATTCATTGCTGACGATACTATTTTATATGACAGTATTTTTTAAAAATCGATCAAACGAAATATAATGCAGGAATGTTTTTTTTCTCTAGATAAACAGTCTGGGGGGAAGCTGTACCTTATTAAAGTGGGCCATGTTCTTGTCAATTATCCCTTGGCAAGTCACATTATAGTACAGGGAGACGTAAAAGGATAAGCTTGTCCATTTAATATATATGCATATTTAATTAGAGCAAAACTGAAATGATTCTGGACTATGAATGTGAACGGTGTTTTTATTGTGCACATGAATGAAAATACGCATCGTCAATGCCGCAACTTCTGAAAAAATCGGGAGGGGACTACAAATGCAGACAATGTCAGCGCCAGCAACGGGCACACGACCGGCATAGTAAAATGAGGCGACGTCGTCGCGCCGTTACATAATCAATCCCCAGCGCCTCGAAAAGTTACATGTGTTAAAAAAGAAAAGAAGCGCTTGGCCATTGAGGTACCGCCCCCGTGCGCGCGCGCTGCGCGGCGTGATATCCAGAGGCGCGCGGAGGGTGCGGCGGCTCGCGACACCCTGACGCCAGGCAGAGCTCGGCGAGCCAGGCAGCCCGACGCGACCCGCCGAGGAGCCCTCTGGAGACGGCCGAGCTGAACTCCTCTCCGCTCTCCGCGGCGTGCGTCCGCTGCCTTCGGACTCTCTGCTCACTGGGAGAAAGACCCTTCTGGCGGCCGCTTGGGGTTTTATGCTGGTTCTGCTGTCCCTCTCGAAGCTCCCAAACTTTCCGTCCACGCCAGGTTGGTACATGGCCGGTCAGCACCGCTGTGTCTAGAGCAGCAGCTTTATTTAAACACGTGAAATCGAAAGAGTTTCACTCCTGGGTGATTATGCTTTTTGTATTGGTGTTTCATCTGAAAATGTTTGGCATCGACGTTTATTTCCTAAAAGAAATATAAATTCCATGTCCAGTTGTACAAGATAATTTAGATTAAACTTATCTTGTAAACAGAGATGAAATTCTGTGTTTGTATTTTAGACTGAAGTGGCTTCGGCCTTCGCGTGGCTTGTAAGGTACAGTGTGGCTCCTAAAACGTCACGTTTCCCCCGCTAGTGTTAGTTTAATCCGCTGCTTTGATGTTCACCTCGTCCTGCATCTGCAGTGGACAGGTGCGCGTTTTTGCGGCGTCCCGTGTGTTCGTGTCTCCGGGCGAAAAGATCATGGGCTAACGTGACATTGTACTATATATATATATATATATATATACACACACACACACACACCCCAGGTCTCTGCTACTTGGTCCAGCATGAAGCCACTGGTTCCCATATTCAGAGGCTGCTTGATCTATAGCAGCTGGGGACAGATCTCCTGATATCACTGAAGACGACATATTACATTACTCAAAGGATGGGACTTCATCCTTGCCCTCTATTGGATTTAATAGATTTCCTGTCCCCCCCCCCCACTGTAGATATGTCTGACTTTTGATGTTGTTTTGGACTCCATGTGTGAGTCTGGATCTGCACTGAGCTGGAACATAACAGCAAGTGAAACGGGTGCTGCTCTGATCTGTGGATAATACTCATTTCCGTAGCCATTTGTTCTTGCGCTTCTCGTAAATCCCAGCGTCCCGTCTGGTGGCTTGACGCAGCCTTTAATGTGGGTCTGTCAGCAAGCGCGGCGATTAGCTTCTGCGAGATTAGATCGTAAACATCGCGGTGGGTCGCGATCACGCTAACGGCTGCGGAGGAAGGAGGCCCAGAGAATGCTGATTTCTGCTGATGCTTTCGGGGAGCTTGATGGAGACGCGGCATCCAGGTTGGGGATGGAGGAGAAGAGGAGGAGGTACCGGGGGGGGGTCTTTAAGTAGGTAGTGATTTATTTACTGGTACTTTGGCCATATTCTGGGAATCTCATTCTCTTGATGGGAGATGAAGCCTTGCTCTTGTGATGCCGCAAGGAGAAAGTTCTGGACGGGGTAGACTCGTAATGGAAAAGAGGGCATAGGCATGAACTCTACTGGCCATTCTTAAGCAAGTGTGGCGAAAGCTCGGCACTGATGTCGGCCCCCAGAACGCCACGTGTGGGATGATGATGATGCTGCAGTGGCTGTGGGGGCGCGGCCTCTCCTGTCCTGACCTGGCCACCAATCCCGTCTTTTTTTTTTTGTTTTTTTTTTTTTCTTTCTCCTTCTCCCTGGTTGGGAAAACAGAAATTGCATGTCGGTGGGACCTTGGGGTCGCGTGCCGGGCCGGGGGCTGTGTGTGCGAGCGCCTGTCTGCACGTTTATTTCTGTCTCTCCACAGACAATGATGCTGGAAATACCGTATGGTGCCCCCCCCCCCCGCCAACCATGGGTCTCAGGGTTTTTCCTATCGTGGGGGGGGGGAGTTCTCCCCATTTCTAGATAAAGTGTCTATCCCTTTTGTGTCAGGGCGTGTGAGTTCACTGAGGACGGTTCAAAAACAAAAAAAGATTGTCACATTGGACATCTGATTGGATGGCGCTGGGTGCAGGTGCCGGGTCCGGGCCGGGCCCGCTTTCTGGAAAGCTCCGGGGCTTCCGGGTCCCAGGCTGCATCGCACGCGGGCCGGCTAATGGAGGCTCCGTCTCAGGCCTGATAAATAATGTAAGGTCTTCATAATATCTGGTCCCGCGGGGACAGCGCAGAGAGCATCATTATCCCGCGCCCCCCCCCCCCCCCACAATCCCGCTGGAGGTCCTAAATTGATTAAACGCAAAGGCAGGGGAAAATGATACATCGGATGCATCAGCGGGTCGGCGTGTCAAAGGCGTGCGATCATAGCGCATTAGACTGCCGGGGGATGGGGCATCATTATGTTTCCCCAGTCCACTGTATGCCCTTTGGGGGGGGGGGCTGAGTGTATCAGCCTTGCTGGCTCTCTCTCTCTTTTTTAAAAATTTTTTTTGTCATTTAAATCTGTGGGGGTCATGCTGCCTTAGCTTGGCTCATAAAGCTTTAAATATTTATTGCATTTAAGGAAAACAGACTGGATAGCATTACATGTTTGATTATAATTTGCCCTGAAACGGTGATATATATATATCCGCCTTCCGCTGATCCTCCCTGTTCGGTGAGAGGCCCGGCAACGTGGTGTCGTGTTTCCCCCTTGAAGTGGAGCGTGTCACACCGCTTGTGATTGGGGGGGGGGCGCAGAGCTTCGAACTGCGTTCAATCTCCAAGCCCCCCCTGACCCAGATGTCCCGCGTAAGCGGAATCCGTCCAACCTGCCGCGATGATGAAAAACCAGGGGCTGGTTTATTTAGTTATTTCCCGCAGCCGTCTTTGGATCCGCGGGGGCCCTCATCGCTTCGAGCTTGCTGGCCGACCCATACAGGGCCCGGTTCTGGAGGCGTACTGTCTGATCGTGTGTCTCGGATCCTTAGGAATGGAGATCGTAGCCTCCCGGTCGGGCCCTGTCAGTCCGTCTTTTGGCTATGTGTTTCAGAACCAGTCAAATGTCATTATCCAGGGCATTGATTGCACAAGAGCCTTTCTGCTGGCAGTCTGATCGTGGCACATGAGTGCCCTGTGGGCCGGGCTTCCAGCCGGAACACGATGAGGTCATTTCTGCCGAGTTCCCCTCAGTCACCTCCGCAGATGTATCTGTCCTCCGATGCGAGGAAATGTGCCGCGTACCCAATTGTTTCAGCGCCGCACCTGTAGTGGACCACACCCCACTGGCGGGGGGGAGTGGGGGTGGCGACTAGGAGGCGGGGGAAGGGGGTGTAGCTCCTGGGACTGAGGGTTTTATTTTGCGGCCTTTGAAAAAGAGATTAACAATGCTGGGGGCGGCACCAGAGGGTGCAGAGGTCGAGCGAAGGTTGTCGTCGTCCCCCCCCCCCCCCTTCACGAAAGATTTCCTTGTGGTCCCTTAATTTGAAATCAGTGACTGAAATGAGGAGGGAATCAAGGAGCGAAAAATCAGAACTGCCACGTAAACGGCACCTACCTTAATTTACGATAAATAGTTTATTATAACATACATGGGGGGGGGGGGGCTTTTTTTCGCCAAGCGGCAGGCTGAAAATAATTCCCCAGGAGAAAAGCGATGCTTGGCAGTGTTTGTGCTTCTCGTAAGAGGAAATCTCATCCGCCGCGCCCCTTACTGTCAGGAGTGATTCTTGGTGACTCAAGGCCGTTAAAAAAAAGATGGTCGCATGTGATTTTATTTTTTTCTTTTCTATTTCATCCGGCGTGGAGGAGAAGCCAGTGGCCATATGTCACCGGGGAGGTTGGGGGGGGTTGCTGTAATATCACGGTGAACTCACGATCCCATCATCGTGGTTTTTGGCTTCCGATTGGGACAAGATAAACGTTGGGAGGGGTGGACACCATTGGCCCCCACACGAAGCTGATGTGTTTGTGTCTTGGGTAAGTGAACCAAGATGGCGGCTTCCTCCACAAGGGAGCTGGTCTTGGCATGGCTGTGGGGAGACGGAGCATTACGGAATGACAAGAGCCCCCTCCCTCCGCTTCTCTCGGCCAGTAGAAAAAAAACTGAAATCTTTGATATGCTTATTAAGTGGGGGAAAAAATAATTATGTTATGATGAGTCCTAGAGGAATGTGGACGTATGTTTTGTGATCAAACATTCAAATGAAAACCTGATATTGCTTATCAATATGCTGCGCTCTGTGCTCGGGGACGTGACCCGCTGCCCAGTGTGTAATTCCCAGAAGCCGTTACTGAAATGACTCCAGGGGTCCCGTTGGAGGCTGGAATGTTCTGTCAGCTTCTTGGGGTGACTTTGGCTCCATGTGGGGTGGGGCGACTTCACCAGCTCACGCCCGGAGTGCTTTTTGTTCCTGGTCCCCTGGCATGTGGAGCAGCGTTCACACCACATGACTGACACTCTCACTCTCTCTCTCTCTCTCTCGCAGGTGTGAGTTCTTGTGGCGATCATCCCAGACAAGCGAGGACAGCGCCCCACACCCCCCC
>JABFEB020000082.1:1632765-1647987 GCA_019775895.2 Stomatorhinus ivindoensis
CCCCCCCCCCCCACACCCCGGCCGTCTCAGAGGAAGCGTATGAAATATTTATCATGTTATCAAGTATTGAATGCTACCTGCCTCCACCTAGTGAGTCTGCCAGTTGAAATAAATATTTGTTCTCCCACAGAGCCTTTGAAAATACTGCTGAGCCCAAAATAATAAACCATATATTCTGCACACCAAACACATCTACGGCTTGCGTTTCTTAGGCGGCTTGCAGTTAGATTTATCAGATAAAAAACCACAAAGTGTTTGTCAGAATAAGAGACTACGAAAAACAGCTGTAGGGGGGAAAAGGGACACAGGATTTCTGTTTTCTGAATCTCCACTTTGAGCGCTAACTTTATATCGCAAGCCGCAGTTTAATTCGTCGCCGGTGTAGCTGGTAGAAGGGCTGGCGCCATAGAACAGCGTTTCCCATCCCGGTCCTCGGGGACCCACAGCCGCTCCACGTTTTCACTCCCTCCCAGCTCCCTATCAAGAGCAGAGACGTGAACTGTCAGTGGGTCCCAAAGGACCAGACTGAGAAACGCTGCCGTAGAAGATGACCAGGATGCTTAACCAGACCAATCAGGAGGGACAGTGGCTCCACCCCCTCATCCGTGTCACGCATGGAGTCTGGTCCTCTGAACTTGCTGAGCTCCCACACCCCCCCCCCCCCCCCCAGCATCCCGAGCCGCAAGGCCAAGGCGGTGTACCCGTGTGACGCCGAGCACGACTCCGAGCTGTCCTTCCAGGCGGGCGCCATATTCCACGACGGTGAGTTTATCCGCCATCACCGCTAACATGTTCCACAGCCTATTCCTGGTGCATTTAAAAAAAAAAATCATTATAATAAAAAAAAAAAAAAACGGAATAAATGAACTATCGGTGGGAAAAACTGAGCATTGATTCACCAGCCCTTCCAAACCGTGGAACATAGACGTTAGATCAGCTAGGTGCATGTGCAGACTGCCACACTGGTGCTCTTTGCCAGTCCATCGTGCTGCCTGTGTCACCATTGCTGCTGTGTAATGGTACCCCCCCCCCCCCCCCAGTGATATTTTCCAGGGAGCCCGGCTGGCTGGAGGGTGTCCTGGAAGGGAAGAGGGGTCTCATCCCTGAGAACTACGTGGAGATGCTATAACGGCTGATATAGGCGTGGCACTTTACGCATGGCATCCATGGTCTCCTGTGCCCCGCCCACCTCCCTCCCTGCCTCCCCAAAAACCGACATACATGACGTCTGTCTGTCAGTAAAACCAACGTGCGCCTTAAATCAGAGTGCAAGAACAGCGTACGTGTCTTAAGGAATGCATACCTGCAGCTGTTATTATGGCCGAGCGTACTATACGAAGAGGAAGCGCGTGTCATATATTAATTAGCGAAAGCGTAAAGGTTTTGGGACCTCTGCATGAACGCTTTCGTGTCCCTCTGGGCCAGGGGCCGTGGCTCCGGCGTGTGCGGTTCCGTTACCCTTTCCTGCGTGGATGGCGGCCTCACATAAGAGCCGGTGGAGCTGATCTGGAGACAGCCAGTCCGCTCTGAACGATAAAGCCTTCACTTTATTAGGTAGCATCACCACTGCAACCTGTCATTATAGTTACATTTTATTACATTTATATTATCGATACACTGTGAATGGACATTTTATATATTTCTGTTATATAAAATTCACAGCTGTTGTTGGAGTGAAACTCTTGTTAATTTTTTATTTTTATTTTATTAAAATAAAATGCTCACTGTCCCTGAGCTTTAGCGAGCAGAATGAATGTTTTTATTTGTGTTACACTTTAGAAAGTTTATGAATGTGTTGGTTGCTTCTTTACCAGCTAATGATCAGTGTTTACTTCCTTTTACTTTTACTTTTTAAAGTTTGTCTTTTTTTGTTTGGGATGAAATTTTGAATAAGGTTTGATTTATAAAGATTTTAAAGGTCCTGTCTATTTCATTTACAAACAGTGTATATATTTTACTGGTATGAAATAAAAACTGTTTTTAAAATTTTCCTGTGTGAAAGTAAGAAAATGTAAAAATATTTATGATGATTATTAGTTATATATTAGTTAGAATTCTATAGCCTGGCATGGTACATTTGGACTGTTGTGTTATTGGAAAAATTTGGACCATTTTGTTTTAAATTTGGCAAAAGCAATTAATTTTTATATTGGGGGGGATATTCAAGACCTAATCGTGGCCAGTTTTCCAAAAACAACGTCAGTATCCTTTGCTTTTAGTACAGGGTGATGTTTGCTCATTAAGGACAATTATTCCTGACAAACTTGCAGTTCACCTGCTGGGACTCAAACCAGTGACCTTTTCGCCTGACGTCCGGTCACTTAGCTGCTCTGCCTCCTGCTGGTGGGAGGTGAAAATGCATGACACGGAATTATCAGGTATCTCCATCTTTACATGTTTCCCCCCTCGGTCCAAAGACAGGCAGCTAAGTATCACTAAATTGCCCTTACTGCATAATTATAGGTGGCCTGAGATGGAATGGCATCCCGTCCATGGTGCCTTATGTCTTATTCTCTTTACATCTGGGATTAGACTACTGGCTCTCCAATCCCCATTACGGGCAAAGGGTGGATTATTTGGTCTCATTTTTATTTGTGCTATCTGAGAATTAGCATGTAGAGTTAGCCTCTATCATATTAGTACTGTAGCTAATCCGAAGCAGCCTCTTCTTCAGTATCGTTCGCCGAATGCTAGCGTTCGCTTCCAGCTGTTTGTCTGCCATGCACTATTTCAAATGGGTTAATATTAGGGTGCATCTGCGTAATTAATGTGAGTTACATCCAGGCCAGTGGGCGTAATATTTTATGTAATAATGAAGACTGGCTGCTTCAGGCACTTACAGTATGCTGTCAAGCCATGCTAAAAAAAAAACTCTGCAGGTTTAGGTGGATAGTGGAACCTACTGGCCCTAGGGATGGGGCACTTGCATAATGAAAATGGGGCAGGGATAATGAGATGGGCAAATTATTGCGATTATCAGCCTCGAAAGGTCTTGGAGCTCCGGAGAGGCACGGCTGCGCTGAATCACCGCTTGTGGACGAGTGAGGAAGCCACACTCTCTCCCAGCACTTTGAAAAGGTCAGTTTTACAAGAGTACGCCCTCGCAGTCCTCGTCTTAGGTGCGCATGGAAAAACTATACTGTCTTGGATGGATGGATGGATGGATGGATGGATGGATGGGTGGGACCACCCAGATAGCCCTTTTTTTCCCCCTCCCTTTTTTCCCTGTCACACAAATCCATTAACGTAATGGAAACTTGTAAGTCTGACTGATTATTGTAATAGATCATTAGTTCTAACTACGCAGTGTTTTAATGACTATTACTATGCATCATTGCAGGCAAATACCCAACCAAAACAGCCACTCCGAATGAGGCACTTATTTGACATAGGGTCCATTTATGGTGTATAGAAATATGCCTGTGACCCTTCACTCAGTCTCAGATTGAGTTTAAATTATGTACTGGACTGAACTTTTTAATTTTTTTTTCTGCGATGCAAAAAAGGGTAGGCTCTTTTTAAAAAAATAATCTGATTTATTTTTGTCACAGGACATCAGCTAGCCACCTCAGCTCCCATTTCAGTAAGGATGATGGCAATTCTCACATCCTGGCAAAGATAACGAATCCCAAGCACAATATTTTAGGTTCTGGAAACGATTCCGCTAACCGATTCCGCAAATCGTCCTGTGTTCTGCTCACTCCTTTCCCGGTGTGCTGAAGTCAGATGTTTGGCCTGGACGCGTCAGCAGACCTCGCAGTGCATTTTCCATTTAGCAGTGCCCTTAGCGGCGCTCGGAACTGCCGAGTACATTTGCATTGGAAAGCAGCCCAGAGTATCTTCTGTATACTCTGGGGGCAGCAGTACTGTTACTCCGGATGGGTGCTCCAGCGTGATGGTGTCTCTCTTGCCCGGTGAGCACGACATACCCGCAATCCGTCCCACATCCATCTGCCTGGCTGTGTGGTGGGCGGAGGGTCTCCCGTTGTTCGTTTTGTAGGCGAATTCACATCATCGCATGCGAGGCACGTTTGCATCAGGGCTTCCTGTAGGGGTCACTGTGGAACGATTCCACCCCCCCCCCCTACCCCCACTGCCTCATACCTCAATGTTTTTTCCAGCATCTCTAACTGTTGCTCTGTAATAACCAACATTTATTTCAGAATGAGAGAGTGTTTAAACGTAGGATTAGGATGTAACATCATTATACTCGAATTTAATCCTCTGCCAGGAAATAAATAACCTGAAGTCCTGTTAAGCAAAATACTTATTGCCGCCACCATCATCTCTTGCCTGTTGCATGATAATGGGCCGCAGTGTTTAAGTAGCACAAGTAATAATCTATATATTTGTTGGAGGGGAGGGAAATTAAAACATTTGCCGTTCTTTGCTGAAATAAATGACTGCCGTGTTGGGTTGGGGGGGAGGGGGGTGGTGGAAAAAGCAGCCGCGAAATCGGACCGATCCGCTAGATTTCGTTTATCTGGCACGACGGCACCGTGGGGGCCGCTGTGAGTCTGTGGGAGATTTGGAGTGGGCTGCGGATTTCATAAAGAGCAGACGCAGCCCAGCCTGCGCTGCAGTCTGCTACTTTGGCATGTTTGGAGATCGGTTTATAACAAGGTTAATGTTTAAGTCCTCCGGGAGTGATCCACTCCTCTATATACGCATCCCCCCCCCCCCATTTCCATTTCTCTCACGCTCTCTGTATCTTCTTTCTCTTATCCTTCTCTGTTGCTATCGCTCGCTGTCCTCTCTGCTCCTATGCAGATAGAATGGGCCTAAAGCCAACGCCAATAGCCGTTTTCTCTGAACCTCCCCCAGTCCTGTGACTAGACCCCCCCCCCCCCCGCAGTGTAGGAAATCCTCCTCCCACGCCTATCTGTCAATAGTCTGTATACTGGATGTAATTAGGAAGAGTTTAAAAAGATGCAGAGTTAAACTGATGCGTAACATGAGGCCAGCCAGCCAGCTGCTATTTAGATTTTAAAAAATACACACTTTGAATAGTATGACTCACTGACACGTCTGACCAGTAGAGTCTCAAACAGGATTCGGTTCCAGCGTATTTTGTACGTTTATAGTCGAAATGTGAAGCTGCTTCTCTGTTCTGCTGGTGTGCTGTACAAAGCAGATGCATTTTATTTCAACTACCAAACGCAGCAGTATGACATTTGTGCATTTTTCTTCAGTCTGAAGGAACAGAAACACATGCTTTTGTTAAAGGGTTTATTAGAATCCCTCACTGGTTTTTTTTTTTTTTTTTTTTTTGCAAATACAATTAAAGCAATATTTGCTTCAAGATATACAGTAAGTTTGTAGGAACTAATCGTTTTGCATTTTTTTAATGAAGTATGAAATGTACTGTGAATATTTGCAGACAAATATTGTACAAAGCATTGGATTAAAAACGACAAAAAAAATCAACCAGTGACAGAAACACAGGGAACTGTTAGGGATATGGCTTAATTGCTCTACTCTGGATTAATTTATACAGTAGTGAAAACACATTAGCTCCAGTTTTAACCAATTAGATTTCATATCAAAAAGGATAAAACTTTATGACTGAAACAACTAAAATACTTGCATTGCACAGAAATAGTATGAAGTGAAGTCACTTTTTGTTTTTTTTTATGCACAACTGTCAAAATACCTTTTCAAAGCTACATATCTTTAACTGTACAGATTTAAATTGCACTGTGAAAATACAGGTGCATAGGCTTGTAGCTGGACAAGCAAGATCATAAATGTCTCTGTGCAAGACAGCCTGCTAAGTTATCAGATGGCGTGGACAAAAGTAAGTCTGGAACAGCAAAAAGATGCTCACACTGAACAGAAAGGGATGCCCGATATCCGGCCTTTTAATTTAAAACAAAAAAAAAAAGCACTACTTCACTGCTTCTTAAACCTCATGTGCAAAGTCCCTCTAAGCCTGGATTCGCGACAAGCCGTCAGAAATAGACTGTTTTCTGCAGAACACACCCTTCAAGTCCAGCCCCCGACATACAGACACCCATAAGGCCGAGCTCTCACTTGAGCCTTTGCTAAAATAATCCGAGACCAAGATAGAAACGCTTAAAAAAAAAAAAAGTATATTTTTTATGGTCTCCGTAGCGACGTCTCCCTTTTCCTGCTTCTCATCTCCAGAATAAAATCTTGGCAGAATTGGGATCCCGATCAGTCTGTGACTACTGTAAACTGCCGATTTCTTTCTCAACTGGTCACATTCAGTATTCGTTAAAATTCTAACAGCAGGATCCTAATAGGTACAGTCAAGTGAATTGTGTTTATAGCTACTGAATGAACCAGTTGTTAATTAGACTTCAACATATTTCTTTTAAATCAAGTTTCATCAAGGGACAAATTATCGGCCTCAGCTCAAACCATTGTTTTTCTTTTTTCTTAAAGATAATTGGCTTTGCCAATTAACGGTGTCATTGAAATAAATGAGCATTAAAAACCATGTAATTTTTTAGCAGACATCTTTAAAAATCTAACACTCAGGTAGTTTGGTATTTCTTTCGTTTTTGTACATTCATTAGGTTTGTCAAACGATTCTGACTTCTCCAATTCTGGTACCAACTCTAAAGACCACAATAGTCTAAATCTGGGCGTGTTTTGGGACCCACATTAACATACAGTAACATCCGACAAAAGAAATGAAATATACTACTCAATATAATGACACTTATTTACAACATATACTGTAAAATGGTAAATTATGAGATAAAAAGGCACAAATTTCCCTTCTTAAATACACTGTAAACATCTCTTCAATAAGCATGCATAAACATTTCACTTTACAAAATTTTTTTTTTCCTAGACAAAGTACTTAAATATTGTTTCCAGCAAAATATAATTCTTCCAAAAATACTTTCCCATTCTTCCTAAGAACCATTAACATTAATTCTACTTTATATATATATAAAAATGGAAAGAAAAAGGAAATCAAAAGAAACTTTTTACAGCTTGATTCAGGTCCTTCAAAAATGTTCTCACACAAGAAAATGTACGTAAAGGGCACAGGTCACAAAATGGAGGCTGTTCTCAATGTGCACGTCACAATTGTGCCAAAGGCGTTGTGCAGGGGAACAAAAAGAAAAAAAAACGCGCACACACAAAGCACCTCATTGTGATACAATAAAGCGAATTATAAGGGTAGAAACTGAGCTGCTTCTACATTTTGTATCTTTTTTTTTTCCAGCCACGCAGCAAAGCTAGTAATTAACTAATGCCTCTAATATCACATATAATCTTCTGTGCAAATCTAAGGTGGGCAGTTAGAATGTAGGTATATCCTGTGAGTGACGACGGGGAAATCGCCCTGCAGTGTCTGTCACTGCCCCTCCTTTTCTCGGATGCCGCCACGTCAACCGCCCTACCAACTAGGAGCAGTCGGCGCTGTGTTTACAGTACGGTATTAGGCGTCCGCTATTATTGCCTCGTCAAAAAGCGATCTCCAATACTATATTTTATATGGATAAAATATAAATTACAAAATGGTCCAAACCTACAGAATTAGCCCAATGAACATAAAGTGATGTGAAAATACTGAAAAAAGAAATAAGTTGACTGATATATCAGTCACCGTCTGTTACCTTACTGGGTACTGTAAGCTTATTTAGTATAGAATCTAAAAATGTTATTTAACACAATGCAATTTACTGTTATCTGCCTGGTAAGTATATTCCTACTCTTTACTCAGCGTTAAAATAGACAAATTTATATTTTCAACTTTATTTTTAGGTTCCAGTACAAATGTTTCTGCTCATTGTAAAAACTCAGTGTAAATTGTAGCGTGCAGCGCACAAGACCCACAGTCAGTCTGTATGCAGCAAGCTTTACATTATAATAAAAAGCACCACCCTGTTTGAAAAAAAGGTTTATCTATTAGATGTGATTTTAAAAAACTGTTGCGATGCATTCCTAGTTTTTGGCTGGAACCTTGAAATAAAGTGTACTTACTGTTTTTTTTTTTTTTTTTTTACAAAAAGCTGGTTTAAGAGAATGAGTAATCAACCTTATGACTATAAACAGATGTAAAATTAATGGCAGACAAATTATGGGAAAGATTTGAGTATATTACAGTCACACATCCTATCAAGGGGGGAAAAAAAACAGTTAGCGCCATATTGCAAACAGAACAGAGTCAAACCGAGATTCGGGTCTTCTGCATGTCGTCCAGCGGAGGTTTTGGACCAAAATGATTCCCAGTATTCCTTAATGCATATTTGTGTGTGAAGTCCAGCATCAGCAGCCCACCAGTACACTAAAGCTTCCCCAGTCCCCAATTTCCAGTACAGAGCATCTTCCCGCTAAAAACAATTAATCTGATTATTTCTATCTTGCATATCAGTAAAAGCTTGATTGGTGTCTGACGCTTATGCACAAAGGTGTTTTTTTTTTGTGAATATATATTTATAATATATACTTAGATTACTTTTACATATTGTTTTTATGCTACTTTCCAATTTATGGTTGAACTCCTATAGCCCTTGCAGATGCTGAGATATCGATATTAACCTCACGTCCAGGATGTTTCAAGAGACGCAGAAGATGGCACATCCTTCTTTAAAATGTTTTTGTTTGCAGTGTTGACATGACGACCAACATACTGCGAAGGGATGGCTTCTGTTTGATTTCGTTTGTAAAGGTGGCCATACTGTGTGAAAAACAGTTTTTTTCCCCCTCATTGGTGTGAGGAGGGCACAGGTCCGCATGGCTGTGAAGGTGTGTGGTTTGACCCAACAGATGTATGGCTTGGTATCCATCAGGGGGTGCCGTCATCGCCGTCTTTGTCACCGTCTTTGGGGGTACGGGTCTGCTCCATCGTGTCAAAGTGCGTCACAAGCGCCTCGTCCTTCTCAGGCGATCGCCCAGTTGCCACTGCTGCCGCTGCCATTCCAAGCTTTCAGTGCTCCTCCTCCCCCCCCCCCCCTTCCCATTCCATCCACGAGTGCACGGGGTCGAGGGTGGCCCACTTCCGGCCGAGACCCCACTTTCTCTCTCCCTCTTCTCAGAGCAGAGTGCCATCCCTCCTTCACTTCTTGTGAAAGTAAAGCGTGTGCGTCAGACCGGACTCCACCTTCGATATCTGGTCGCTAATGATCTCCACCAGCATGTCAGGAAACTCCACCTTCAGGGCCTGCGACTCCCGGAAAGTGTAGAAGCAGAAGTCTAGAAGGTTTCCCACCAGCTGGAGACGGAGATGGTCAGAAGTTACACATTTCCACACTGACTGGCTATTTGTTCACAATGCTAACAAAAAAAAAATTAAAAAGTACCAGCAACTCTTACAAAAACAAATCACAGCGTCTGAATTTCATCTCACAAAGTTAAGATCAAATCGACTTTATTCCCCACCATTTGTTATTTTTAAAAGTAGGTCACAGGCCTAAAATGCCCTAAAGCTTCTTTCAAATAAACTCTCATTCAGGACTTAATTCAAGCACTTCCGAACGCCGACTAACAAACAGATGCCTGCTGGTAAACAAACAGTAGCAGATGGAACTCAATAGTTCATCATCCCAAGCTGAAATTCTGAAAATGCCGGCGAGAAACTTTTAACTATTTAAAACAGATCGGAATGCTCGCCACAGAAATGTAACAGGTTTTAGGCGTGTAGACAGGAGATGTATCCATATGGTTCATTATACTACGCAGGAACTATGGTTCATCATTTAGGGCGGTACGGGTGGGAAAGCGAGGGAGCCAGATCTCAATGAATCAACCACTACTATCCTAGTAGCATCTTCCCCGCTCAACAGCCCGACGTTTCTGTGCACAGAGCTCGCCTTCACAGACCCAAAACAGGCTGCGCGCTCCTCCGTAAGTCACAGGGTCTGGAGCGCACTGGGTTATTGTCACAAAGCCGTTCTCAACAGGAAGTATATCCGGCAGTAATAAAAAGCACACATTGTCTACTGTGTGCGTTTTCCCCCGAAACAATTGGCAATTCAAATATGCATTAACGGGACACAATGGTACTCTAAAGCAGATGAGACTAAAGCTCAATGCAAAAACTCAAAAGTGTTAGCATATTTGAGGTACTATAGAAAAATGTTCGATACGAGCACTGGTTTGACGTGTTCTGTCTGAATGAACGACACAATTCAACACGTGTGATTCAGAAATGGGCAGCAGGTGGCGTCACACTCACGTCATGCATGGCGTCCAGTAACTTGGTCAACTGGAAGAACCGCTGCCACGTCTGGCCCGAGTTGTTCGTGGCCTTTCCCACCGACCTCCGCAGTTCCTTGATGTAGTTGACCCTCATCTCCTCAAAGGCCGCCTGGTTCTTCAGACCATCTTTGGGAACTGCGAGGACAGACACGTCTTATTGCATTCACGGCAGGTTTGATAGAGCTGTTTATCTCCCTCTTCTTCAGTCCTGACATCCAGCCTACACGTGTGAAGCTGCCTTCAGCTTTTCAAACACAATTGCGTTGTACCCATGGTTAATACTGCATTAGATCGATTGCCTGCTATAAGCAACATGGGCAGGACCCAGAGAACAAAATGAAAATCAAAAATAGTGCTTCCGAAAAAAAACAATAAAACAAACTGAGCAAATGAGCAAATGGAATACAACAAAATGGTGCTTCTCGATGACCAAAAATGAACAATAAAGAGTTAAATATTAACTAGTGCATTGTTTAAATCATCAAAAATTTACTCGGCTTTGAATTTAACTTTCATTTGATACTCAAACACAAAACGGCAGTATAAAAAGCACTTAAGTGCAAATATTATTGCTTTATTACCATAAAATGACAGCTCATTTCCCTCTTATAAATAACATCTCTCCAGTTCAAAAGTAATTAATTACATTTTTCAGTTTCTGGTTTAACTGGCACTGCAAGCAACAGAAAATATTTTAAGGACTTTGAAACAAAATCAGACCAGTCATTGACAGACAGATCACTTTTAATATGATGAGAATGTGTAATAAAAGTTTAAAATCATAACTGATGTAGCACAAGGCATCAGAAGCAAAGATAACGTCCTTGGCACGTCAGTGAATCCAGGGCCAGTGCGATTATCACACTGTGTCCAGGGGAAAACTCTAATATGTTCTTACTCCTTATTCCTCCAAGGGAAAAGGCTTCCTTGGACCACAGCCAAACATTTCAATGATATTCTGAAAAATACTTCTTTCTAGCTTAACGCATAGCTATCATGTTTCTGAAATAGCATTTGAGATTAAAACAAAAACCAGTTCGGAGCCTTGGCTTTAAGGTTTAACGCTACAAACTTCTGCAATGAATAGCTGGGGAAAGATGTGTTCACATTAGACACCGAACAGCACAATATTAAATGTCAAACTCCCGGATATAGAAGAGGTTTCCTGAATTTAATTTATTTCTTCTTAATCGTTCTCAACCAAAAAAAAAAAAAGAGAGAGAGAGAGAATCTGCATCTACTTTTTTGCAGAGACTAGATTGCCATCATCATCATTATTAATTCTTAATCATCACTATTATTAATTATGATTAATATTGTTGTGGTTGTTGTCGTCAAAGAGCACGGGATTAATGCTCGCAGCATTGTTCCGTTTGCATTCGGGGAGATTTACTGGAACAGTTTGCTGTCCGACACAGGAATTTAAGGTTTAAGGTGCTGAATTTAAGGTTATTCGTCATTCATACTTTGTGTATTGGCCGCTCTGACACGCCCCTGCGGCAGGGTGGGGGAGGGAAGTGGGGTTTGCTCCCAGGGGCCCTGTGAACAGCAGGACGGCACTGCACTGATGTCCCTGAGCTCTCGCTGGTTCCCGGCACCCAACCAGCAGGGGGGGCTCCAGCACATTCCGGGGAACACACCTTTCTGCCACCTGTCATTAGGCAGAGGCTGGCATTTCAGGACTGGTCTGCTAACTGGTCCTCCAAGGTGAGGGTGGCCGTGCTAGCCTGCTAACTGGTGCTAACTGGTCCTCTGCCAGTTAGAGGCACAGCTCAGCCTGACAGTCTTCACACGGCTCAATTTACCACCGGACGTTGCCGTGGCGATTCGCTCCCCGCTACCCCCATTATACTTTTAACACTGATATCATCAGCGGAATATTTTGTAATCCGGTCACATGACCCGGTGAGTATCTGAGAACACTGGTCGCCAACCAGTCGATCTTCAAGACATTGCTAGTCAATCGCGGCATCCTGCCAGAAAAATGTATCAAGCCGCCTCTCCACCCCGATCAGCATAATGTCCTAATACAGTGTTGTTACTTTGTAAAAGAAGCTCTCATTGTATAAAGGACTGGAGGACCACTGTCCTAGAATGTTACCTGCAGAGAATCATACTAAAATGCTACTAGAACTCTTTGCATTCCACACTATTTGACACATAAAATATAATAGAAAAGAATGTAAGTATTGACCATTTGCATGCATGAAAAAATGCATGTTTCAATTGAATGACTTCATCTTGCTAGAGGGCGTACTGTTCAATAATAACCAACCAATGGGATAAGGGATGGGTTTTCGTCAGCTTAAAGGATTTAAGAATGTATGTCATTGGCCTGCTATGACATTTTCACATTCAGTTCAATTCGGCGTGCCTGGGGCCCCTCCTTAACGTGGCCCCTTGCATCAGAGGCCTCGTGTACGGTTTAATTGGCAAACCGGACAAAATAAAAAAAAATAAAAACAAAATGGCAGTTTGCGTGATCAATCCAGAAAGGCAGCCAACTTCTGACCCGTAGGAGTGCGAAGGTGGTTTTGCAGGCCCTGTGATTCTTCCTCTTACACTGCGAGGCTGCGCGCCCCAATCTGTGCGTGACACTTGTTCATGCAAATTAGTTCTCAAGTCACACAGCAACGCCATTTTTCTTTTTTTTTTATAGCAAGAATTCGGTTACCGTGCACACACCTGCTAGATACGTTTTTTTTTTCCCAGCAATGTGGCATTTTCGGCAGAAGGCGGCAGCCTGGTAGACTGCGCCGTGCATGGGGGATCGGGTCGGGAATGTGCATCACAGGACGTTTATTTCTCGCAGAAGTGCCTGAATCATAGTTTGTGTGGCTCCTTCCAAAAGCCATAGAGAATATCCTGCTTAGGGTTCCTGCCCGTAAAATCTAACTTCTGACTGTGTAGCCTGGTGTCTCGTACATCATGAATTTGTCCTTAGCTAGATGTATGCATTCGTCAGAAATGAGGTTTCACAATGGCCGGGTAAGAGTCCAGCCAAGGTCAAAAGGGTAGCTCCGCTCTCTAAATGCAGCAAATGTGGCCCGTGGGCTCAAACATCTTTCACTTCCTGTCTGGTTCTCAAAGAAAACTTCCTGTAAAAAAAATAAACGATGATAAAAATCATGAATGACTCCTGACAGATGAAACGGACAATAAAAACGGCAATATGTGGGGGAGCCTCATAATCATTTGTGAGCGGGAAATTCTGGGTAAAAGAAAAAGAAAAACAAAAGAATTAAGGAGATTAAAGGGAGGGAAAAAATAAAAACAGATGCGAAACAACCACAAAACGAGCAAAAAAAAAAAAAGAGCATAACAAGACTAAACAGCCAATAAATTAACTGTGTAATAAACTTCCCTGAGACACTTTAGTGAGTTTTATGAAATGTTAAAGGACAAAATAAGCATGATGGAAGTCATGCTGGAAATATATTTGAAACCCAGGGAGTAGTTGCTGACTGGCCGCTCAGAGGCAGCAGCCATGCTCAAAGTGTCTGACACGTGGCGGAGCTGAGGTTCCCCCGAGATGCCCATGACAGGTTGCCCTCGCTGAGCCGGCCTGCCTCCTGCCTCAGGTTCCGATGTCGCGTCACAGGGAACCCGGGGCATCCTGGAGGAGAACCTGAGGCCTCGGGCCGGGCCGGGCCCTGCAAGGCCTTCACCAGGCAGCCACATGAAGCCCAGCACCCACCCGTTTGATGCGGGGCAAACGAAGACGCAGAGATAAACACTGCTTTTAATAAAGAGCCGCAAAGGTACAACGAACGAAAACTACAAAGTGCTATGTCACATGGGCCAGCTTTGGCCTGTCAACCCTACCCGCAGGGCAAGACCTATAGCTTCACATTTAAGTAGCTTAAGTTTTTTGTTTTTTCAAGGATATTTAAGGGGTTTTACTTCCAACTGAGGATGAACAGACAAGAAACCCCAAAGGATTTTGGGGAAAAAAGTCTCAATGCAAGTATCAGTCCAAACTCACTTAAATGAGTGCGCGCGCGCACACACACACACACACAATACGTAAATTCCAGCATCTTTCTGCGCAAACAATGCACCCCAATCTGCTTGGAAGACAAGGACACTGTGGAAGCAGTAGCCATCTTTGCCAGAGGCAAACATGTACCTCGCTGAAGCTATAGTGACTGTGATAAATATTTCCACATCTTGAGACATCTCTTTTTTTTTTCCTCCCAGAGACAGTCCTGGTCCCTCCCCATTCCGCTGTGGTGGACCCCTCCAAACCCCGCAGAGCCGCGCTCCACACATCTCTCTGTCCATACTTATCTTGTTCCCGCTCACAAACAAATGTCAAGGAGCTGCGGAAGATCTCCAACTCTCACGCCTGTCAGCGGGCTGCCCGCTGTGTGCTGTCGTGCACAGGTGCATCTTGGGAGATCCGCCATGGCGGCACTCAGCGGGACGTGGGGTCGCACCGTATCTTTAACTGCGCTCCTCCCTGCTGGCGCAGTCGAGTGCGCAGCGTCATTTTCCCACCCCCAGCAGTTTGCAGGCACTTCAGCTGGTTACCGTGGTCATTACTGAGCAATTTTGGATGTCAGGTGACAATGGGATTTAAAAAATTTTTTTTTTCTCCGCTCAGTTATGCAAATACACACGGGATCTGTTAACCGGACTCAGCTATAACTGATCAGAGGGCAACGCTATTTAAACAGACCTCACACCTCTCTCTGAGGCTACACAAATGCGAAGAGGATTACAGCCGCCGTGAGTGGGCAAGAGGAAGAAAGGGGCGGGGTCAATTAGGGGCGGGGTCACTCACCAGTGCTGAGCAGTAGAAGCACTTTCATGGCCAGGTACTCGTCATAGGTCAGCTGCAGCCGCATGAAGTCCTGGCTGACCTGACGCATGCCCAGGCATAGGTCGTACATGGCCGACTGCTGCATGCGCTCCCTGCAAGTGTGGATGGGGGGGGGGGGGGTGACATCAGTGTGGTTCTTGTGTGAGATCGGCCAGATCTGATTGCAAATCAGAGGAGCCACTTTGACCCCACACACACACACACACACACACACA
>JABFEB020000082.1:1655418-1673993 GCA_019775895.2 Stomatorhinus ivindoensis
TTACAGAGGGGGCAGTCATGAACCCAAGTTGTCAAACCAAAAGCATGCAGGAAAGTCTCAAAGACTTTTTTGCACTTAGGGTGCTTTTCCACCGGCCAAAATACGGTACTTTCGCTTTTCCACTGACTTCCGGTCAAGTACCAGTACCAAAAGTACCAGTACCGAAAGTGCTAAACCTGCTGGGGTATTTTGGTACTTTGGGGTGGGACTTGCAAACGCATTTGCTGTCGATTGGTTAGGCAAAAAGCTTGTGGCTGAAACGCAAAACATAACCACCATCTTTTGAAACACACAGTGAACATTGGGAAATAAAATAAAAGCAGAAGCAAAAATTTTTTAAAGTGAAATGGAAGGCTGGACAAATGAGGAAACGCAGGCTTTAAAATCGCCATATGGTTGGATGAACAGATCCAGCAGGATTTGAATGGCACGACTCGAAATAAAGTATTTGCAGTAATAGCAAGCCGCTTGGAAGCAATGGGGCACACATAAAACACCAAACAATGCCGCTTGAAAATAAAAAAAACTTAAGCAGGATTACAGGAAAGTGAGGATCAAAATAACATGTTTCAATTCAGCAAAAGAAACACCACGCCGCGCTTAGTGATGATGTCAGCCAGGGGCGTTCACTGATGACATGTGGCACTGGTACCAGTTCTAACGCCAGTGAAAAACAGAAACAAAAGTAGTACTGTAGTTTTGGTACTTTATGGAAGTACCGAAAGTATGGTACCTGGTGCGGTGGAAAAGCGCCCTTAAACTGTAACATTGGACTCGGCAGTGTTTGACTAAATTTGTACATTTGAGACAGAAGGACTTTCTTCTGAGAGTACAAACTGTTCCTTCTAACAAAACAGCAAATGACACAGAATTCAGCGGGACAGAGGTACAGAAAAACCAGGACAGGCCCTTCGCGCCACCTTGACATTCACATTTACCAAGTCAAGCAATGACTGAATATCATGCAAAGCCGATCTCAAAGCTGAGCTTCCCCTGCACTATGGTCCAGCTTCAGATATGACTAAAAAGGATGAACCAGAACTTTTACTGAAACTTAATAAAACCTCAATTGAAGAATAAATATGGCCAATTCTTTTCAATACCTTGGAGAGGCAGACGGGGCAGAACCAGTCTCCCTCAGGGACCTGGGTGACCTTGGGCCGCAGGCAGTACATGTGACAGCCTCGTTCGCAGCCGTCGCACAGCAGCAGGTACTCGTCGTTGTCCCCCTTCCGGCAAACCAGGCAAGTCTAGAGGCGGAACAAAACGGTCACATGGTCTGGAAAGCCCCCATGCCACACCAGCACCCAGCCCACAGAGCCACACGTCAACCTCCTGGGCAGTCCAACAATCTGAATGTTTAGGGAACCTTTTCTCAACCCAATCCTCGAGGACCCCCTGGGGGGGGGGGGGCAGAGAGGAAGCAGAAATGTTGACTGCCTGGTGGTCCCCAAAGACCCAGTTGAGAAACACTGATTCAGAGGTTAATCAGCCCTAACAGCCATCTATTATGGAAGCATCTTGAGCATGGGAAGGATGCGGTTAGCAACGCGGGACAGCCCTCCGTACCACTTTGTTGACTGATCTCTCCCAGGCGATGGCGCGCTCCAGCTGCAGCAGGCAGAGGCAAAGCTGGGCAGCACTGCGGCAACGGTCCACTGCCTGCCTCCACGCCCGCACCCTTGGCGTGATCTCACTCTCCAGGCTGCAACGGCAAAACGAGGGCAACGCGGGCTTGGTGAGGGGGACTTGCGGAAACCATACAGAGATGCACCATCTAGCCGTGATCGAAAACAAGCGGCCGTTTGTGCTGAGCACAAGCGAGGTGCATGGTCGCCACCTGGTGGCCACCCCACGCAAGGACATACAGCCGTCTAACCCACCTCTCAGCATCCATGTGGTTCTCTCCGCCGGGGGGTGGTGTCAGTGGAGCCAGCCGAACCACTTCAGCTAAAGTCCAGAGGGGCTCCTTCAGGTAGCGGCGCTCGATGTTGCGCTCCAGGCGAAGCAGCCGCACCACGGCCAGGTCCAGCGGGTGGGCGGGCAGCCGCAGCAGGTCGGACCACTCCTTCTTCGTCCTGACGATCCAGTCATCCAGCAGCTCCACGTCGTGCTCGTAATACTCGAGGTCGGCGCGGGTGGAGTCCGGTTCCGGCACGGCCAAGCCCTGTGGGGATAATGGGCCGCCCCCTTAAGCGGGACCGCAAACGCCATCGCCCGGTCCGAACGCTCCAGGTTTACCAACTCAGCACAACTGACTAAGCGTTCAGAGAAGCATTATTTATATTGTGCAAAATGCACAAATGAAAAAAAAAGAGATGCAGTGCGAGTTTAGCGACACTTTGTAAAAACACGTTTGGGGAGTTTTGGCGTGACCCAAGAAACACCCAAAAATCTGCATGGCATCCAGAAAAGCTGCCAAGACCTGCAACATGGGCATTACGTCTTGGTCAGCATGATGGCATCGAGGCTTAACCGCTCAAGCAGCTGAGGTCTAGTATGATGCAGATGCCATTAAAAATCTTTTTATATATAATGCAAATTTATTTTAAAGGTTTAACACCTGGGCAGCTGCTAAGATGACTTTTCACAAACACACTGCATCAGACTTCACCAGTTAAACATTCCCCTCCCCCATCACGACGGCGTGTTAAGCGTGCTCCACTCTAGTCAAGCCCGAGAGGTCCCAAGGGAAAGGGAGAGAAAGCCACTTAAGGAGACGGGAGGCTGCGGGTGAGTTGGGAAAAGTGAGTAACGGGAAGAATGAAGGAGACATGATGTTTAGTGGGGAAGATTATTGACTGGGGGGCACCACTGTCACGCACGTGCCCACTACAGCCCTGGGGGGTAGCGGGGGCTGGTCATCTCCACAAACCAGTGCACCAGGTCTCCCAGACTGCCGCTGTCCCTTTAACATAATGCAACGTCGATTTAAATTTCTCTTTTTGGCACTTTAACCTCGCCTACTTTGGAAGCAATGAACAATTCAAGCGGGACAAACGGGGACAGGCGTTTCCATGCATGCAGTGGAAGGTCTCGCTCATGGTGCTGGAGATGGACCGTAGCCACGCTTGAGGTGACAAACCCCCCCCCCAGTCCCCCCCCCATCGCTTGCTAAGTCCCCTTATTTGGACTGAACGGAGCCGTGGCTGGAAACAAGAGAAGTTCTTGAATGCGCAACGGATCTGTCTGGGAGCTTCCAGGAGCCAAACGACGGCAGAAGGAGCAACGGCAGCTGCAGCTCAGCCACTATTTCTGGCGAAGTCACGTGACCATTACATAAGCCTATTTTTCTTGCTCTAAAAAACAGTAAACTGCGCGCAGGAAGCGCAATGCCAGACTGCATTCTGATCAGAGCAAAGTCAATTCAGATAACTTGACAGCCCCTTCTGCTAAAGGACCGTTCCATTCCCATGAATGCGGTTAATTATTGTCCAGAGCAATTACACAAGCAGGAATCGTCCCATGTCCCAAGCAAGCCTATTTTTTTCCCCGCAGCGAAGGAGGGACCTGCTGATAAGTGGTCACTTCCTACGGATTCATTTATGAGCGCTTCACTTGAACTGCTGAACCAGTCGTTAATTCTCTGAACTGGTTGCCAAATGTCACAGGACCTGCTACTTCCGGGGATTTGTATACGAAACATCGAGTGAACCGGAGCTTTAAATAACACTTTAATATAAGGTAGGAGGTGCATCTTGAAATAATTAAATGCATTTTGAGTGCTAAATACTTTAATAGTTGCAATGTTTTTAAATGCTGATTTATTCATCCGAGCAGCAGACTGAGGCGTAACTGACACGCGCGTGTACATGACTGAGGTCATAACAGTGTCACGTGAGGTGGGGTACTTCTGCTCAGTGACGTGGTGCTTTTGGCAATGTGGGGAAAAGGAGTCATGACTTGGGGAGGGCCCTACTGGGAGAAAATATTCATCTGGAGGTACAGGTCCCATTTCACGTGCCTCGGGATTTTTCTATGACATCATCGGAATTGCAGCATAATGGACGGGTCGGAACAGCACCGCGGCCAGAACTACGGCGGGTTGCAACAGGACCAACATGCTGACCCGCTGGACGCGTTTCAAAAGCGAGAGACTTCACGTCGGCTCAGATCTGTAATCCCAACTCCTGCTCACGTTTCTGGTGTCTGCGCAAGGGTCCCGTCACTGAGGTCACCAAATTCCAGTCACTATGTCGACTTGGGAGCTTCTGCATTTAATACATTGTGGGGACCGGGTTTCCCTAGAACATTAAAATCCTGTAACTTTTTACTTTGTGGGGACATTTTTTTCAATTTTATAAAAATCTGCATATGCAATCAAAAAAACTGAAAGTGCCAAAAGACTTGCTTTTTGTTTGGTTGATTATGGTTAGGGTTAGGGCTGGGTTAGGGTTAGGGTTGCTATAGTTGGGATTAGGGAATGAATGGATGGTCCCCACAAAGATATGAATATGTGGACTGTGATAACAAAGGGAATAAACATCTGCAGAACATAAGCACACAAATGTGAAAGGAAACAGAAAGTTGTGGAATTCCTTTCTGCTCTTTTAAGTAGCCCATTCCAGAAGTTACATACCCACCACCATTGATGGTCTGCAGCCACTAGAGCACTAAGATACACATTTTGAATGCAAACAGAGAATTAGCTACTGAAATCCTCTGGGACGGCCCACCATTCTGACCACTATTCCGTTCCTACTATGTGTGCATGTGTGGTCATGAATATATTACATTCTGGGGTACAAATGTCCCCACAATGTGATAAAAACCAGTTATTTGATGGTAATAAATAAAACGTTCCCAACAAGGGCAAACTCAATTTCTGTGACTGCGATCAAAAAACTAAAAATGACAAAAGTCTTGTTTTTTTTGGTTCCTCATGGTTAAGGTTAGGTCTGGGTGGGGGTTAAGGTTGTCATTGTAAGGATTAGGGTTTAGTCTATAAAAATGAAGGTACGGTCTCCACAACGATATGAACATGAACGTGTGTGTGTGTGCATGATGTGGGTGGGAGTAGGAGTCAGTTTATGGGAAGGAAAAATCAAAATCCTTCCAGAGCACGATTTCAGAAAATCCACAAAGGGCCAACTGGGCCATGGAGGGTCTTATATAGGAGTGCTGGAGCGGGTAATAGGCAAGTAAATCTGAATTTACACATCAAAGATAGGAGGCTGGCTGAAGCTATGTACCATTTCTAGGAATGGCTGCACTCCTCCTGATTCATCACTCCCTGACCTGGAAGGATGTAGCTCTGATTAGATCAGATGCTCTGCAAAAGCTCACGGTTGGCTAATACCAGCCAAGCTTCCTCCGACTCATTGGCCAGCTCACTGACTGACATGATAGTATACGGCTCATTCATTGGCTGAACACAGTCATCGACCACTCTATGAGAGTCCGCCCCTGGTGTTCGACATCCAGGTCACATGATCCTTTGGCAGCCCAAACGAAGCAAATATCCGGGTGGCAGAAGGAAAGTCGAGGTATGCGAGCATCTCCGCAATGTGCCAGCAGCTAAGCCACGCATGAAGCCACGCGTAAACTCTGCCACCCCATAACCGTTCTGATTGTTCCGACTGAAAGTTTGTATTTCTTTTGCACCGCAACTACGCGGTAATTACAGCAGTCGAATGTTTGTCATTGCCGAGATAAAGCCAAAAACAAACACACAACTCCCTTTCATTACGCTGTTTACATTGTACCGCCTTCCGGCAAAAAAAAATAAATAAATTGAAATCCATCAATTTTTAATGGTAGTTGTTATGTAAGAAAGAAAACCCGATTGGCTCATAAGTCACTGAAGGGATTAAAACCACAACCGCAAGTCTATTAGCAAATCTGTCATTAGCTCATAAAACAGGGAGCACCTTTCTCTGGTATACCAGTCTGTTGGCAAGAAACAGCACTCAGTGGGGATTCTGCTAGATTAGATTCTGCCTTTTTAGACAAAATAGATAGCATGATAAATGGCCATATAAACAGGGAGACAATCTGACTTCTGCACAGTACCGGGTAATCTGTGCGTTCGCCCGTGCACGGAGGGGATACCCTCAGAGCCTCACCGCAATCTGCGTTCGTGTCAGAGACCGAAGCCGTCGTCAAGCAGCCGGAAAGGATGACAGATAATTAAAACATTAGCACCAAGGGCATGGGCGTAATCGGTCATTTAAGGCCGGCGAAAGTTAAGGACGCGGACACAGCAATCCGGCCCCTCCGCTTTTGTAATTATCACCAAAAATGGACACTGCTTTCTGCAGGCTCAGGGGAAGGTCAGTGAATCCACAGAGTCTATGGGATCACTGTGGAGGTCACCCAGATGGCTTCTGCGGTGTGCAGAGCGGAGGTGGAACAAAATGGTATATAGTCACAGGGGCAGGACACCATTTGGGTGATTTTTGACCTCTTAATGTTCTGGCCCGCAAACCAGGTGACCTGCTGTGCGGCAGCTCCGGTGGAGACGGCAGGGACCGGTCGACGGCCAGACGCAGCTAACCTGCCGACTCGCCCCTGCACTCCCCACTCACCCCGAAGGTCGTGAGGCTCCGGCGGCTCCAGCTGAAATCGGGCCGAAACGCGACTCCTCACGGCCCGGAAGGTCCCTCTGCCACCATGAAAAATACCGAGCCCTGCAGAGAGCTACTTCCACCTGTCTCCCAGCACAAACTGGTCTCATTTCCTCATAAGGACGACACACCGCGGTAAACCTACGGTTTACAAACCAAGGCCCAGCAAAAGTGAGTTGAGGAAGAAGCAATGCTGGATATTACACTTGCGCAACATGGAGGGGTCGCTGGTCCTGCACGACGGCCGCCTCAATGCGTCGGCTCTGCCGAGACCATCTCACGCGCGTGGCGTAAACTCGCAACTAGCGGGTTTCCAAGGTAGTCTGTGTGACAAATATGACACGCCCTCGCGCCGGTGTCATCTGCGCCGCGCCGTCCAAGCAACCTAGGAAATGAGTAACTCCGGGAAGCTTGAGGCAGAAGACGCGACATCTATCCCTAAGTCACGTGCGTCAGGTCAGGCGCCGTGCCCCTTCGCCCGGCGCCGAAGGACGGCCTAAAGCGCAGGGGTGAGAGCGTACAGGGAAATGTGAAGTGCGAATGCTAGGTGTAGAGGAGATGCTGCCTGGCTGGCATGTGCAAAACGCACAGCAGTGACAGTAACCTTCATGGGGAAGTATCTTAAGAAAAAAATCGTGCACGAGAGCGTGGGCTAAATGTCCACTCTACCGTGTGCACGTACAGTATTTTTAGTACAAAACAGAATGATTTTTCGCATAAGAATGTCCGCCATGTGCAATCGCAGTAAATAACCTAGAGGTTCTGTGCGCTGCAACATTGCAAAACGATCCTATGTACATAAAAATACATTTGCAGGAGTATGGCGTGCTTAACATGCCTGCTGTTCCGGTAGAGCTTCCTTCCCCCAGCAGAATCTAATTTTAACGAAGGAAAGAAGACCCTCTGGAAGTCGGAACACCGCAGCGTTGGAGGGCTGTACACCAGCCACTATACACCCATATTTATAACCTATTATTTAGCACTGGGTTTGCCATATATTCGAATAAAGTCTCTACCTGGAGATTCTCCTTCAGTTGCCATTGATCGTCATGTACTACATTCTGGTGAACATAAACCAGAGCGGAAAATTCCTCATTTTGATCAATTATTATAAATTATTCACGTTATTATCGACGTTTTCTTCACTTTTTGAATTTTACCTTGTATTTTTTACAAATGAGAATGTGGTTATAGGTTTACTGAATAAAAATAACCAAAGCATACTACTAAAATAATACAGTGTTACATAATAGAGTTTGACTTTACATTATGCTAGCTGTAGGGTTAGAATGGTTCATGAACAATTGTTACTTAATCCTGCATGAATCCATAGGGACTGCTACAAAAATGCCCCTTGCCTGGGGCACTCGGAAGTACAGACAAACGGGGATGTTTAATTACCCCTGGATCTTGGCACCCCCCCCCCCACTCACAACCTTGTTTAGCTTAACAATGAATAGATTCTGCAGCAAACTGGACCTGCCAGTGATTCAAATGCAGCAATGCTCAATAACTGTCCATTAAGATACAGAAAATCAAAAACACCGTTTCCACAATGTTACATCTATCCAATTCCAAAAGGACAACTTTGTCGGCACCCGCTGGGTTTTGTGCTTTGAAACAATGCCAAAAAGCCAAAATGCGCATGATCAAAACTTGTCCTGCGAGTGCAAATTGTGGCAAATTCCCGTGCATCAGTGTTTCATATATATGAATTGCTTTTGTTTCAATGTCCCACAACAGCAGCCTCCCGGTAAAGATCCACCCAAAAAGGAAACGGGCTGACAGGAAGCTCCCACAAGGCGCCGTGGTGATCATGGTGAGAAAAAGCTACTCAAATTAGCTTAGTGCTCTTTCTTTGGCGTACCTTCCACGGCTTGATCTACTAACTTGGGCTCATGATGAGGTCACACACCAGAGTGCCAGCCCCAATAAAGACACTCAGCGCTTAAGTTAGGGTACCTGGTCAAGCCCCTATGTTCCTGAAAGGGGTCTCCTCTCTGTCTGGAATCGGAACATCTCAGGGAAAGAGCGGCTGACAGGTCCCAGCATGGCTCATTCCTCTGGGAGCGGCGTGCCTTTGAAGCTGGCAGAGAACGGCCCGCGTATTCTGCCGTTTCCACGGCCGACGGGCTGCATTTCACTCCGTAGGTCTGGCCCCCGTCCTCACATTCCTTCCCCTCCCCACTCATTACTCACCCGCGCCACGTTTGATGACGAGATGTCGCACGGTGAGATGAGCAAGCACTTCTGCTCGCCCGCGCCAGGGGACAGAGACGAATGGCTTGATGCATATTTCATGGTAAAAAAAAACCGTGACAGGCAAAAACAAAACCAGGAAAAGAAATTAAATCAAATAAAGATATATGCACTGACCAAATTCAATAAATCATTACAATCCTCTGGCCTCCTCCTTATCCATTTAGCTGCAGATGACTTTGCCGCTGTTCTTCCCAAAGTTACAGTGACTGGGGGGAACCTTGGCTGATCAGCATATTAGCAGGCGTTTATGCTACAGGAGCACAGACGCGCAATGATGGCGGAGTGACGATATTTATGATCAAGCAGCATCACGTAGAAAGTAACCCTGGCCCCATCTGCACGGAACCATACGGCCTGGATGAATCGCCCCACAAAGCCTCGGGGTGGGATCGTGTCACGTGTGCCGAGGGCTCTGCGCGCCGACGAAAATCACAAAAGGAGCATGCAAGTGTAATTAGCGTCAACGTAGGATGCAATCGTTCCTCCCGAAGCAGTAATGAAGCGAACACATGACCCAGCGCTGACATAAATCACAGTGCCCTGGCTGGCTGTTAGAAGCTGGATTGCGGAGGCTTTTTGGTCTGTGTGCATGTTTACGCCGTCTTAAATACCTTCGCAAATTCAGACACTTTTCTAAATTAATTAGTCAAGAGGCTGCAAGTAACACTCAGAAATGAAAAACAGATTATGAAATCTCGGGTTTATTCGGTGCAAGGACACAGACGGTCATTATATACGTTTGGCCAAGCATGGGAAAAAAATGGATGAAGCACTTAATCATCTGACCACTTGTTTCTCTTCCAACATTTTAATCACGCATTAAAAAAAAAGCATGGATGGCTGAAAATAAATGCATATAGAGAAATTTTGGCAGCTGCGGTGCGGAACACAGGCAGCTTGAGGAACCTTGGAGAAGGTTCCCTCAAAACCTGCTCGCATTTCTCATGGCACAGCTGCACTTTTGGAAGGTGACGGAAAGGCGGGTTTGGAGCCGGCCACCGCATGCTGCTCTCCTGCTTTTTCCGCGCCTCCAGCTGTTCTCAGCTCCCCGGTGTTTGGTCGCAGCTTCACGGTTGGGAGCCCAGACGTGAGCTGAGCGCCATGCTTGAGGTTTTAGGATTCTGTTTTTAAAGACAGGCTGGACCTACCGCACACCAGTCCCCCGAGACTGCACTCCAGGACTCAAACCTTACATTTTTTCCATAATGAATACGAATTGATTCAGGAACATTTAAAACCATAGTTTCCTCCAACGATGCTCCCGTTTCCCCCTCCTGCCATGCATGCCTCAGCTGCATGCTTCTCCGATCCATGCCCCAATTCCAACCACAAGTCATGTGACACCAGGGGGCGGGGTTAGTGCATATGGGGCGTGGCCAATCTCACTGTGTAAAAACAGCCCCGAGGAGCCTGTGGTGGTCAATAAGGACACCCGGGGGCAGCTCAGGAAACCGGAAAGTTCTCATTCCACCTAGAGCTCTAATGACATAATGAAATGATCTGACTACTTGACGGGATAAAGATTGAGCCATCTCTTTGCCCTTGAGAGAAACAGACATATGGGTCCTTTTAAAACCAGCTGGGCTCGCCGGTCGGTCAAAGAGCACGGAACACCCTGGTTAGTAGGAGGGGACGGCGGCCCGGGAGAGGACGGGCCGACGGGAGTCTACGAGCAGAACGGGTATGTCCTACCTTCCACGGCTCTCTTGAAGAAGACCTTGCAGCTGCCGCACGTGACGACACCGTAGTGACATCCTGAGGCCTCGTCTCCGCACACCAAGCACACCTTGGCCGTAGAGGAGCCCAAGGATGAGTGTCTTAACGATGAGCTGCAACGAGAGCGCAGGGCACAAAAGCGTCCATTTAGCAACAAAGCCCTCAGACGTCCCCACCACCAGGCAGACCATGCAGGGGCCGGACTCCTCTAGGTGACAAAACGCTGACAGTTTTACTGTGCGAGACGATGGCACAATCTGGCTAACCACGAAACTGTCTGCCAATTAAAAGGCACCATTTCACACCCACTTTGAGCACCGCGATGGCCCCCGGATCTGCAGTTAATATGTTCTCAGACATTAGCAGAAGGACTAGAGCGACCTGTCACACAGGAGATGTAAACTGTGAAGAGCAAGAAAAAAAAAAAGAAATGGCTAAAATGTTGGGAATGGAAGCAGGGACTCCACCATCATCACCCTCAAAGTCAACGTCATTAGCCGTGTGCACGGTCTCCCCGCGTTTATAATTAAACTGATTTACCTAGTTCAGGAATGAGTTCATTCATCGCACATAGTACCAGGTTTTGTTTACAAATAATGTGTTTTTAGAGGAATCAAATCACTGAGTCATCACACTGCCTGGAGGAGCTGCTTTTGAAGATAAAATGACTTCTTTGAGTTCTATTGCCTCTTTATTCCCGGTCAAAATATTACACGATTTCTTGTTTATATATCATTCAGCGTTTCCCTGGTGATTAAGGCTGTGGGCGTGGGCCCTCGGAGCGCCGAGACCGATCGTGGGTGTGGAACATACTGCCGTGGATACACTCACTCCCCGCCAAAGCATACGCGTGAGCAGTGTCCCTCTGAAGAAGGTCTCAACCTCGCTTCAGCTCGGCGCCCGTAACCTTCTGAATTATAGATGAGGGCAACCTGCAGACAACGGCGGGGACTTCTGAGGTCTTCGTGACTTCGGCGGGGCAGCGCCATTGTGTCACCGCGCTTCTGCGTCAATAATGAACAGAAAACCTTCGCCCCTTAGCGCCTATAAAGAGGGAACGAGCGGAGAGAGAGAGACGGGGGGAGAGAGATGGACGAATATCTTTTGCGTGGCTTGCCCTCCAATTGAAACATAAACAGTATGAAATGAGCCCAGCACTCCAAATAGTTTCGCTGACTCAGCAAAAGGTAGCCTAAATGCCTCCCCCCTTTGAAACCTGACATACTTTCTGCAAGCAGACAAAAGTGTACCCTTTAAAAGTTTGACCCTTCCGAAATATCCATGGCACTAAATTAAACCGTGCATGATTACAGAGGTTTAAGTCATTTGATGACCCTGTGCGCCACTCGGGTCACTGCAGAAATGTCCTCTTTTTAAAAGCCTGACTTTGCCTCATTGTGATTTATCGCGGCGGTGAGGAATTAGGCGGCGATAAGGACCACGCACAATAGAATCACGGGAAAAGTTTTAGGAAGACAACTTCTCTATTGGGAAAAAAAGAATAAAAATTCCATACAGGAGAGAGCAGCAGGCAGCTGCAGAAGAAGAGTGAAGCGGAGTTTCTCCCCACGGACCCTGGTCCCCTGTCACCCGCTTCCCCGCCAAACAGACGCCGCAGAGACGGCCGACCGAGGCAGCAACTGGTGGCCACTGACAGCAGCGCACACGGGAGCCGCTACCTGGGAGATGCTGTCACCTCCCCGCCGGCAAGCCAAGCGCCGCGCACCTCCAGGTGCCACAGGGACAGCTCCGACGGCAAACAGGAAAACCTGGCCGGTGACATCACCGCGCTTTGGCGGCTTTTCAGCGGAACCTTAAACACCGAAGCGACCTATGGGACGGCCTCTCCGAGAAGTGCCGTCTTTGGTGTGAAGACCACGAAAAGGTGATGGCGTCAACGCACAGAGAAAACCCAAATATACCATAATATACATTTTCATGTCCTCCAAGCAGCTCTGATAACTTGTCAGAGCCTTACTTACAGAACTGAACCACACGCACCCGTTGCTAAAGTCTCATCAGGAAGTTCACGACGGCGTTACCCGAAGACCGCATGGCGTTGCCCGTGGCATAATCAGGCGTCTGGTCGCCTTCTGGGCCAATCGGCAGCAAGGTCTTTCGTGACAAGATCCGTCTGCCTGCAGGAGGCCACAGAATAGCGAGGGACTGCTCCATTCACAGAACTCTGTTCCGTTTCAGAAGAACGGCGTGACTTCAACATGCACATTCACAGTATAAACATCTGCCACTAGCTTATATTGTACTGAATCTGCCTCCCAGAAATTTGCAAAAAAGCAACAGGACCTTTTTAAAACAGCTAGAATAAAACAGATCCAAAATGTTCTGAGTTTGTGACTTCTGGTCACGACATGCATTAGTCTAGACGGTAAAGGAGGCCATGCAACATACTGATAGAAACCAAAAAACTGAACAAAAAGCCAGCGAGGGTCATTTGGCACGTTTAAGATATTAGTGATACAGTTTCACTCACTTGTACAAGCCGATTTTAATTGGCAGCAGAAGCCGATTAAGATTCAGCCGGGGCACTTTGTTACGCAAGTTGCCGGATGGCAAAGACACCTCGAGCGCACGGAGGGTTGCCGTAGTTCAGGCCCAGAACAGGGCCACTTATCCAACACTCCCGCATCTGTCAGACGCACGTTATACATCTGCCTGCTGCTCCAGGTCTCTTGCAAGCCGGTCTCACCTTGCCAGTCCAGTAGGAGGCACTATTGGCCGCCCAGGTAAATCAGATTGTCACAGAGTGCGCCGAGCACCAATAAGATTACTCCTCTCGGTACAGTAAATAGTACAGTACAGTAAATAGGTCACCCCGGACGCGTCAGAAAACACTGAAACGCAAGCGCAGGTGCGCATGGCGATTCCAGGGCCTCACGGGGTAGATGAGCCGCGTCCGTACGGATGGACGCTTCAGAACTTCATTGCAACATGGCCCCAAATTAAGGTCACTGTTCGGACTTTGAAGCACACTTGAAAAATAACGCCCTTCTGGGTGGCCACGCCCACAGAAAGCTCTCCACGGCAGATTGGCCAGAGCCCACAAGGAGGGAGCCAATCGGTCTTCTGTTTTTTTTTTTTTTCCCCATCCGGCATGACATCATCACCTGCATGCACTGCTGCACATGCAGCCGGGTGCACGGTGTAGCGCAGCCGACACGAGCCAAAAGCATTTCTGGCTGCATTTTACAGCCTGTGTTACACACCACAGACAATCCAGGCCTGAGGACTGAGCTGCTATTCTTATTAGAATGTACATTTTTTGGTAAATGATTGAGAAGGGGGTGCATGGTTCAAAATATGCGATATCAAGGACACGACTAATGTAGCTACACCCTCTCTGATAAGGCAATTGTTAGTCAGAAAATGTTAAACCCATCCATCCATCCAAGTCACCGCCTTATGGGGTGGGGGGGGCCTGGACACTGTCCCTGGAAGCATTGGGTACAAGCCTGAGAACCCGCCTGAAGGGGGTGACAGCGTTCAGGAATTTCCCCTGCAAAATTCAAAGAGATTTGGGACTCGAATGCCAGACCAGAAAACGCAACACATGGGCTGAATCAGACGCCAGAGCCGTTTGGAATGGTACGCTTTTCCACGGAGAGCGTGGGGGTGAGAAAGGCAGGACCCCTCCCCTTTAAAGCCGGGCTCCCAGAGCTCCAGCGCTGCACTGCAAACAGCGCAGCAGCAGTTTGGCACACACCGTCTTCAGCACATCAGTCTGGCTCGTGGTCGCGGATAAACACGGAGAGAGCGGGTCCGTGCCAGGGGTCAGCTGAGCTCGGAGGGAAAGCTGGGAGAGACGGGGAGACACGCGGAGATCTTTAAAAAGTGTGGCGTGTTCCGACGGCGCTGCCGGGCAGCCTATAAACGCTCCGGACCACTGCGCGGCGAAGCGGGGGAGGGGTCACCTGACTACGGGTGTCCCAACGAGTGTGTGTGCGGCTCACCTTCAAAGGGAAAAAGAGGGGCGTCGATTTAGGAAGGGAGCCGCTGAGTGAGAGGCGTACAGATGGATGAGCGAGAGCTCGGTGCAGGCTGGGGGATGAGGCCCAGTGGACTCAGATCGGCACGGCCAAAAACTCACTGGAAGAACTCTGCTCTCAGCTCGGCAAACAACTGCCGCTATAACAGACACCGGCTGCCATCCCAGCCGGGAATATTTATATAACGTGTTCCTCGGAATTCAGGGGAGCATAGGTAAAATAAACAGAGGAACAGAAAGACTGCTAATGGCACAGTCTAAACATTATCTCCGCACCCACTTCCAACACACTCGTTTTTTTTTTTAGTTCCACGTGTCCAAAGGTAAACTATCCTCTCGAAAACACACACCACCTTCCTTACGTCAGGACGTAAAAATTTCCATAACAACGCACGGCTAAACCTTCGTGGCTTGTCGAATATGCATATGCCATTTATGGAAAACTGGCGACCAGAAGATTAAATAAGCTAACGGCAGCTTTATTGTTATAATTAAGATAAATGCTTAGATTACATTAAAAGGGCAGTATTGAGTGACCCCGGGGGAGTGTTCCAAATTGTTCTACTGACATATGACAGAAATGCAATCCTTTATTGTCATTCAGTTCCAGTTTTAAACCTTTGACAGATCAGACGGCTTTTTTTTTTTCTCCAGTGTTTCCGTGTAAACACTGACATGCACATGGAACTGAGAACTCCCCCCCCCAAACACCCACGTAAACACCCACGAGCCACACACTGGGGACGCTGTCATTCAGCTCCACATCTGCTCCATATCCGGCCAGCAGGAAGCGCCACACCCCGTTCGTTTGCGCACTTCGATTACTACCCTCCGCCCCTCACTGCCACAGAGCGCGGCACACAGCAACGGTCACGTTTATCAAGGTGAAAAACATCCTGAAACGGCTAAACGGGTTTTTAAGTAATATGACAGAAGGTGACACTAACTGCCCGATGACAGCGGTGCAGGGATCCTCGGTGCTTAATTGACTGGCACGCTAACATTGCCACGCATCGTCAATCCTGTACTCAATCTGCCTCATGGAACAGGACTGGGGAGTCACATGGGACCAGGTCTGGAGGTTCTAGAGTACCTGGGCCCTAATGTGTCGGGGGTATGTTGTTGATGGGACTGCTAGTGGCATGAAGCTGCCGCCGTGACAGGCTTGTCATCTACGTCAACGCACAGTGGGGCAGTGGCTATGGACTGAGAGGGTGGAGGGACTCGCACCCGAGGGCTTCAGCGTCCGCACGAGAAAGATCAGCTCCCAACTCCCCCCTCTTAGATAGAGCAGAAAGCACCTCATTCTTCCAGAACCCCACTCAAGTTCTGCCTGGCAACCGCCACCAGGCCAGAGCCTAGAATGTCCTGCGCAATGACAATCACATGCCATCGTGATGGGAATGGGGGCTCCGCCTCCTCCCCCACCAGGCCGAAGCGACAGTACTTAATTACCGGGAGAGATGCATCTATCTCTGCGGACAGGGGAGAGGGTCTCTGCTTATTACTGCGGCACCGCGACCAGGGCCGGCCCGCTCTCCGCGCAGAGGGGAGGAGGAGGGTCTCAGGTGCACCGCTGGGAGCGTGCTGCCGCTTATTAAATTAATATGCTACACGGGCCGCTATGCTTGGCTTTAAATACGCTCCTGCAAGCGAAAACGAACAAGACGTGTAAGAAGGGGAGGACTCCTCTGAACAAGGGCTCTGGTACGCAGCTGCGTGGACTCCTCATCCTCCTGCTTCTCCTCATCCCCTGAGATTTCACAGGGACATTTTTGAGGTCGCCGAAGACCAATTTCGAGACCTGAAACAAAATCTGTCCTTTTTTCCCCCCTCTATTTTCCAAATGGCTTCCGTGGATGCTCCCTCAGCGGAAATCCCGCCAACAATGACGGGCCTCAATGGAGACGACTTCTTACTCACTAAATGAATAAGTCATCAACTCCCACTAGTTGATCATTTAGCGATCCGCAGTGACGGCTATTTTTAGAGGCTGGCTTCCTGGAATTACTGCAGAGTGAAAAGCGAAAGTGTCTGACAAAACACGGCCAAGGCCAACTGGAATACGAGGCCTACTGTTTAGGAGACGCAGACCTGGATGTTGCGTCAATTTCCATGCAGAGTAGTACAGGGGAAAACCAACAAACCCAAGTGGAAAAAAAAGTCTGACATTGTGTCATCAACAGGAAAGGTTAAAAACACATTCTCGGGAGTAAAATCCCAAGTACACAACTTCGGTGATCTGAGTTGTGCAACGACACACAAGAGAGTGATGAAACAGCCTGCACTGCAAAATCGTGCAAACAGAATACAGTGATACCATTCCGGGGACCTCTGAATGGTGTCCTTCTAAGTTTTGTTAATGGGGATTAGTGGAATATGAATGAATAAAAACAGACCTGCTTCAAAACTGCAGTAAATCTGTTTCATTAAAGTCCAAACATTGTTCTTAGTTGCTTGGGTAACCGAGTCACTCTCATACCATCTTGTTCCATCAACATAACATCCGTCCGCATGCTCATGAATATTTAAATCCATTAACCTAGGGCTTGACGGTGACAAGCTGGTCTGAAATTTCTAGCGACCTCCAGACGTGGCTCAGGACAGCGAAGGCACGCAGGAAAGCGAGATGGACCACGTCAGATTGACTCCGACTTTCCACAAATCGCTGGTTGCATCAGGAGTCAAGTCACCAGTGCACGAGATACATCACCCAGCTTGGATCAACACACTCTAACCCTAACTCTAACTCGTACACCGACGCACCATAAGACACAGATCGAATGAGACACAGCGAAGCTTCAACACACCTGAACGCAAGCAAAGCACAGAGCAGTCGACGGTCAAGTCTAATCAAAAAGCAGTAGCGGGATAAGACTAAAGGAGGTAGCACTCATCCAAGCTAGTCAACCTCTAGTTAAGACCCAAGAAAGATGCACTGACGTGACAATCGAAGTACGGCGATGCCAACGTCTGTCAAGCAGGTGCGGCTGATTCGCAGCAGAGGGGAGCGGCGGGGGGGACCGCACTGCTGGACAGCACAGCAGAAAAGCCGCTTACAGAATATTATGCGGAGGATTTCCGCGCCATAATCTGTAACAGAGCAAGGTCTCTTTGCACGCAGCCCTTGTGAAGGTGCACTGTCCCGTTCGGTCTGCACCACCCCCAACAATTACATTTTCCGGCCCCCTTCACAGTAATATATATATCCCTTAATTGCTACCATTTCCAAATATTGTGAGACCTCCCGAGGCGCGTGCCTCGCACAGCCGACGGCGCGCCCGGAGTGATTGTGATGATCTCCACTGTGCTCCAAGATTGATTTGTGCGATTAATGTACTGTGGCAGTAAAAAAAGGTCACATTTTCTGCGTCCGTGATGACATCCCACAAAACATCCCCGAAAAAGGCTGTAATGGTGCAGAGTTGGGGCGGGGGGGGGGATGCATGGCCCGCATGCTAATTCAAATGATATCAGGACTTTTAAAAACAATGCGTTCTATCTTTGTGTGCTCTGGAATGACTGAATGATTGAATGAATGCTACATTAATATTATGCATTTCAAGACACTCGGAGCGCTTTACAGAACCAAGGTGGAGCCACTTCAACCACGCCCAGTGTAGCCCCCACCTGGCCAACGTGACAGCAGCCGTCCCCGTGCTACTATGCTCACCACACGGTGGCTAAGGTGGTGAAAGGGCGGGACAGAATTCATCAATCAGATACAGTGGACGATTAGGAGGGCAGATTTGACACGGCCCCAGTGGGTAATTTTAGGCAGGACATTGAGGCACCAGCCCTACTTTTGTTTATCAATTGGCAGCAATCCATCTCCTGCATCCTGATTTTCCATGTTCCTCAGCTGAGACACGACACAAAGTGTAGGGACCAGAAACACACCTGGCGTCAGCTTACCCTCATGTGGCCTTTTTCGTTCGGTTTTTTTATTGTCACATTGATCGGGAGATTTTCAGGGTCTTTCTGACTGCAGTGAGTCGCTCCTGCGGGGGGGGGGGGGGGGCCACAGT
>JABFEB020000082.1:1687567-1698585 GCA_019775895.2 Stomatorhinus ivindoensis
CCCCCCCCCCCCCCCACAAAATAACGGAGGCTGTTTTTCACATGGTGGAAATGTTGGCCCGACCCTGAGGTGATGTAGTGACCTTTTTGCCCAGCTCCATGCCGCATTGGGTCTACCACACACGTCGCGCATGCCTCCTGAAGCGACCCCCCAGTGCCGGCTGGACAAAGGCCGCAATAAAATGATTACAGGAGAGGGAAAGGGACCTAATGAAAGCCCTTCCTTTCCCGCAAACCTAAGGGCCAATTATCCTAACAGGGCGCCATACGGCCAGGCCACCGGCGTTGCGAGTTCAGCGGCCTTGTGGTATCCCCTCCAACGCGGTCATTATTCACAACCACACCTTAGACCGAACGCAACCGCGGAGAAGGAGCGTAACCAACAATGCCACTGCAATTCCTGCACATTGACCTACCTTCCATCTTCCACAACAACAAATTCTCCACATTAGCGTATTAAAGTTTATATAAATGTAGTCTACAGAAAATTAGACCTTTCCGGAATAACTTTTAAATTACATATTTCATATATAATGCACAGGATATGGTTATATAGGCTTATTTACTCAGTTATTGAGTATAACAAATTGGTTTAAGCAGCTCGCAGTGCCGAAGCAATAAAACAACATGGGCACGCTTTCCTAAAATATATTTAATAACGGAGACAGAAAACTGAATCAGGAGCCGGCCGGAGCGTCACATCCATCAAGCGCTACCCTCAGGTATCTGTAGGGAGCCACATGGGGAAAGGAAGCAGCGGGGGGGCGTGGGGAGGGGAAGCACAGTGCTGCAGAACCTGCAGATGCACGTTGAATGCGACGACGCAATACAGGCTAGCCCCGTAAAAAAAAAAAAAAAAAAAAAAGACCAAGAAACAGGAGAGGTCTTGCGCTGGATGCGGACTTCGGAAAATGGCCCATGTTCCAGTGGGTGTGTTTTGGGGGGTGGGGACAGCTATAATGGCCAGCCTGACCCATGCAGACAGACACCCAGGAGGACGGTCCTGTCTCTGGAGCTGCCCCCTCCCAATACTTTTCACGCTATAAGAATCCGCATGAAAGCACCGGCAGGCCCCCGAGACCATGCCCCACCCCGAAGGATCAAGTGTGGCATTATTTTCTGCCTCATTACCCATGTGACAGCATGGCCTTCATGATGGGGGTGGTTGGGGGGGGTGAGATGAGGGTGGCCGCTGAAAGCACCGCCCACTTTAGCCAAGTGCTGAAACCCTACACCCTGGGAGGGGCCAACTGACTCAGCAGTCCTTTCCAGGGGTGCTCACATAGACAGTCGACTGGGCTCACCTTGCAGCCCCTCCACCATTACCCCAAGCCCTCAAAACCTGGAGTGGCTGGTGATGCCCCAACCCCCCCACCCTGACTCCTCCCTGTGCAGCAACTCTGGTGGTCTGAGCGCCTGGCGCCTACAAGAACTTCAGCAAATAAACCTCGGTCTTAAATAAAAGTCTAGAAGTCATCTCTATATTTGTTTATGTTATATTTGTTGTTTTTTTCCGTCTTCCTGCAAAAAAAAAAACTCAAGACAGGGTGACGGACCCCAGCTTAAAATCATATTAATTTCAATGACCGACAGTAGAAGGCCTAATTTCTGGCACAACACTGGCAAGTCCAATAAATTTCCCCAGATATTTTAAGGGTTTTCGGGGCTCCTTCGAGTGGCAAACCCTCACCAGTAGGACCTGGCGTCTGCCCAGTAGAGCCACATGGGGACGGCACCCTATTTACAGGCAAAGAGATGGTAGTGATTTAAGTCTAATTGCAGGTGATGCGGGCACAGCCATGGAGAATAGGCAGAGCGGAAAGGGTGAACTCGCAGGCTCGTTTAATAAATTGGTCTTTCCTTTCTTTAGAAAAATGGAGACTTTGCTGTCTACCAGAAGCAACTTTAATTCCCAGGGCAGCTGCTTATTTGAAATTCAAATTCCGACCCCACCCCAACCTCCATCTAAAATCTTAAGAGTTTATTTCAAAAAGATGGCATGTTTACCAAAAACGAAAAGATGGTTGGCCGACAAGCCGGCAGTCAGAAGCATCACCTCGCAAAGAGGGAGCCAACTAAAAATGGCCCTTGGTTGCCCAATAAAACTTTCGAACAGAAGTTTTGGGCCCATCGCTATATTATTCATCAGCACGCAGTGCTGCTAGATCAGCATTTTGCTCCCCGTTTCACCGAAGAGCATCTACGGCACGCAGTTCACTGCACTGAAATAAGAACAACTCAGCAGGCAGCTTGTGAAAACAGCACAGAGCCGCATACTGAGACCGGGACCACGGCCGTGGGAGCAGACACTCCCGTGACCCTCCATGTTTGTACAGAATATGACACGCCGGTGCCGGGCCGGAACATCCAGCCTCCACTTCGGGTCAGAGTCATGTAGGATGGCCTCCTCCAAAGAGATCCCGGGCAAAGAGGCCCGGAGAAAATGTTGTGCTCTGTTGGGAACTCCTGTCAAAGCCGGCAGCACGCGTGAATGTCCGCCCTCGCGGGATGGGAGATGCGCTGCAGGCAGCTCTCTTAAAACGTAAGACGGGGGGGAAATCCATGATCTGCATGCCACTAGTGAGTAAGAGGACAGGAATGAAGAAATCTCTCGGTGTTCAAAGCAATTCACCAAAAAATGCCAAAAAAAACCCCTATGACCCCCCCCCCCCAAAAAAAAAAAAAAAAAGACTCACAGGCAGAAGAACCAGGCTCCATGTGTGTTAATCATTCAAGACCAGGATGAAGCCCACATGTTGCAACCATCAACTGACAACTACTGTGACATCCGTACAAACAGAGCCCGTCGGACTCACAGAACACAATGACTTCTGTTGGTAGTGGACGAACGGGCTGAGCGCAATGATGCTCCTCGCCATGGAAACGGCACTTCTGGCCTTTTAGGACGCTTGTCGGAGCCTAATGAACGCCAGCGTGCGTATGAGCTGACGGCTAGCCTGCATGGGGCAGGCGGAAACAGCCGAGGCTGCAGTTAGCCCACCGCGGAAAAATAGGTCAGCTGAGCTGCTCCCCTCTCGGCAGGCGCAGGGGGCTGGGGGAGGGGTACGGTGCAGAACCTCTGCGAAGTGGCAGAATTAAGACGCCGGGATGGCCCACGGTGCCAGCCACGGGCAGGACTAACGCCACCGAGGCCTGTGCCGTTATCTCTGCCGTTCTGCATTAGCGAACGCTAATTGTGTCTCTGCTGCATAAATGGGAACTAGCATCCCCCAGCCATGCAGCTGACTTAGCAATTAAAACTTGCCTAATGGCAGTTATCTGGGTTTCCGCCCCCTGGAGGTGAATGGGGTCGTGATTTCTGTGGAACGGCAACAACAACAACAACAAAAAAAAAGAAAAAAAAAAAACACAGCAGCTGGATTACAGAAGCGTGCTCCCCAGAGCAAGGTCCGGAGCACGAGCGCTGTACTCACACCCGGAGTTGGAAGCCTTGCACTGAATGCGTGCAAAACGTTTACTCACTATCCACAAAAATACCCACATTCTGACTCCAGATGTCGGCCCTGTTTATGCCTTAAGCATGGATTAAATGATTATATGCATTAGAAAGATTTATACAGTAATGGGTATTACATAAATTTGCATCAGATGAAAATATAAAACGCAGAGTGTATATTTTTTCTCCAAAAGTTTCTGTCTGTGTCAGACAGAGGTGTTAAATGAGGTCAAATTTTAAAAGCCTTTAAAAGGGAAATAATGTATAATTGTAATGCAAGGACCACTAGCGTCTGCAAATGTAAAATAAATTGAAATTCAACTCAAGGTCCTCGTTAGCACAGTGCAGTATATGACAACACCCCATCACCCTGATAGATCTCGCCACCTCTCTTGCCCACACGGGCTCCTTCTGTAATGCAATGGTCAGGACTTTGCAGCTGCCCGGGAGCGTGACCATAGCAACCAGCACTAAGATTTATGACCTTAGGAGACCCTGTCGACCTTCAGGATTAATGGCCCTGCAATCTGCATTACTGAAGAAAAAATGATTTGAAGCTGAACTATATATAAAAAACAAACAAAATGTATTTTTAAAAACAAGAAAAAAAATCAGGTATAAATAAAATATCTGCATCTTACTACCAGGAGAGCTATACAAACATCTTCTGCTTTTGCAGTTAATAAAACAAACAGTAACAAAAGAGAACTGAGCTTGTTGAAAATGTTGAAATAGCAGAAGAAAACCGACCGAGAAATAAAGCAGCGTGTGGCACAGGCGGACGCCGTATCTGCGTGGGATTCTTACGTTTTTTTGTATAAAAAATCGGCAGCCAGGAACGCGGGCGGAAAAAAAAAGCTCTGCAGCTGGCGGGAAGAACGGCGGACAGGCAACATGAAAGCAGGCATGGCGGCACTGACGGGGTGCCAGGTACAGTATATAAAAAAAACCTGGCCAGCACCATCGTCTGTGTACAGTAACTAGTCTTGTCCTGCACAGAGATGCCGCGCAGTCAACGCAAATAGCCAGGGATTGCAACAACTACCCAAACGCTGTCTTTACCGGTAAACGACCGCTTCACTGGCTGGTTCCGGTTTACCGACGCGGATGGCGTTCTCGTTTCTCGGACAGGTTCAAGGCGCGACGCATGCGCGAGCCCCGCAGCTTCCCGCCGGGTCACCGTCTCCTCCCCGGGACGCCGCGCGCCATGGCGAGCGCGCGAAACCGCTTGACGGCTACGCGAACAGGTCGAGACGAGGTAACTGGGAGACGCTGCGTGCCGGGCCAAACATTTATTTGCTATACATTTTCATCTTAAAAAGATTTATGACACACGCCCCAGCTTACAGTAAGTGTTATGCGACGCTGTGTGTGGTAGTGAGCTCACAGCTTCGTAGTTTCCCCTTCCCGTTAATTGAGCCTGCTAAGCTTGACCTACTTCGCTCACCATTGAAGTGGAACAATTAATTTTTTTAAGTGATTCCCTAAATGGCTGCCGTTTCCGCCAACGTCAAAGGACCCCTGAAATTCAATAGAACTGACTTTTCTGTAAATAAATGTACGGCCTTAGCACTGGCGTATAAAACTGTGAAATTGCCTTTTATTTTCGTCTGCAAAGTGTTGCGCACTTAAGCAATAGGTGCATATTTTTTGTGGGGGAAATCTAAATATGTTACTACTTACACTTGTAAATGACGGCTACTACCCCAGTAATAAATAATATGACAGAATGACCCTGGATGGGATTAGCAACTGGATGAAATGAGGAAAAAAAATGTATCATCTTTTAATCCTGTACTGTAAACTACGTATAAATTTCATCCATGTTACATAAATATATAATTTGGGGAAAAGAAGTGAGTGAGTGAGGTGAGATCACCTGTCATGCTGTGTCAGGTTCCTATGTGAACTTAGAAGGGGGGCAGGGTAAGGGTTGACATGAATTTCCACCCCTTAGTGTTAAAAGAACTCCACCTGAAGGAGAAAGGTAGAGAAGATAGAGGAGGCTTTTTCCTATCAGGACATATTATCTGAGGTGACCAGGCGCCAGGCCATAGAACACACCCACACTGCAAGACACATGAACACTTCCTGCACGCCACCAGAGTTCAAATGAGGACAACCCCCCTCCCCCCCCCAATCTCACCATTCCTGGCTGGAGACAGTTGTTTAATGGCATGCCCAGCGGCTCTTCATAACAATGTACGTGGGAGGCTGCAGAGGTTTCAAATCTCTTACGTGATGAAAAGCACCGCCACACTACGCTATGTAGAGCACGTTTGCCCATGACTATGGTGTAGTTTGGTAGCGGAGGGACCTGATGGGACTGTGGCTGACAACTGCTCAGGGTCTCCATTCCAGAAAGACTTTAACACAGTAAGGGAGGCATGTCTATCACACTATTTACATTTACAAACGCTTTCTGAAACAAATATAAATTGCTTAATTTGTTTCACTTGTCTAGTTTAGTTTCTAGTTTTTTCTATGTTAGCAAGATTTTTATCGTGATCATGTTTGTTGCGACTACTGATCAGTAGTCAATCTCAGACGACAGCTGAATATTCTTGGCTATCTGATCCAGTCATATCTGCTGTTGACATAGACTGGTCTTTGGAATCCTGACACTCATATGACTTGAGGAAAAAATGGAGATCTCTGTGACTTAAGCTCCATTTCCTGAATGCATGGATGACAGCAAGCAAATCTTTTCTCTGATCACTAAATTCTGAAATGCAGTTTGCAAAAATCCTGTTTAACAAAACAGTAATTATGGGTCCGAACAGTAGCGGTGCTGGATTGCTTTTGTTTTTGTTCTGATTATTGAAAGCTGTCATTGCATTTCACACCATGCCTACTCCACACCCCACTAGTTTCCATCAGCAACAATGCCACAGAAACCTAACAGACAATTTAGGTGAAACTGAAAAGCAACCCCCCCCCCTCCCCCAAAAAAACAATTAAAAAATAGGAAACAGTTTGGATCTAGAAGCAGTATGTCATGGTAACCATGACCAAAGGGACATCCAGACAGACCTGACATAGGAACCCACAGAGATGGGAATCACCAGTGTATATGAAACCAAGATGAAGGCCAAAAGTTTGGCCAGCAAGGGTGGACACCAATGACTCCAAGAATCTTCCTTCTAATCATTGTTGAAGGTGTAGTACTGATGGCTTTACCATGTCATTCTCCCTGAGTTGTCAGCCAGCGATACCTTGAAGGCCATCGTGGACCAACATTTGGAGCTAATTGGATATTTGTATCCAGCAGAGTCTGAATTAATCAAATCAATGTCTTCCATTAATTTAGTATAAGGACACACGATTAAGTGCCTATCAGGGTCCTTGGAGGAATATGAGCTTTCATCCCAGTTTAGAACATTAGCGCTTGGCCGCGCTCCAAAGCACTGAGTTCTTTCCTTTTGAGGTGATGCTCTCTTCTTTTTTTGTTTCTTCAGCTGCCTCTCCCCTGGAGCCATTGCACAGACTCTGCCAGGACCTTCCCAGCAAGCTGGCTGTCAGGAACATGGAATCATTCCCCTCTCTCCTCCAGTGGGCCGGCCGGACGTGGCCTTTTTTGCCTTCGTTGCCAGGGCCCACCTAACAACACCATGGTCACCCGCACCTACTGTAAACCTTGGAGGCGGGGATGAATAGGAGCAAGGACCAAACCCCTGAGCAGGGCCAAGGCGAACGTTAAAGCCGCAGCTTTAAGGTACTAGCATGGCTCCTTAGTATAGCCGTCCTCAACACCCCCTGCTCACGTCCGTTCTAACAGCCGTGGAAATGGAAGTCAAACAAGGATAGCCCTGTAGTGGCAATGGAGGTAGACAGACCTCCGGCACTGATTTTTTCCATTTACTGGCCGGCCCAGCCTTTACGAAAACAAGGACACCGGTATCGTTTGTGTTCTAATCCACAAAAGGACTCCTGGTTGAGACTAAACAAACTAAAATAAGCCTGACTTACTGTTAAAAGTACACACACGGCCTGAGCCGTTTACAGTCAACAGTTTCTGTGTTAATACAAATTGCTGAGTCACGTATGTCAGCCACAATGGAGCGCTAGGGGTAGGTGCACAGTAAACTGGTAGCAAAGTGAACTGCAACATCACACAAGCCTAAACAAGATAAACGGTGTGCCCCCCCAGCAAAAGATAGTGGTTCGAAACAGGTTTAGCCACATTCACTTGACATGTTTCATCAAAAATTCACACAATGAACACAGAATTTACCATTGGCTGTGTTTTTTTTTTTGCCTCCCCCTCCATTTATCACCACTTAAATGAACTGTAGACACTAATTAAATTATCTGGTCTGTGGAAACACAAAGAGCCAAGCGCCTTTTCCCCACAGGATACGTTCAATCAATATGTAATTGGCCACATCTTCATGTCCTGCCAGCGTAAGCAGGCCGTATGCTGCGTAGGGCATGATTAACGGTGCCAGGGGAGGCAAGTCCCCATCCCTCAACATGTTTGGTGTTAGGCTACATGCTCTTAGCCACCTGTTTCACCTTCATTGGGGGGGGGGGGGGGAGCTGTCTACATCTTTGCATAGAAATCAAATTTAAGAATCATTCGCACAGCGGCCAGATCGCCTTGTGTGATCCACACTCAGTCCAGCGCTCTTGATTAAAAACATTAGCCCATTCCTACGCCCCAGGATCAAAAAGCATACAGACACTTTTAATTAAAGCTTCAGCCCATTCACTGCCCCCCGCATCAATACAGCACTGGTCTCCCCCCCTCCTTCCTGCAGCCACACTGGGTCTCATACTCCCAAAAGCTCTTTTACTTTTCTTTCTTGGCTCTGACACAATACATTGAGCTTTCGGAGAATCGCCACCGGACCATTTAAAAGTCAAACAGCGCGTGAATCAATAGCTCTGCCGGCGGCGAACGACTGGCTGGGCAGGCAGCACGTTGTGCCCAAGTAGATGCTGGCAGCTAGTGAAAAGGGGGAGGGTGTCAAGGCAACCTGTCAACCAATGAGGTTGAAGAGGTATAAAGGGGGCACAATGGCAACCAATGAAGGCTGGCACTGAACTGACACACAGCACTTCCGGCTGTCATCTTGTCTTGACATAAAGTCAAGCAGAAAGAACAATACTCGCTGGCTGTGACGGAAACAGCATCCTTTCTGTGGGTGGGCTTTGAGGTGTCAAAAAGGTATTTTGCTCAATTTTCCATTTACCTTTCAGTCCATTCCAGTAGACATACTTCCGATGTTACCAACAAAATGAATTATGCTTGCAAGTGCAAAACTACCATCCAACATGATGCAGAAGGAAATACTCTCATCTTTGGAACAGAAACAAGAACTAAAGAGGAAGTAGGGCAGTCATTAAAGACATGAGCCAGAAGTTTGGTGGTTCAAGCCCTGGAGTAATGCTGCTGGGTTAGGGCACTTATGGGAAAATCTGTCTCAAATACTTCCTTGGGTACTGGTATCCTGCCCAGGGTGTAACTCCGCCTTGTGCCTTGGATAAGTAGAATAGGTAATCGGAAAATTGATGGATGAATGCACTTCCTTGACTTTTAGTCAAATTTAATTTTTGATTTTCATCAAGGACCTCATAAAAAGGAAAAGGGTAATTAAAATTATTACATTAAATTATATACAGATCCTTCATAAAGAGAATTTGCTTTCTGCTAGACATGACAGCACTGATAAAAAAAACTACATTTTTCACCTTTAAGCTGGAGCAAGCTTGAATCACGATTACTGTACTCAGCTTAAACTTATACGCCCAGTTTAAGCTCATACATGTAGTAGACTGACAATGGCTTTTTCAATGGGGCCGTGTACAATTGCAGATGTAGTTGCAGTAACTGGGGGGGAATAAATCATTTACTGAACCACAACCATTTGGACTGACGACTTGCCAATACAGAAATAGCAACATGACGCCATTCCAAAAAAAACCAGCAGGATCACATTCCTTTCAAATAAATACTTAACTTATCGATAGCTTTTTGGTTACGGAGAGACAACAATGTTTTTCTCTGGTCTTTCATGTGTTCACCAATGTACACAAACTATCTCATGTAGTCTGGGGTACATGAATGTCGACACTCATTATTCATTATTTCAAGGCAGCCATATTACTGGGCTTTTGACTGTTCAGATGATATCAGTAAATATGCCTTAGGGAGACTAGGATAGGGCCATAGAGCAATGTGAAGGTCAGTGGTTCATAGCTTAAAGCTATAATATTAATAAGCGAGATAATAAACCTTGTTTTCCACATGGAAAGTGTCAGTGAAAATACTGAATGTCAAGGTGAAGGCCAGTATAAAGTAAGGGAAGTTAGGCTGATATGGTAAACATACAGGGGTCCTGTGGTTTCCTTTGCTATACGCTACCCGTGCTCTGCATTACGCCAGGGGTTCATCTGTGTGCCACCAGAGAAACAGTAGCATTATGAGTTAGCGTCTTGTATAGGTTACGTGGCTTGTTCCCACAGCTTTATTTTTCACATGATCTGGCTGAAGACAAATGTAGGCAACGGGTCATTAATACTAGATCTAAGCTTTTGCTCTTTAACAGGCAAACATCACAAAGAATTATTTACATTACCGGCTCCGCAAGCTCTTTTTTTGGAAATGATAATTATCATCAATCTACTCTGCACACACATGGTTTCCAGATAAGCAGCACAACGTCCCTTCCTGGTAGACCAGAATGAGCTTTGTTTGCCTAAAGTGTTCAGGTGTGGACGACGCCATCCAAACCTCACACAATAAAAACACAGTTGCCGTTTCCCGATTCCGACAAGCCCCGTGCTCAGCTGCCCTGCAGGCGACTTGCTTCCAATGGAATTTAAAATCTGATAATTCCATATTCAAGGCCTGCCAGCAGACTGACACAAACACCTACAGTACGTGTTCACGAGGTTTTTCATCCCCCTGTCATCGAGAACACAAAGAACCGTCAGCCAATGGGGCCGTGACTCATCTGTCAGAAACGACGGAAGATGTCCATGAAACAAAAGCTTTTATTCTGTTAATTTGCCTTCTTTTATTAATACAGACCTAAGAAGCCGTTCTAAAATTCACTGCACCCGATGTCATCAGCCGTTTCAAGTAGGGATGGGACGACCATGAAAAGACACGCATGTCACTCTTTCGTGCTTTAATTACCCTCACTTCTGATGTGGGCTCTGCACAGAGCGTCACCCTCCACTAACTTCTCCTTCCTCATATGTGGGAAAAACTAAATTTAATTCCAGCAATCACTTCCTGATTGTGAGAGGGCCCCTCTGACTATATCACCTTGCGGCACTATGCAAAATTAAATTTCTGGAACTGATCGAATGACTTTCATATAACATGCTCGTCTTTGGCAAATATAATAAAAGTCAAAAAGAGCTGTCCACCACTCCAGCATTCACATCGTTTTGCCGTTTCTGCCCATTTCACAAAGACAGGTGATGTCGCCTCTTAATCTGCATTACCTCATTAGGCCACCATCTGTCTTCATGCTGATAACACTATTTCCATGCAAGCACAATAGTGGAGTCAATTAAAGTAACTTTTGGCAAGTATAGAAAAAGTGATG
>JABFEB020000082.1:1698595-1713202 GCA_019775895.2 Stomatorhinus ivindoensis
AAAGCCGGGTTACACCTGCGGTGGGGGGGGGGGATGGTTACACACTTGTACCATTCCATCAGAATTTAAATATGACTGAATATACCAAAGCTTCAGTCATTTAATATATCGTATCATTTACTTTTGAAGACTTTCGCTACAAAGACCTTATACTTAATTCCATTTTTTCACTGCTAATTCAAGGAACTGCATTCCTCATTCAGATTCCTGCACGCTGCCGCAAGAGAGACACCCTCCCATCTCTCCCCCGCCTTACCTCGACATGTTTTCCGCGATGCAACCCTGGCCAGGGTAACCTTCTCCTCTGGAGGACAGAGAGTTCTGTGACAGACCACGTCGGGCCTTCCAGGTCTCCATTAACGCCGTTACGGGGGAAATTAAATTTAGCAAGGGGTTTGTCTGGTCCCTGATGTCATGCCGTGAAAAAGACATTGTTCCTTGTGCTCCGATCTGGTAATGAAATGAATGTCCACCTGAATTAACTCCAACAACAGCTGGCGTCTGAATGGTATTGCCATCTTGGTAGTAGCTGCCATCGTTACACTCCTGCTTAATCCCTTTCGGCAACACACTATTTGGAAAAACACCAGGCTCATAGTTGCCATTCAGCGAAGAGATGGGAGGTCCTAATATTCCAGAAAGACTATATTCATCCATATTGTCTCTCAAGGATAAGTAAGTGGTCTCTGTTGTAGAATAAAGGTTTAAAGACGACTCCTGGTTGCGGTAATGAGGATTCAAACACGTCATCTCTTTGTTTGGCTCGGTTTTAACCTGAATGGGGAACGTGGAGTTGGCCGTGCTCCCCTTACTGCTACCCAGACACATGCTTCTGAAGTTGGTGTCTGGCTCATTCTTTATGAACTTCACCATGTCCATCTGGTCTAGGCCAACGTTGTATAGCTCTTCTTCGACACACTCAACCTTCGGGAACTCGAAACCTTTCAGGTCTTGGTCTCTCTCCACTGGGCTATGGATGTCACTCTGCACGAGGCCCAGTCCACCAGCGGGGCTGGAGACGGGAAAACCCGGCAAGTTCCGAGGACTTGACAGAGCCATGGCGCCAACGCTCCCAGGACTGGAAAGCGATGCTCTCATGTTACCGCTGGCAGTGTTGTTGCCGGCTGGGCTGGACACAGACGACCTCACGGTAGCCCCGCATGAGAGTGGTGACTTAACACTGCTCATGCTTTGAGGACTGGAGATCGGAGATCGCATAATGTTGGGTGGGCTTGAGTGGGGGGAACCCATGCTAGCTGTGTTAGCTGGGCTACAGGCAGTGGGGTTTCGGGGATGAATGGCGGCAAGGCCTGGGGTGGCTCCTGACTGGCTGATCGGGCTGCTTAGGGTGGGGCAGGTGCTGCCAAAGTAAGTGGGGCTGGTGGTTGAAGACACCATGGCGTTACTGGCCGGACTGGCTGCCGAGTTGCTGGAGTTTGCTGGACTTCCGCTGAGCGTTCCGGCCAGGGCACCAGAGCCCGGTAAGGCCCCAGAAGCGCATTCCACTGACAGGACATTTGCTGGATGGGACGCAGCATGATAAGATGAAGGTGGGGATTTCAGCTTTGGACTCTTCGTTGACAGGTCCAGGTTGTCTTCGTGGTGTTGCCCACCAGCCGGACAGAGGCTACTGGGGCTGCAGTGGCCCGTCTGGGATGGCTGCTGGGCTATACCATAGTCAACTTCCCTCGCTGCATTCATGTACAATCCCATGGACTCCGCCACCGTTTTGGAGAGCTCCTTCGAGTCCATTTCCAGTTTTGTGCCTGCAGCAGAGCCGCTGAAGCTCGGAAAGACAAACTGCTGATTCTGGCTGAGCACAGAATGGTCCATCTTGTCCCTACCACCCTCTTTAAAACCAAGTTCTGGGGCAGAAGGGCGGCTGGCATTTGCCGGGTCCATCAGAGCACCGGTCCTGGCCTGAAATCCTCGCTTTGCTGCATCACAGTAGTCTGCTTCATTAGGCCCTTGGACCCACCTACACTGGGCATCCGGTCCCTCAAACAAGCTGTGATATCTTTTGGTCTCCATAACTTGATCACTAACATACCTGACAGAAGGAACAAAGAAAAACTAAACTTAATTTTGATAATACATTGTGAATTCTTCACATTTATAAAACACTGATGTTTCTGCAATAAAAATTAACTATAAAAATATGCAGTAAGGCCTTTACTTCCCAATTAGTGAAAGGAGTTAAATATACCTTGCTTAACACATGCCGACTTAAAGTTGTCTAAGCATTACAAATCTGTGTTCATTTTGCGATAATAATTTAATATGATAATTTAAAAACTTGAAAAACATCCTTGCCTGCTTTTATGAAAATGCCTTCGTGTTGGTAAGAAAATTATATTTTATTTAAGTTTATTTATTATTTATTTATATGATAAATACGCTTTTCCCCCAGGAGTTGTACCGGGAATATATGATATAAATACTAAAATTTAATCCACACTAAAATTTATGTGACACGTTCCATCAAAACACAGGCAAACAAAACCTGCATTAAAATGGTATCGTTGGAGATTTTTACGACGGACTTAATGTAGTAAAACTTTTCGTCAGTGTCTCCTTGCTTGTGCGCTTGCATATTTAAAGTATCTGATGGGTGGGACGGCGTTGTGCGATCAACGCAAAAGAGCTCGCACGTAAACGGGGCTGATCACCGACCCCGGTTGTCTGACTTTTCCTGCAATCTGTTCGCTTTGGATGAATCGTTGTTATCAGTCTTCTTACTAACATTTTCCCTCTCGTTAAGTGAATTATAGACGTTTCGGGGAAATTGTGGCTGTCGAAAGGCTGCGTTTCAAGGCGGCGTAATCTGCGACATGACAATATTTCCGATAAGACGGCAATAAACGTCTACTCTTGCTACCGGAAATGGAAGCTCGTGGGGGCTATCATTTCGTTACGTCGATTTCAATATCGCCTTTGGGGAATACACGCTTAAGCAACATGAGTTCACTTGCGTTTGTTGTCATTACATAAACCCGAGACAAAATGACAGTACATCTTTAAACGTATCACGTGGGCTTCGGCCACACTATCCTGCCGGTCCGCCTTTCATTGGCGACTATTGGACGAGCAAGACAATGTTTCATCGTACCGCATACGGATTGGCTCGATTAATCTGCCAATCCATTTTTATCACAAGCACAACATTGCTGCGACATAATCGAGACAGTTCTAAAAAACCTTAAGCAACATCGCAGAGAGACAAAGTTATAACTTTATAAAAACTGACGATGCTAATTAAAGTGTAAGGTGAAAGTATTAAAAGTTAAATTAAAGATGACGAAAATCATTCTTCTTAAGTAAGAGTTATATAAACTTTAGTTTAAATGTTTGTTTCGTGTCTGTCTGGTACTACAACATATGTATCAAACTAAAGTCCAAACAACAGCAGCAATACATCGACGTGTATATTTGCAGCCGGTCTGCAGAACTTCAACTCGTATTTGCAGAAATAAGCATAATTAAATATTTAAAAATTGATTCGCATTTATTCTTTAATGCAGAATTTGAAAAACCAAAAGCACGGACTAGGCAACACTACCAGACTAATCACATAATGGCAACGTATAAATTACAACGGGGTAATATTATAAAATGCATTTTAAAAAACCGTTTTTACGGTTCACGGGGAAATTATTTGCCGGGAGAAAAGGAATTAATGCTACATCTTATGTTAGCAGTTAAGCTCTATGGAACTGCTAGCTTACTTCTCTTAATGACGAAGTGAAATTGCTATGATTTAATAATGTCCAGCAGGGGGGAAAATGCTGTAATAAAAAAACACTAGGCTACATTCACAAAGAGAAACACTGAAATGCAGAGACAGGTCATTCACAGTGAAGCTTAAATGATTGTTAATATCTTTCTTGCAACTGTCAACAAATCGTTGTATCATGTTATTACTATGTATTATTAACGGTTTTGTAGCTGCCATTAAAATATATTGCCATACCTAGTTTTATTATTGGTCGGTGTACTGTCTATTTATTATCAGAAAATTAATATTTAAGCCTATATAGTTTGCAACGTTTTCGGACGGCTCAAAGTTAATATTATTGATAGTAGGAAAACAATTTTCAAAAAATAAAAACAATCAAGAACTCATCAAGAATTTCCACAAGTATTTTTAACGTAAAGACAGCGTTTTCCGTCCTTACCTTAATTACGACATCCAATTTAGTCAGGTGGCCGTGTTGCCGGGCAGCAATAATCCAAACACAAATGGATAATAAACTCATAAGTATTTCTTCCTAACAATATTCCCAGTGTGCTGATTGCTATTTACTCTCCCCATACATCCACTAGTTTCAGGTCTGACAGCTTTAAAGCGCAGAAGTACGACGCTGCGTATCTCAGCGTGATCCTCAACAGCAAAAGCGCTCTTTCGACAGCCAGATTTAAATCGACAATTAAGATGGATGTTTTTGCTTTAGGTCAACATTGCCGCGGATTTCTGATTTCCTAGCTCCCCGAGCCGGGGACTGATTAAAAACAGCCTAGGAGTCCGGCAGACTTGCCTGGCGACGTCATTCTGGGCACACGAATCCTCGTACTGCGACTAGCGATACAAACTCGGCCGGGGGAGGGCTGTTAAGGGAGCGGGGGGTGGACGAGGGAGAGAGGGAAGGGACTGCTCGCTCCTAAGTTTGTCGGCGCAGGTACGCCACAGGCGTGGTATTTGAATTAAGCAGGTGATAATCCGTTTGTCTATGAAGCCTAATTCGTCGATTATGTGCAATCTCGGACCAAAAGTCAAAATAAACGTTTGTGTTGGGCAGTTCTGTATTAAAAACGCAATGAGAAATACTTTTATACATTCCTATTTTCCATCATTAAATCAAGGCTTGGTCCGCACGGAGAGAACGCTGATTTGTAACATGCATTTAAGTATTGTTTCGTTCACCACGTACTGAAAGCTCACACTAATTTGGCAACCTTAAAGGGTTGGAGAAGAATCGGCGTGTCGATTAACGAGTTGGCAAATTGACGCATTGCGAAGAGACGGCACCACTGTACGTCGCCGTGGCGCGGAATGCTAAAATGGTCACGTTGTGAGTAGTGCTGCGAGCAGGACTGCTTGGTGAATAGCATGGACATTACGACGTGGTCCAAATTGCTAAGTCTCGCGGATTCCCATAAATATGTAAATATAGCCTGATCATATTGCATTGTAACACAAATCAAACACTTGTTAATAATATCAGTCAGTTGTTGCAAAAGATTTTTAATGTAAGTCTGAAACTGAAACTCAAAGTGCTACAGTTTCTGTTGGTTCATTTGTGCGTTTTCTTCCTTTGGGAGCGTGCATGGGTATCCCATGAGGAGTTTCTTCTGTAACATATTAAACTAACTCTGTACAATAGAGAATCGCGGGTGAGATGCCAGTACTTTTTTTTTTCTTGGACTGTTCTTAGACGATTGTCTGGTTTTGTTTTACAGGATTTAAAATGATCAGCAGAAAAGGAACACAAATAGTACCTTTATAATTTTTTTAATCGTTCTGAAAACTAATCCAAACATTTAACTACATATACAGCTATATAGTATGGTTACACCACGTTTTCTGCGCGTGATAAGAGGGACCATGTAATTCAGTTCACCAGAAGTTCTCATAACTCACAGACTTCTTGCGAATGTGGAAAATACTTCTCCACCAGGTGGCAGTCTATTTTTTAAGCCAGCGTATTCTCTTGAAAGTTGAATTGTGATGTTATGTGACATCACCGTCTTTTATCTCCCACTTCAGAATTGTGATCTTTCGATCGCAACCGCTAGCAGGATGGTGTTCAATAATGGAGTGGGCTACACAGCTCCAGTCAAGACTGCATTAAAAATATATATAACAGACTATGACTTGGGTGATGACTTCTGGCGCTATGGATTTGACATCCACGCGGCCTGTCATTTTCTCAGCGATGCAAATTTATACGCTCTACATAGAGTTTAGTCAGGTTCCCCAATCAGCTGACTGCTCGAGACTTTGCAGTGGATTGCAGAAAGATTTGCCAGGTTACTGCAGAAACTGCCAAAACTGAACTCACAGCATTCAGCATAGTGAGAATTTTTTTTAAAAGGTTTATATATATATATATATATATATATATATATGGCCCATGACCCAGTTAAAAGACGGATGGATGTATATATGCGTGCGTACACACACACATATATATATATATATATAAAGACACACACACCCTTCAGTATTGCTACTATACTCTTCATGGATGATATTACTTATTTAGTTATACAGTTAAAACACGCCACTATAAACTAGCCGTGTCCACATATAGATGTTTTGTCCTGGCATGTCGCAGACAATTGTAGGTTATTGCTTAAGTTGCTAAAGGTCTGACCTTGGGTGTGAATTGTCACTGGTTCGGATCCCAGGTGGAGCCCCTGTGCTCCTGCATGATGTGTTTAACCTGAATTCCTGCTGAATTACACCGGCTTTCTGTTGAAGGGTACAGTCTAGCGCTGTAACTCACACAGAGGGCTTTGCATTGAGCAAATACTGTGTGTGACTTTCAGCTTTGTCATTTGTTCAGGGAGGATCACTGTTTTGATGGTGAAAATATGTATCTTGTATTTTTATTACTTGTGCACTGATACATAGTTGTATAAGGTTAGGGGCGGTTGAGCTTGGACTTTGTTGTTCCATATGATATTCAGCACACTTGGGGTCACAAAAATGCAAAAGGCCAGCCGCTGATGCTAATCAGGTCAAGGAAAAGTAACGTCCACAAATATTTGATGTTACCAATAAATAGTACTGCAGGTGTTGAAGCTGTATGTAAACTCATCCGGTCTTTGGCCTAATGTCTCTGCCATCTGAGGAATGCACGGCAAATATGCACCAAATGACAAACGCTAGCTCTTCTAAGCGGATTAACCGTTGAGCTGCCGGATTGTACACATTTGTGAATGAGATATGTTCCGAATGGCCGTTTGTAACTTGAAATGTTCGTAAGTAGTTATTCAACATCTTTTTAAGAGTCTACGTACAAAGTACTAAGAACAAAGATGCTGGAAGTACGCACGCTGCGCTGCTGTTGTGGCGGGAGTAGTGGACAGAAGTCGTACTAGGCGGAACTGGCCCGCAGGAAAAAAAATGATGTTAGTGACAAGTAATGGGAGCCCGATGAATGGGGGTAGCATGTGACTCCGTGGGCTAAGCCTGTGTGCTTTTAATCACAAGGTTGCTGGTTCAAACCCAGCCTCAGCATGTCTGTGGGTCCTTGAGCAAGACCCTTAACCCCCAGCTCCCTGGGCGCCGCTACGGGTAGCTGCCCCTCACAGACAGTTTGCTCTATAAAGAGCAAGTTGGGGAAGGCGTAAAAGGAATTTCCCCACAGGGACAATAAAGGATTGATTATAACACAATTTGGACTTACAGTCCTCTTTGTTCATATGTCTGAAAGTTCATAAGTAAAGGAGTGTCTGTATAGCCTTCCTACACAGTTTAAAATGGTGCCTGCTTGAAAAAAATAAATTGTCAATTCCCTTTCATAAAAAATGGGACATTGCTGTTTCCCATTTCACCACTATCCTCTTGCTGGATTTTAGCTAATCTCTGTGCTGCCTGTGCGCGCCTTGGTTTTGCCCCCCTGCGCCCTCCCCATGTTTGTCATGTCCTGGATGTTTGTTTTTATTGACATCAATATGCATTGTCTGTTTTTTCTTTCTGTCCGTTTCTGTCTGACCAAAATCTGTTTATGCTCCTCATTTATTTACTTTACATTTATTTTTTCTTTTGGGGGGGGGTCTTCTTTGTTTTATTTATCTTTTACTCATTCCCACGTGTATTTTTTCAGTTTTATTATGCCTTTATGAAAAAAAAATGAAATGTCGGTGTTTAATTGTTATTTCTTCGTTTTTGCCTAATTAAAATGCTTGTGCGAATAGTGCCGCCCGCTGATAGCTAGCTTTGGCTATGCATTAGACTACAATCAATACATGTAGCTGCTGTATGTCGTCGACAGCATCACCATAGATATCGATGGTGCTCATTCATCGGCACCAGCATCCGTCCAATTTCATGGGAAAACAGAGAGCCCCAGGCAAATGGAGAGAACAGGCAGCACCGGGCTCCTGCCAGCGGCTGGGCCGCGTCTGAATACGACTCCTGTTCCTCGCCCTTTATGCAAATGCGGCCGCACATTAACATTGTTGCATTCAGAGGCGCCGGGCCACTTGATCATGACATCAGAATTATTTCTCGCCTGTCAATGGCACAACAGTGCGAGTACATTGACACTCACTGGACACAAATGTTTACAGCTGCACCTAAAATCAGCAGCCGGGGGAAATAAAATTTAGGGTTTCATGCAAACTGACATTCTAGATAAAAATATATAGCACTATATTACTTCATGTTTATTATAAAGTGCTATAGTAGTACTAAACAATATTCTATACTAATATTAGGTACTAGCAACTGAATGTAATTATTTATTAATAGATGATGATAAAAAGCGTAGCATACTGTGCTTGTCCATTGATGCGCCTATGCATGTTCTGACCCCCCATGCTCTCCGCCTTCCTTCCCACATGTCCGGATGATGCCCAGGGTGGGCACCATCTGAGCTGGAGTCCTGCTTCAGTCCCATGGAAGGGTGACATCGTGGATGTGACCGCCGATCTGTAACACCGTGGGTACTGACTTCAATCTGGCACTCTACACAGGGCTGGCATGGAGATCTGACTCACCGATGGACTTCGGCTTTGACATTGGCCATAGTTTACACCTTTAGCAAGCAAGCCCACTCTTTCTTTTTCCATAATATCAGTATGCCTTTGCGGGGGGGGGGGGGCAGCCAGTTGACCTTGGAGCCCCAAAGGTTTTTTCTCCCTGCTTGCGAGAATGTTTTTGGTTGCCCTCCTCTGTCTTCTTTCTTTCTTTCTTTCTTTCTTTCTTTCTTCTTTCCTTCCTTCCTTCCTTTCATTTCCATCTTCCCTTTTCACTTTTCTTGAACGATTCTATATAAATGATGCAATGATTGTTGCAACAGATATGTAATGCAGGTCTGAAACTGAAACTCCACAATGCCACAATTTCAATTTGCTAATTAATGCGTATTCTGAAAGTGCCTTCTGTTGCCAAAGGTGCTATATAAAAGAAAATCAAATTGAAATTGAATTGAATAATTACACAGTAACCTAAATAAATATGCTAGTTGCCTATGCTTTGCTTTATTCCTACTTTCAAGTTCCAGAAGCTATGTGACATCAACTGAATAATATTTAGAAAACTTTCCCCTTAAAAAAAGCAAAATTCCCTGCATTATAACACTTCCCTACAGAGCATCGAGCTCTATGGAGTTACAAGGCATCTGGTCTGGTCTGCTAGGGGCTTCGCCACATCCCGACAGAACCGGAATTTACAGCAACAGGCAGTAGCCGTGGCAACGAGTAGAAGTCATTGACGGCAGATGGAGGGCTAATTTGCTGCCCAATTACCATGGGACTGCCCCATTACCTACATGTCAAAGATTAGACCCAGTCGATGCTACAGTGCTGGGGAATAGCTGCTGGATAATTATGGGATGCCAGCCAATGTGTTTGTGTGAACAAGTTGCCCGATTGGTGCCTTTTCTCCCTCAGATGACTGAAATATGACAGCCCCCAAAAGAGAACATGAATCTTAGCCCCCCCGCCCCATTCACTACCGTCCATTTAATCTTAAAAGCCCAGTCAAAGTAAAAGCCTGCATTAATGTTAAAATATATAATATAAAATAATGCTAGATAATAAAATAATAATAATAAAATATATTGTGGAAATATTGCTGCAAAAAAAACAGAAATGTGACAAATACCAAGGATATTGTCGGAAATAGGGTTCTGTTGTAAGGCTGGTGGGGGAGGGGGTTCAGCTCCTTTCTTAACTTCAAAAATGCCTCGGATTTGAATTGTCTGATGAGAATTCGGGTTGGGGAACATTCTGACAATCAGAGGCGATTCCAAAAACAGCCATTAATGACATCACTCACTTCACATTGTCCTTGGGAAAAAAAAACAGCATAGTGCAAACAAATCTGCTTTTATATTGCATAAATATATACACACACACATATATGCAGTATTCAATAAAATATGATGACAGCTTTGTCCTTGTTTTAAAGGCTTAACTCTGTAAAGGATGTCCCTAGAGCCTAGAGCTGGGCTTTAAAACGTACGCAGTGTGTTTCACTCGCACGTCCACTATCTGCTGTCCGGCAACCCTGACCAAAATAAGTGGTTAGAATATGGGTAGACGGATAACATCGCCTGTTCATTCCTCTCTATCTGGAGAGAGCTTCTTCAAAATAGCTCATGCTTGAGACTGGCAGCTCATTCTGCTGCAGTCTCACAGCAAATACCTTCCTCTAATCCTGCAGTTTCTAAACCCCTTTTTAAAGGGCACAAAACTCACTCCTAAGGAGGAAATACCAGCTCTTCAGTCTCTCCTTAGAAACCTCGATTTATTCTCCAAATAATTCAGACTGCACTATGAGGTCATCGGTTTGTTTATGAGCAAACATTATCCACAGACACGCATCAGAAAGTCTTTAGGTGCATAGATTTGAAATGAGCTATAATACCGATAAAGACACAGGAATCGCGATATGAACTATAATGACCGTGTAAGCTGCACTTGCATTGTCCTCATAAACATCAATAGCTTTATTTCTGTTAGTCATTATGGAGAAAAATTAAAGATAAAGGACGTATTCATAACGCTATAAAAAAAATCTATGTCAAACAATATTTACATTTTTTTCAGCATTACTTGACACCAGGACCATTCAGTCATTTGTTTATCTTTTGATTTATTTATTTTGGCCCTTATTGAATCCAGAAGAAATTGAATTGAAGAAATCCAGAAGAATTAAACAATTGGTCAAAATCGAATTTTGACATAGCGATTTCCAAAAGTGTTCCAAAGCACGCTTGAAAGAACCTGGCTTGAACACAACTGCTTTACTTTATATGTTTTCCTGAGGTTTCGGGTTAAATGGGGATAAAACCAGGCAATTAAGGTCTTTGTCATGTCAGAGCTACTGAATACTAGTCCATGCTAGCTTTTAGCACTAACCTTGTTTAGATTAATCATCCATCCTCCAACCGTTTGTCCTGGACAGGCTGCAAGGTGGGTCAGAACCTGTTTCAGTGGACCTGAAAATCAGAATCAAAATCGTTTATTCATCGCCACTTTTACGGGTCAGAAATTTTCTTTGGTGTGTCACGCAAAAGAAACAGGACCAATCAATATAATAAATTGGTAAATAAATAAAATAATGTGCAGACAATGTGCACTGTAAGGTGGAAGCAGGTCTGTTTGATTTTGTTTTGTGGGGCAGAAGGATGGATGAAATCGATGGTTGTTCATAAGGCCTCCTGGCATCAGGGGAAAAAAACTATTCTTTGGGCACATGGTTTTAGTCTTGACTGATCTCATCCTCTTGCCGGAAGGGAGTATTTGGAAAATAGTAATAATGGCACTTTTATTGATCCCCGCAGTGAAGCTCTCCACACATTAACAGTGTCATGAAGACTGCCTTCTTTCACCTCTGAAATAAAGCTTGTGTTAGACCAATTCTTAATCTGGAAGATGTTAAGAAGCTGACTCATGCCTTTGTTTTCACACGCACAGATTATTGTAATACACTTCTCACCGGACTGTCTAAAAAGACAACAGAAAGATTACAACTTGTCCAAATTGCAGCACCAACAGTACTTAGCACTCGAAGAGCTGAACATATTACCCCTATTTTAGCAAGACTCCATTGGCTACCCGTTTCTTTTACAAGTGATTAAAGCTGAAGATCATCAAGCGCCTGCTCACTAAACATTCTGAAATATGGAGAGGGAGCTTTCTGTTCTTATGCATCAAAGATCTGGAACAACCTACCCTTAGACATTCAACAGTCCTCTTCTCTTAGCATTTTTATAAACCAGATAAAAACGTGCGTTTTGCCCTGGCTTTTAGATAGTTTTCCTTGGGATACATTCATGTTTTTTTTTTGCTTTCAACTTATCTTAATATTTTTTCCATTTTATTATTATTTATCTTGAGTCTATTTTGGTTTTGTTCTTTTTGCCTTTTATCATTTGCACTCTCTGTTAAGCACTTTGAGCTGCGTTCAGTTCTTTGAGAGCTGCTACATAAATAAACACATGCTTGGCAGTGAAGGGCAGTAATTCCCATGGGGCTGGGGGTTAAAGGTCACGCCCGATAGCCTGCTAACACATGGCGATTCTGTTGAGGCTGGGCTTGAGCTAGCAACCTTCCGTTCAGAGGCACAAAGGCTTAGTCCAACGAGCCACACTCAGCCCCCAGCCTATCCTCAGGGTGGGAGACATGTGCCGCAATCTCTCTTGCTTGCCTCGCAGTCCTGAAATGACGGCGGACCGCAGCCAGTCACGTTCTCGGCACTGCGAATCTGCATCTGGCCCAGGAGAACGGCAGCAGCAAATAAGACGCCGCCGGAGGAAGCGAGGATGCACCTGAAGGTGGCAAAACAGAGGTGGGCCAAACGGCAGTAGAGGACATGCAAGGATAACAAGCAAACATCGCGCACACTTCTACCACGCAAAGTGGAGGCAGGCCTCGAACCCCCCACACGGTGGTCCGAGGCAACCACCCCCGTTTTAGATCATACCTCAGAAAAAATGAAGAATGCAGCCATGCCATGATTGATTCAAATTAACGAGATTACAACACGGCGTCCCACAAGGATTTGTGCCGAGTCCTGTCCATTTAATGCCAAACCTGTCTTTATAAATCGCATTATAAACCATCTTTAGCGGTCATTCAATTGTGCTATATGGGAGTCTGTTTTCAGATATATGATCCACGGTATGCTGGTAAAAAAAAACAAAACGATTGCAGATTAATCCGAAAAAGAACAAGCGAAGGTCAGTTATCACGCTGTTATTTTTCTTTCATTCTTGTTCTCTATCTTCTATTAACTGTTTTTCTCCAAGGAAGTGGGATTCCACCTAAGCTACCCCAACCCCCCCAACCCTGCATCCATATTATCACTGCGCGTCCGAAAACACAATCAACCCACTGTAATATCATCCCCCCCACTACATTTATTTTTGCATCTCTTTTTCTCAGCACAAACAGGCCATGTGAAATCATTCCGGGGAGTCTTTTTTTAAATGAGAATTCGTTGAAAATTGAGTGAAATCGAGGTGTGTTTTCTTTCAAATTCAGGAATGTTCATTGAGAGGCGGGGCCAAATGGAGCCCTGTCAAAGATTCACTTGGGAGGCCCCGCTACCAAGAGAACTGATCATTATTTCACTTCCTCTGCAACGAGGGATTTCCAGGGGCCCTAGGCAACTGCTTATTTTACCTGTATCTAGAGCCTGCCAGGTACACGTATTGTGTTGGACACACTTTACTTATTTTACCTGTATCTAGAGCCTGCCAGGTACATGTATTGTGTTGGTCACACTTTACTTATTTTACCTGCATCTAGAGCCTGCCAGGTACATGTTTTGTGTTGGACACACTTATTTTACCTGTATCTAGAGCCTGCAAGGTACACGTATTGTATTGGACACACTTTACTTATTTTACCTGTATCTAGAGCCTGCCAGGTACATGTATTGTGTTGGGCACACTTTACTTATTTTACCTGTATCTAGAGCCTGCCAGGTACATGTATTGTGTTGGACACACTTATTTTACTTATCAAAAATAATATAGTAATGTACTATTACTTATGTATTAATTGACCACAAACTAAGTCTAAACTAAGTCTGATCTCATGTTAATTCATCATTAATGAATCATTATGCATGTTTTATCCCAAGCAGTTACTATATTTGTTACTGTATGTGTTAATTTGGTAAGCCCTTGTGAACTACTGAAGGAACTACTGAAGGAACTAGTCAAGAATAACACAAGTGAAATGCTGATCTCATGTCTGTTCATCATTAATGAATCGTGACATATTGTATCTCAAGTAGCAACTATATTTGTTTATGATTTGTTCATAATTTGTACTTCAGTGGTAGCTGAGATATTACTAAGTGTTTGAGGCCCATCAAGTAAAGTCTTTTGTGTTCATGATTTTGGCTTTGTAACGCTCAGGTTGTAGGCAGCTGCCTAGTTTGCCTGGATCTGGCCCTACAGAGTCAAGAACGACCATCCAACCATGAAAAGATCCAGCAGAGAACTTTGCTTTTGGTGGAAAATAGGCAAACTTACAAAGTTGGAACTACTGCATTTCAAGAATAAGGTGTGTTTTATTTCAGCACTTTGGACAGCTCTCGGCACACTGACTGCCCATCGGAAACATCCACCCCGTTTCTGTTCCCTTTCAGCACCTTGTTGTGGAGATACCTGTAGCCACAGTAGAGTTCGTGGCCATTCTTCGTAAGGAGGGTTACCTCGGTTTCCCTGCGCTGGCGTGACAAAATCGGCGCGACCCAGAGTAACCCCGGCCCCTGGCTCACCCCCCTCGGGCCTTTGCTCCCGGGGTTTCTGTAAGGTTTGTTGACGAGCTTCATCTAGGGCTAGCTATGGGGCCACCCTTTGGGGAAGGATTTACCGCTGTTTTTTGTTGCTAGATGGCCCCTGGGGGGGGGGGGGG
>JABFEB020000082.1:1721811-1739961 GCA_019775895.2 Stomatorhinus ivindoensis
CCAAACCCCAACCCCCCCCCCCCTTTCCAGAAGGTTGGGGAGGGGGTATCCTTTAAATGGAGGCTCTCATGACTGCACATGTAAGAAAGCCGGCTCTGCGAGGCAGCACAGTTTCAAGAGTGCGAACACACATCCTCACACTTGAAGAGCAGAATCCTGGCTTGCATAAATAATCTCGGTTATATAAGAATAATTATGTTAATCAGTGACTTACTTAATGTTGCATAACTGGCGTCCAGTACACATGCACAACTTTTTCATTATTCATAACTGTAAACTCCATCTGGAAAGTGGCAGACTTGGCGGCCTTCCTTGCATTTCTATGGAGCAAAACTGTGTCAGTGTGAAATTACAGGAACTATGAAATTTGGCCAACGTGTAAATTAGTCTGGCGAGTACAGTCATTCTCTGCACATTTCCATGGCCTTTCCTGACTTTAAAACAGGTCTGTAATGATGGCGTGGGCATAACCTAGCCTGCATGTAAAACAGCGCTGGAGGAAAGCTCTCCTTTGCCAGGTGAAAGCCCTTTAAATTCGTTTTTTTTCCCACGCGGTAATGCCAGTTTATTTTAACTGATATTTTTTACTAACTATTTTATTTCGTGTCCACTGATCTCAAACTGCCTGCTATAAAGAATAATTATCAGTTAAAATGCTGGTATATCCGATGCTGTCCTCGGGTTGTTAATTCGGCCCCGAGGGGGTTGTTGCCGCCCTTACGAGCGTCCTCGTGGGCGTCCCTCGCTCAGACCCCAGCCACTGCGCGAGGCAGCGAGTGTGAGGCAAATGTGTAATTACAGGCAAATTAGCGGAGGCACGGTTTAGCTGGTGAGGCTCGCGTGCTACCGAGCCACCCTTCAGTGCTGTAGCACAATCTCTAAGCCAGGTGCGAATCTGAGAAGAAAATGGTTTTAAGCACATTCTAAGGCCATTGTGTCCAGCACAAATAATAACAGAAAACGTTATAATTATGTTCTTCATATGAATGTTACATGAAGATTATACATACTCAATATGTAGTATAAAATATAAAGATGGATGATGATTATATTATTATAAACTATATTAAATTGTTCTTCATTTCGCTCCTATTCAAATTCTTCTCAAAAGCAACGCCTTTAACTTAGTAAAATTTGTAATATAATTTTTTAAGTAATGCATTCCCACCGTGAGTTTGACACCGGATATAAAATCTTTCTGCTATTGCCCTACATCTGTTTTATGTTAAGACTCAAATCCCCAGGTTTAACATTAACGGTCAATTTTTATAACATATTTGGCAGTAGAGGTAAAGACTATTTAAATGACAAAAGAAGTAACAAGTAACACCCCCCATCCTCCCTCAAAAAAGGATGGGAACTGTGGATCAGATCAATTTATCAAACACGCATCCGGTTTTTGATAGCACTTTTCGAATGAAGGATCGACGCTACAATGCTTTGCATTGAGCCACCATATTGGACAATTTGCTAAACAGCCCAACTTGATTCAGGTTCAGATTATATATTTTAAATAACCTATGAACCATCGTTTTCCAGTAAATAGCAGACCCATTGAACGTAACAATTTCCATTCCCATGCAAATAAATGGAAATGCATTATGGGATGCATTAACCATCACCATTCATTTCTGATGAACGCGTGCTGCAAAACACCAGTGAAGGGAATAATTGTGCGAAGACCAGACTTTTATTATTTAACTCGTCTCCTCCGAATGTCTGTGTCGAATCCAAGAAGTGCTAGACAGAGCCTCCTGTTCAAAACAGAGCATTTGCGCCTGCAGACAACCTTTCTGAAGAGTCCTCAAAATGAAGCTATTCAAGCTAAATATTTTCATGCCCGGTGGATGTGCTTTTGAGCGTTAGACTCTCCGTCTGAGCAGTTTCTTCTCTCCTCCGTACCATATTCACTGTTTTGAATGGATCGATTGCTTGTTTATTTGACTTGCATAAATTACAAGCTCAAACTCAGCATATTAAAGTGACTTGGAACGGAACATAGTGAATAGTAAAAGGTATAAAATAATCTGCATATGATGCATGATTGTTGGAGATGCATGATTCATCACTTTTGCGGGGTAGGTGTTACGGTTGTCAAGGCGCAGCAACTCCACTAGGAACAACAACATCAAAACGATAAAAGCGATGAAATTCCGGATAACTATCTCTCTGATATTGCAATATGAGACAACATGGAAAAACTTGCCAACCCCAGAAGCTATACAAGAGACAACTTATATAAATTATAACTAAACCTTGTTAAACCAGGGACAGCTAACAAAAATGATGATATGAAAATATCTTTGTTAGATTTCCGAATTCACCTGTACATTGAGGACTGAAATAGGATACACTTGATTATAAATATGAATATGTATTTTTTACACATATATAAATTACTTTTCTCATCCAGCATACACATAGCTTGCCTCTGTGGCAACGCTTGCCAACTATCGTCATAGCGTGTCTTCCAAAACCGTCCCCCGCCAAACGCGGTGTCTCGTCACACATGCCTGAAAATTCAGGAATATAGAGTGTAGCTCTATAGAAAAAGGCCTGTCGTGCAAGAGATGCTCCAGTTACTGAGTGGGAACCTTCACTGAGTCCTAATCCCTTACGGTCTTGCATTGACGCTGCTCGGAAACATCTTTACACTGAAAATAGAAGATAAATCTATGACCGTCTAACAATGACCAACCTCAGTTTCTGCACTCCTTTGGGGCTAGTAACTACTGATTAGTAGTCATGGTGAATCAGCGAGGAGTGAGAGCTTCACACCTTCTGGGTAGTGATGTTGAACCTGGCCCCAGCTGAATGGATTTGCTTATCCTTACCATGCTAAGTGGTTTGTGTAAATTTCCCACCGTGTGCAGTTGACTGTCTGGTGATTGACTGACATCCAGAATCCTACCTCGTGTCCTCCATTTTCCCGTGCAACTCCCTCTGCCAGTTAATGATGATCGACGGATTACCCGTACTTCCGTTAATGCTGGATGCAGAATATTTATGATTCATTCCCCGGGAAAAACAAACTGATTATGTGGGGGGAAAAGATTAAGCAGCCTTTGTGCGCTCGAGTAATTAGCAACTGTTATGCATTTTCAAAAATCTCTTTACATGCATCTTACATCTCTGGCTACTTTCTTTCAAGTCAAACAATAATCGCATTGTAGCATAATCCCATCTCATGCAGCATCTTCCTGTTAGCTAAGCACGCACAGTTTACAAACCAAAAGAATCAGCAATTTTTTGGATTAATATACAAGTTCAAGTTAACACTTGAGCGATAAAACCAGGCCGGTTGTTCACACGATGCCACTGGTGCTGATTCGGCCCGTTCTCAGATGGTGGTAATCTTCTTTAGAGCGTTGTTTATAAGGATTACAGCATGACGCGTATTTCACGGTGTGAGTTCAGCTGCTCCTGTGGTCTGAGGGATGTTTTGAAGAGCGATATTTCTTCAAAAAAGCATCAATATCTCACAAAACCATCCATCTGCCATAACTGTTTAAGCAATAAAGGGTCATGGTTCTCATGAAAAACACACGTCTCAGTATCAGTTTGTAGTTTTTCTTGTTGTTGGTTTTATCCCATAAATTAGGCACAACCCTCCCCCGCTTTTTTGCCTCGGGAATAGCTGTAGGGGCATGCTGGATAATGAGCCTAGGGTTAGTTGCCCCTTGTCAACAGAGTTCTTCACAGGCTATGGGTTTGATGTACACATGCTATAAGATTAATTTCAAGCTGCCTGAACACAAAGATGAGGTCGGGGCTGTGACGAAGATGCTTTACGGTTTGTGTTCCGAGGCTCCTGTCACCAAAATGCCTTTAAATAATGTGCCCTGTTTCTTTGCATTACCCCACAACAACATGCAGACACCAACAGCTCAGTCGTTACTCAGCAGTAGGATATTGACGGATCTACTAACTTGGGATACTTCTCTTTTTTTGCACGTTTTTTCAACGTTTGCCAACATCGCTATTGAAGGCGGTGACGGGATAGTTGGGATACTCAGAGACGCCCGGCTTTTCCCGAATGAAATAATGATTTTTGCTCATGTTTTTATATGGACTTATTATTGCTATTATAATCAGTGTTGAAAATGAAGCATAATCAAGAGGCTAAAAAGCGTGGCTATCGAACGATAAAAATATCGGAAAACCCCACAGTGGCATTAAGGAGCCCGTAAGCACGCTTTAAACTCACAGCTTGTCAGGTGGCCTCTTTAAAACCGTGCGCCCCGCCTTCCAGCAGAAACTTTTTAAAAAGAGATAGAACCTCGACCCATTAAATCATGACCCGGCGCTTCTGACGGCGTTATGTAGACATACCCTTCACGGTCCACTGGGCAGCAACGGCCCAAGCTGACAGTTTATCCACGGGCTATGAAGGATGTCCCTCTTCGGGGAACTCGCTCGGGCGAGGCGGGGACGTCCGTCCGAGCCACCGCTCGCGTTTCCCCCGTCAACCGAGGTCCCAGCCACCCACCTCGGAATGCTCGCTCTCACCGGCCGGGATGCTTCAGTGCATCTACCACCGCGCGGATTTTATCGAGGCTCCGACAGACATGAAATGGGGAGCAGGTTGGCGTTCCATTAAAATTGACCTTGCTCCTGTAAGCAATTATTACAGCGATCGATCAAAAACTATATACTGTACATTATTTGCACCCTGTACACCTGGCTATTTCGCCATAGCAACACACCGGCAAAACGCCTCAAGGCAGCAACATGAACTGACCACCTTCTGGCCACATGTGAGCCTTGCCTCCCGTTGCCCTCGATATACAGTATGATTTCGGCGTCTTCAGAAGGTGCTTTGAAACTTTGAAAACAGACATAAGACTTTTTTCTTTCAGTATGAGAAATCCTTATCATAACTCCAATATTGTCTTTAATATAAAATCATCTTTAAATGAGAGCCCCCCCCTCCACATTTCTGAAAGTTGGCTGTTCCAGCATAGAAAAGCTGCCCCACCCCCTCCAAAATGAAATTTGAATACCTTTCTGACTCATCAGATTCATTTCATATCCAATCGTCCCAAACTCTGGTGTGGTTTAAGACCATAGTCGTATCAGATTATACTCTGTTTGGGGAAGTACCTTTAAAAGAAGCTTGAAGAATTCCCACATTACTCTGATAGGGAAAATAAACGAAGAGCACCGCTTTCTTTGATGGAAGGACCGAGACATTACTAGCTAAAACTTCATCGTCACTGCACTACATCACCGATACTTGAACTAATCTCTAAGGTGTTTGTGCTGCAGCAAAACAGTAGACGTTCCTTGCGAAAATATACAGATCAAAAGTACAGTCGATTCGACAGCTGGATTAAAATTCAGAGATGAGAGAAACAGAATGAGTTCATAGGATGTGATATTCAGGTTATACACTGCAGCTTATATGGAAATTCATAGGTTATTCATGGAAATTTTACGGGGAATGTATCCTAGCAAAAGAGATTTAGTAAATTATTAAATAAACCATCAAGTAGCTTAATGATGACTGTCAAAAAATACAGCTTTACAAATTGCATCTATATTAAGAAATAATGTCACTCTCAGAATCGGATTAATTGCAAAACATTTCTGCTTTCCAAATTTCCCTCTAAAGCACCCTAGGATCTTTGTTTTGTTTTACTTTACACTCCATTGCACTGTTTGTGGTCTTTCTGCACATAGCGCACGGCTATACAGATTCCCCTTAATGAAAAAAAACAGCAGTGAAGTCTTGGGGTCCTGATTACAAAGTCACCAAATGGGGTTTTATAGTCATGGTCCCTTTTGGGACACGACGCAACCAATTTCTTTATTCAAAAAAGTTAAGCAAATGTGGAACCTCACGCTAACATTGCTTTATTATAATTTGCATAGATTAACAGCTTCGGTAAGACTGAAAGCTATGCAAGTGGAACTGTATACCGGAACGTACAACAACTGAATGAAAAGCAGGTAATTATTGGGAACGTGATCCAAATAACTGCGGTATCAGGGCGTGGCTATGGGTTCTCGTTTGGCAAAGTACACAGATTGTCCATCCATGGGTCCTGGCCAGAACTGGGAGTTTTTGAATCGCTAGCTTTATGGCACATTTTCAGCAAAACACATGCTACCTGTCTAGCACGCTCTAAAACCTGTAACCTTTAAGGCAAACAAGTACATAAATAGTCTCGGTGCATTTATCACAGCTCACATGAGAACAGAGGTGTGTAGTTTAGCACGAAGCCAAGATGAAGCGGCTCCAAGAGAATACTTGTTTGTGCACTTGAAATAATATGAAGGAGAGTGCATTAGATGGGAGCGGATCCAAGCTAGGTGTTTGTCATCCTGCTAAACTTGTTTAGGAAGCCTACGTGCTTGTTTATACCTCTGCAGAAGCATGTAGGCAGGATGACACTTAGAATGCCAGCTAAAGTGCTTCAATTATTTTTATTGATTAGACATTATTAATCTCCGGTCAAAGTATTAGGATTTTGAATCATAAACTACGTTTCACGGCAGCTTGAGATTGCAGTTGTGCTTGGTTTGGAAGAAATCTGATTTTGTTTATCACACAGTTTACCCTGATTACTCGTCAGTAGATCGAAGCCTATTCATGCTTTACTCGTGCAAACAGAAATACTTAAAAACACAGCTGTAAATTTGTACAAACATGCTCAGAATACATGTTTAATTAATGAGAGCAAATGACGCATAAGTGAACGAGACAGTTGATATTTCATTATTCTACATTAATATATTTCAGGGATGAAATTAACTACCCATGAATGTTTCAGTACTTTTTGGAACTCAAACAGCATTTAAAAATGCATTCCCAGTGTGTGTCCATAAATTATTGGCAGAACAAGCAGTGCATGCGTAGGTCCGTCCTACAAGCAAAATGAACAATGACGATTTAATGAGGTAAACGACTGTTTGCAGGAACATCTAAACCCCACTGACCTCAACAAGCCCGTGTATAGCACAGTGCCTGTAGGGTAATGACTGCGATCTGAAACTGCGGTACTTTTGGTTTGGGGCTTGAACTTACCACATGATCCCTTGATGGGGTCCCTGCAAAAAACTTAATCAAATATATTTGATTCAATTTTCCTGCTTGAACAGAGGTCAGTTTTGAGTATGCCTTTGACCCAATCTGATTGCCCCCCCAAAAAACATACGTGCCCAATCTTGATTTTGGTATATATTTAAAAATGATTCACTTGCAGGTTGCATTTGTATATGTTAATAATGCACTGATTGTTCAGGGATCCCTAAACTATCTACTAAGAAAGCCAAGAACAGTCACCTTGTCCTGGCAAGTTTTGCAGTGTTTCCCAACCTGGTCCCTGGGGACGCACAGACGGTCCATGTTTTTGTTCCAGCTCCCTAGCAGACGTGGTAGCATGATCCACGTTTTTGCTCCTGGTAGCAAAAAATGTACACTGGAAGCCGGTCCCTAAGGACTTGATAGGGAAACTTAGAGCCATCAAGAGCACCCTTATTTTTACTAGTTTAGCAGTCTGATTAGTTTGAGGTAAAATTGAATTAGTGGGAGAAATATTTGGTGTAATTTATGTGCCCACTTGTGTACAGTAATTACCTGCTTGGAAACATCCTTTCCATTGTCTGTTTGCAACCATCAAGCCATATGCAATTTAAATATGAGGAGCACATCTGGATTGAGATGCACATCTGGATTAAGATCTGGAAGGTGAAGCAGAAGAGGAAACTGGGTGCAAATTTGCAAAGGCCGCAAAACTAAACATTTAAACCACTCAGCTGTCATTAGGTGGGCGATGTCAGGGGTTCCGCACCAGTGCCTTGCAAGATATATTAATAAATATCTTGCATTTTAATAAAAATTTTAATAATGTGATAAAAATGTCCATCACCACAATAATCACAGCCGGTCGATTGCGATAATTCTACCGAGGGGAACCGCACCCTCAGCTGGAGAAATGTCAAAATGTACCCATCAGCAAACCCCCTTAACCCTAACCCCCCCCCCCCCCATAGTTTGGGGGTCGCAGGTCTAAAAGTTTGAGGACTCGTGAGTTAGATGCATGAATTCTTTCGCTGAATGGCAACGCCTACCATCAACTGAGCACCTACACGGCTGTGGGTGGAATGCAGAAAACAGCCAAACTGCACAAACCGCAAAGCAAACATGCACATATTCTTTCTAGTTGCAAGACTTAATTTGTCCTCATGTGGCTGTTAATTGTAAATCAACGAAGGTTTCTGGTAAGTTTACAGCTGCAATGTGCCTTTTATGAAAAGATGAGTAAATCGTGATGATTATGTGGAAGCAAAGCAGAACAAAGCTACCACTTTCTCTTTCTGTGAATTAATTGACTGAATATATCATCAGGCAGTATGTGATCTAACCACTATTTGAACCCACCTGCACATCTCCAAACATCTATGACAAGCAAAAGTGCAGAAAGTTACCACAGCACAACAGTGCAAATGGCTACTTGGATCAAGGGACTAGGAACAATGGCGGTGAACTTTGGTACGAATCAATACTGTATTGCATTTCGCAGTCTTCGTTGGACTTCTATAATGGATAATGCTCTTCAGTGCAGTTTTTAAAAATAATTTATATTTTACACCCCTATTTTAAATCAATTATATATACAGCACAAGGATATTTTTCAGGATCAACACAATGCAGATGCTCCCTGGGTTACGATGGACTTACGTTCCGACAAACCCATCGCAAGGCGAAAATATCGTAAGGTGAAAACGCCTTTTAATACAGTACGCCTAACCTGACAAACATCATAGCCTAGCCTAGCCTACCTTAAACATGCTTAGAACACTTACATTAGCCTACAGCTGGGCAAAATCATTAACGCAAAATCAATTTTATAATAAAGTGTTGACTATCGCATATAATGTACTGGAGGTGAAAAACAGAATGGAATTGGAATACCTATCGTAACACCTTGCCAAATATCGTAACATGGACTATCGTAACCCGGGGAGTGTCTGTATATGAAATATTCTATGTAGTACTTTGATCACAGATACAGCTGTTCCTCAGCGGCCAGGAAATGTGATTTTCATGAAGCTCAGATTGATAATGGATTGCGCACAAATATACCACCATTAGCAGTGTTTCAATTGAAGGTTAATGTGAGAAATACGTCAAAACAATGGCCATTTGTGTTTATGATGTGCCGTTAGCCAAGAGTTTGCTACAGATCCAGAACCCAAGCAGAATATTGTAACTCAATGAGAAACATCTTTCAGTTTCATCCAATAAAATCTCAGAAAGGGAGAAGAGCGGCTCAGCAGACAGCTGGCGCTCATTGAGGGCGAAGGCTTGAGTTGTGACAGGGGCTCTCTGGGGGTCCAGATTTTAGTTCAGGCTTTATTCACCTCAGCATGTAGTTGTAACTCAGCCTGGAAGAATTAAAAGTTTTTCTTGGAGAAGTTCTAACCTCAGCTTGGGGGAATTCTTAAAGCCAGTGTGGAAAATCGCAGCAACTTTCCTGTGAAGTGAAACGGAAAAAACGGCAAGGTTTAAAGAAAGCACTGGAAACAATGGTCTGTCTGACCAACAAGCCGGCCTTTGTTTTAAAGATGGAGGTGCCGCTCTGTGTGCTATTTATTGGGCTCTTTCACCCCAGCAAAGTCATTCTGCATTTAATCCCGTGATCTTTTATGAGTAGGGTTTTGTGTTTCCTGACCCGGGGGCCTCAGTCCATTAAGTTATACCTTAGGATTAGACATTAGTGGTTAGGATAGAGGGACCATGCAGCATTTGCAGCTTTGAAATGCACTTGTTTGAATTTCAAAGATAATGTTTCAGGCAGTTTGGGGCTTGATCCGCCCACATTATGGTAGCACGTGTTTAGTGCATCGATTACTGAACACATGCTTTGGACCAGGAGCATACACAGGAGCAGTGTCACAGGCCTGAGCTGAAAGTTGATTGGCCAATGGAGCGCCTCCTCCCCTGTCACTCATCAATTCAAAACATATCTAATGATAAGGACGGCCCCTCTGCATGAATGACGGTCTCTCCAATGTCACCCCACCATAACAAAATCCTATAATTACTGCCTGCTTTGGACACTAACAATACCTGCCCTGTATTTACAACCTTTCCAGAAAAATGGTTACTCCTGGAGGACATGTTCATATATTAGTTTAAAGTCTGCATGGATGCAATTATTAAATGACAGCAAGACAAAATCAATTCCAAATGACGATAATGGTGTACTACCCTGGTATATTTATTTATCACCCACCTTCATCTCTTCTATCTCTTTTGCATGTATCTTTTCTCTGTCCACGTTACGCCTGAGAATTAATTGTCTCTTGTCACCGTGTCTCCTACTCTAGCAGGCCGCGCCGACACAAATTTCCACCGGCTTTGCGGGCGCGGCAATAAGGATTCTGACCCTGATGCCAGAAAGGAGGCATTTAAGCAACGCCTGGCTAATGCGCGACTTTGCGTCGCCGCAGATATTTAGCCGACGTGCAGCTGAAGTGAAGCAGATGTTAATAATATTAAGTGTGTGGCCAGGACCTTGGACAGCGCTTCACAAAATGAAGCCTCCCCGTGTAAATTGCAGGAGCACACACACAGTGTGTAGGATGGACAGACTGTGGGGGAGTTCAGTAAATAAATGCTAGAGCAAGTGTTTATAAGAGGATGGGGAGCAGATTGACAAGGGTACTGGGAAGATGGAGCGGGGGACTGGAGGAAAAAAATCTGTAGGGAAGGAAGAAAACCAAATATGACGTTCTCAGCATAAGCTTGGGGAAATATGTACTCAAATAAATAAGCACTGGGGAATAGAATGACTATGACTGTATACTGGGGGTGAGAGAAAAGAAAATGGTTATGTAAGGACTGGGAACAACGAACAGGTGAACTTAGTGAGTAGGCGCTTTTCTTGACCTTCCCCAACCTTACAGCTTAGCGCCGTAAAAACTGTGGCAAAGGCAGATGCTGAAATGTTACCGTTAGGGATTCTGCAGAGACACGGTCATTGGGCTCTCCTTCAGCTGTAAGTGAAGCGGTCTGTCTCCCACAAGTTTCATTTCCTTATGATGGACGAACCGGGAATAATTAATGACCGTTTGCCGTCACGCGGCTCACGCGGACGCGGTGTTTATGGCCGTCAGAGATAATGGCTCTTCCTCGGTGGGGGGGCACCGTATACATGGATGCGTGATACTTCAACTGCATATGTTCCACAGTGGGCACTGCTTAATAAACAATACAGAAGGTATTAATGTGCCAGTGACTTCAACAATGTGATTTCTGAACCCTTACTAGGTATTTTAATTCGCTTTATCAGTAAGCTGCTTCTGTTCTCTTTTCCTACAGTCACACCTTGGCGGTTCCTGGGGCCGGTGTGATTGTTCTCCGCCTATGATGGAGGCAACTGAGGTTGCTGAACTCGGATCTTTCTCCACTGCATCATCTTTCTGAATTATTTAGCTGAGGCCTCTTGGTGTTATGACCAGCCTCACCTCTAGGGGGCACCATTTAAGCTTCCAATCTAGGCTATGGCCTCCACCTCCTCCTGAAGTCGTGTGGGGCCCGCCAACAGGATCTCTCACCCTCTTTTTCCAGCTGGAGCGCTTCATAAAATACTGGAGAGCTTCTCATTCTTGACTGGGATTAAAATACAGTGGTACTTCATTTCTCAAACTCATTAGAACTCGAATTTCTTAAAAGTTGAACCAACCAGTTTGAAAAAAAATTACCTAGAGCTCGATCTGAATCTCAGAACGCTGATCTAGGATAACTTGTATGCGTGCGGAAATGAGTCACGCGGCTCGTCTCTCAGCGGAAACAAAGGTACATAACGCTTGTGTCAGCCTCAAATTCGCTGTGATAGCATCCCGCACTAACTGAATACATATATTTAGACAGTACAAATACATTTAGACAATGATAGACAGTAACAGTAATTATTATTATATAATAAAATAAATTTTAAAATAAAGAATTCTTATTTATTATTTTAATATTAATAATAAACCATTAATACGTTTAATTATAATGATATTGTTGTGCCGATTGGGGACGGAACAGAGACAAAGGCGCAGACGTGTGAATTGCAAATACGGGGTTTAATTACAGGTAAGGCAATCAAAACGCAGACGGACAATATAATGACCAGACTGGGGAAACAAACTAAAACGTGGATGAAATACAGAGGGCTAATGGAAACAACCAGAAACAGCTGATCACAAGGGGATTCTACACGGTGTTAACGAGGGGGTGTGGCACACGGAAGGAGCGGACGATCGGAGCAGAACACATTGTTTGGATACATTTGTTTTCTTACTTTACAAATTACTGTTTTGATAAATGTGCACGCTTAGATGTGTTTAGTACAGTATATGCTCTTCTTGATTTATCCGGTTCATTTTGTGTTTAAAAAAACATATTTAGGTGTAATCATTTTTAGGGCCGGGAACCAATTAATTGGCTTTCCATTATTTCTTATGAGGGAAATTTGATTTGAACTCGAACTTTTTAGGATTCGATCCAGAGTTCTGAATGGAATAAATTTGAGTTCTGAGGTACCACTGTACTCCTCCAGCATTACTTCAGTTTTATAACGCTGTCCATTTATTTTCCCTTGGCGTCTCAAATGAGAGGACCGTCCACTGCATGTAAGGTTGCGCCTCTCTGGATCTTCTCTCTCACCGTCTCTGACTTGTTGCCTCTCTTAACAGATGCGGTCCACCTTTCCATGGTATGTATTATTCCTTTCTGACACACTGCCTCTCCCTGTCTCCTCCTTAACATTTTCTGAAACCTCTTCTTTCACCCTCTGGCACTGAACCTATTCAGTATTTGGTTCCACCTTGCTCCTGGTATCCACCTTCTTGATGGCATCATTCGCCTCCATTAAACACATATTAATTGTTTTTTTTTTCAACACCCCGATTCCAAGTCTTAGCCGTAACTTTTACGTTGATTTTAATCATTACTAAATAGATTAATCACCCTTTTCGGCAGTTTTCAGAAATCACCACCGCTCTTCTTAAACGTTGTTCGAATCCAGATGAGAGAATCGAATGAGGAATTAGAAAATGATCGTATAAGAGTCTGAGCCTGAAAAAAATAATCATTTATTCGCGAAATGAACTCAGTGGAAAACAAAAAGTTATTGATGCCGAAATTTCACTAAACAGTCCGTCTCAGTCACAAATACATTTATTTTTCTTTATGCTGGAGTTTAATGAACCAGGAATAATAAATGACTGTTTGATGTCACGCCGACTCACACAGACGGAGGCTCACATGCATAATACATATGGTTATAACGAGTGTTACGAATTTAAAAAACGCTTAAATGGTTAAAACTTGGTTAAAATGCATAAAAAGTTAAGCAATTCTGTAGCAGTCAAGGTTTACCGCTTATGTGGGCCAATATAATTAAATCACTACTACTGTGTAGGCGACCGTAAATTTCAAGTTAAATCCATTGATCCATTTAAAATCGCGTATATACTCGTCAGAGTTGCCTAGCAGCATAAAATAATTTCTTTTAAAAGACTTATTAACCTAGATCCAGGCAGACTGACTTAATCGGGGTCTTTTAGCTGACACGTTGACTTTGTCTAAAACGTTTATGGTCAGCTCATTTAAGCTTATTTCCCGAATATAAAAATGGATCTTTCGTAACAACGATTAATAATTTCACTTGGTCTTATTTTCTCGGTTCTTTGCCCTAAACATTGACCAGAGAAGAACCGTATCGTTGACTGTTTGCTAGTCTCGGCGGCAGCAGTTTTGATTTCAGCTATACGAATCCCTGTTTTTTATATTAAAATGAATATTCATATATTCATAGAGCAGTCGTTCCGGCCTTCCCAGTGTAAAACACCGCTGCAGATATCACACGTAACTGAATATATGCTTCTTGCTAAATACCACAGACGCCCTACTATCTCCACTCTTCAGGGCTTTGCATAGAACTTCCGGAATACTGAAAAGACGCTTTACATGCAGATATTTTTTTCCTTTTTATTTTTCTATTTATTTTAATTTAGTTACTTCAGCGAAAAGAATAAAAATAATAATAGTTTAATGACCTAAATCCCCTTAACTGTGCCCATTATTAATATACTAGTACAGTTAAATGATATTATTCCACACTATTATATTTTTAATTTTATTGTAATTTCATGTACTTTCAGACTAGCAGAAAGGGCGTGGAGGAGCTTAATGTCCATTTTTGGCTGTTCAATGATGATTTAATATGTTTATTTATATAAAATTTATCCTCCTGCCTTCCTCTTACAACCATACTCCAAAAGAGTTTAAACTGAGCAGGATCTCTTCCTGGGGCCCCTCTGATTAGCAACAAGCGACAGGAATTACAGTCCTCAGATCTACTTCCTTGATATGCTGGTTGAGGCCTCTTTGGTGTTATAGCCTGCCTGCTCTCTAGGGGGCAGCATTTGCTATTCACTTCTAGGCTGTGGGGTCCACCTTAGCCTTCAGTCAAGCTGAGGTGCCAACAGAAATACCCGCTTCTCCTTGTCCAGTTGGGGAGCTTGCTAAATGACCTGAGCATCCTGCCATGCTCTCCTTTTCAAATCAGAGTCCTGCCCCGCGTCCGCAAGACTGGAGCTTTGATGGAATTTGCTTCTCCCAGGCCTTCAGTGGAACGCCTTTGTCCATGCTCTTCTTTGAGTTTTTGCTTCCTTTGAGAGGAATCTTCTACCTCACCCTCATAGGCGTTTCTTGATTCTTCCTCTCTCTCTCCCCTCACTCCACTCCCATGGGGTATTTTCCGCACCCCCTTGCGCTCCACATTTCCTGCATGTTTTGTTATGTTTGGGGGTACAACTTTCTCCAGCTTGCTTTTTTCATCTTCCTTTCTGCTGGTATCATCTTCCCCCATCAAACACTTTATTGACTGGGATTGTTGTTCCTCCTAATGCTATCCTTAACTTCGATCCGGATTCTAATCTGATCTTTAATTGAATTGACCTCCATATTCCCCATCGTTGCTTCTCTGTAACAACCACTGTCTTTGAACTCTATACGTATACAGCCACGCCAACGACTCCCAGCCCCATTATAGGTCCATGACATCACATCATGCCAAAGAAGTGAAATAATGCTTTATCTGCCATTTGTACAAGTCTGAGCACAGGTACACTGGGAATGCAAATCCCATCATGCTCTCCTGTGAGACACACATATGTAGCTGAGAGTGAAATTTGGGGTCAAAATTTTATCTGGCGCCCCCGGAGCATTTTGTGTGCTTAAGGCTTAAAGATTGATCTTTCTGCTAAGGACTGGATTGGAACCAACAACCATCGGATCACAAACACCGAAGCCGAACCCAACCAAACGACGAGACTTCACACATCACATCTCTTGCTGTATACACCTTGCACGTATGTACGTGAGGTTCCAAACATACAAATTTTGTCCCACTGGAACTGCAACAAATCTGTCCCCAAGAGCCTTATTTTCAATGCTGGCATATAACACTGACCTTCAAAATCTTTTTTATTTAAGATTAAAGTTCTTGCTATTTGTATGTGGTTTCTCAAGGAGGCGCTTTTGTGAAACACCGCCTTCAAAGGGATACATCCATCGATTTTCCATAACAACTCATCCAGTCATCGGCCTTTCTGAGGACACAAGGACTCTGAGAATGGAGGCACACGGGAAAACAAAGCAGGTATTGTGTTTTGGGAAGGACTACAACAGGGCGATGGTGCAGGAATTAGGTTCTGGGTGCATGACATGGCAGCTGCAAGAAGAAACAGACGTGAAACAGACGTCAGTCTTAATGGTGATAAAGTGCAGATGTGAATGAATCATGACCTGATCTGACCTGAATGAATCATGAGCTGATCTGATTCAAACCTGACCTTAATGGCCACAACCACCCCCCCCCCCCTCCACCCTCACCCTTGCCTGATTTAATAATGACACCTTTATTGATCTCCATGGGGAAATTCTCCTTTCGCCTACTTAGTCTTGCTCTCCATGACAAACATGGTCATGAGACCATTCTGCTGAAGCTGGACTTGATCCAACAACCTTCCGACCACAGGCACAGAGGTGTACCACTGCTGAGACACTTTTGCGTCTTTAACAAACTCTTCTTCTCTTGGTCTTCCATTGGCACAGAATCACCCTCAACATGTACCTTCATGTGCAACTGCTTCAATGAATGCAGTGATCAGGTACATGATTGCGAGAGGAATGCAGTGATCAGATACATGACTGCGAGAGGAATGCAGTGATCAGGTACATGACTGCGAGAGTAATGCAGTAATCCGGTACATGACTGCGAGAGGAATACAGTGATCCGGTACATGACTGCGAGAGGAATGCAGTGATCAGGTACATGACTGTGAGAGGAATGCAGTGATCAGGTTCATGACTGCGAGAGGAATGCAAAGCAGGGACATAGCCACTGAAGAATGCCACACGTGTCCACGAATCATGGCTGGAGATACAAATTTGTATCCAGAGAGCTCTGCTGTCATTTTGAAAAACATCAGCATGATACGTGACTATTTGAAAAAACAAATAGTATGTTTTAAAATAAACAGGAACTAATAGTAAACTAAAAAAGGCATGACAAACCAGATGCCTAAAAAATTACGTTCTGTGACTCGTGAAACTAATCATTATTTTGAATATTCTTTTCACATCATTCACAGAATAATTTTTATTTCCAGGCTGGATCCAACCCAAGTGAAATCCATATTTACCTTCTCACAGACAGCAACCACAACACTGGAAAAAACAGCACTGGGTGAAATCCTACCAGGGAGAGCTTCTGAGAATTTTACAGTGAGTCTGAAAATATCCTGTCAGGTGAAATTGGGATCTTTGAATGACCCCTGTCACCCTATTTGGGCTGTCCCAAACATGAATATCTTGGATTAGGCTCCAAGATCACCTTAAACCTGGGTAATGGTTATGGCGACTAATGGATGGATGGATGGATGGTATTTGATGCACTGTAAACATCAAAAGTGCATGCATGTTTTAAAATCTTTTGAACCTAAAAGACACACTGAAAGAGAAAGAGAGGGACAGTCATTTGTCATATTAACCTTTGAAATCATACTGTCGTGACACATCAGGACCCCTGCTGGGATTAACCCGGTCCTTGCTCCGGTCCTTGTGTTTGGCACGGACCAGTTAGTGGCAGCCCAGTTGAAACTGAATCACTCTAAGCCTCATGAATCTTCTGCAGAGAAGAGCAGGGAAATCAATCTGCTGTATTTTTAGAGAGGGAATGGTGAGCTGGCAATAGCACATAGTGCTGAGGAAATATGCAGCTTCACATAGGAAATATGCAGCTTCAGTTCCAGAACTTCAGGATTCACAACCAATACAAGCAACTGGCATGCATTTAAACCCCACCCCCAAGGTTCCATGCTTGCTCATGGGAGTTTTACTTACACAAAAATGTTCTGAGGGCAGAACAAAAAACGGACTGGTTCAGAGAGATCACCAATCAGATTGTAGAGGTGGTGGGTCCAGCCAATCAAATGTCTTGGTCCCGTTTCCTCAACTTGCTTGTTCCCACCTCCTCTACAATCTGATTGGTTGGCCCTCAGAACATTTTGTGTAAGTAAAACCCCAAATAGCCTAGTGCTTTTGATATTCATTCATTTCTGATTCTTGTTCTTGTCTCAGAATCCAGGACAGGGTCAAGGAAATGGTGTCCCTCTCACTGGGGAAACAGACACCCTTTCAACCAATGTCATCCCACCCAATTGTCCTTCTAGCTGTTGCCACTCTAGTTCTGACAACGCAAACTCTCCTTACCTGATACCGCACGTCAGAGTCAACATGTGGCCTCGCATCTATGGTGGAGGCACTGAGCCATGGGTTCGACGAAAGTACGACAGGAAACTACATCTGGAAGTTTATAGTGATATCACTTTACAGCTGAGCTTCTAAATTATGCACCATTTAAAAATGCCTGTCTCAAGTCCAGTCATTACTTGTCCAAAATGAGAAAGACTACTGAGATTAAGAGTACAATGTATTCAAACACTTCTGTGAGTTTTTGTGGATGTTCATATCTACCTCTCCTTCATAATGCTCTACATACACACACATGTACTTATTTACATGCAAAACAGGCCGTTTCGTAAAGCAGCTCATGGCCTGTCGGGGGGGGGGGGGGGGGG
>JABFEB020000082.1:1739971-1750597 GCA_019775895.2 Stomatorhinus ivindoensis
CCCCCCCCCCCCCCCCCCCCCCGGCTCGACGGCCCTCACGGCGGTAATTGAACTGAAACCGGCGAATCTGCTTCCAGGAGAGGTGATTTGCAACACTTAAGCAGCTGGCAGTGAAGCCTTTTATCAGAAGCAAGTGTGGCCACCTCCAGCATCCCAGCATTACCGCGGATACTAATCCAGCACCGCGATGGGCGCTAACAAGCTCAGGAGCCGACAGCCCGGGGCCAGGCCAGGAACAGCGAGCCGGGCCCACCTGGCGCAAGACGAACGGCATCACCTCCATTACGACGAGTCAGGGTGACAGGTGACAGCTGTCCTGCCGAGGACCCTGACATTCCCTTCGACCCGGAGCGTCACCGTCCTTTACCTTGGGAAAGTCACAGACATAAATGGTACCACGACCGCCACTCCGTTAAATAATTATGCCGGTTTTGCTTGGGTCGGTCGCAGAGGGAGAGCTAAAAATGTAAAACGGGAATAAAAGTTTGTGATAAAAAAATATGATACAAAAAGGCAGCGAGCGCACACTCTCAAAACTTGTCAATGCTGCGGCCGACTCTGCGTCAGGGTACAAGGTGGCATGTTGCCGGGGGCGTTACTAAGGGGCGAGATAGAGAGAATTAAAAAAACAAAATATTTGATTAGGTACTTGGATGGATGGATGGATGGATGGATGAGGCAAAAATTGGGCATGGGCCCTTTAAGAGCAGCAATCTGAAACACCCCCCCCCCACACACACACGCACACACCCACAAACCTTGAGCAGAAACCCCTTCCCCCGACCTTCCCCTCATCCCCTCTCCTCTAACACTCCCTTCCTCTCCTAGCTAACCCACTGAATAACCATAACGAGCTATTTAAGCTAACGAGGGCCAGCTGGGTTTCATTAACTGCGTTACCTGCAGGCCCAGGGCCGGCGATCGCTCGCCATGGCAACGGAGGAGCTAGCCCAGACCCTGCCCTGGGCCATCACTCTGCCCCCTGCCAGCTCACGCCTGCTTGCCATTTGAATACCAACTGATGCATTTGCATACAGGCCGGACTTAAAATTCAAGCCACATTTATAAATGTATTTGTTACTCGTGTCTTACTACACATACACTTATTAGAGTGCATTTATTATTATAACCCAATCTTATGTTGCAAATATACATTTATTCACATATGTCTAAATAAATAATAAAGCGTGTGTATTACACTGGATTAAATCCAGTTGAATTTCATTATGCAAATATACCTAACTTGTAATTATTGTAATCCGGCGATCAGGAGTTTTTTTTTGGCCATGCAGCAGTTTCACTCTGCAGCGGGATTGGCTCTGCATGGCTGACGGTCACCTGGCAGAGGTCGGAGCAGGCGACCCTGTGCTCTGGGGCCTGACCACGGGCACGCGGGGAGAATTTGATAACAATAAAAAAAAAACACATTTCTGCATGTGTGCTGCTCCTTTGAGGGTGATCTCGTGCTTTATGACGGTGGCTGCGTGGACACATCGCGGATAGGTGACCAGGCACCAGGTCCACTCTGAAAAAATTAGAAAATGGAAAAAAAACTAAATGGCTATGTATCCTTATTTATCCATAAACTCATTAAATGAGTCTTTTAAACACCTATATTTTAGCAGCAGTAATTGACTGATTTGACCCCATGGCTTGGAGTAGAACAGAGGTAAATGGTCCTGTCCTGGTTTTATTTCCAAATTTCATTTCCTGTCATTCTAAGTAAAACTAATGAAAATTCTTCGACTGCTTGTATCAGCAGCTGGAAAGAGAGTGACAGAGTATTCCCGTGTTTTTCCTGAAATTGCCTCATGTTCGCTTCACAACGACAAGGAACACATCTATGGACATGTGGCAGTGATTGAATAACGATGCGAGCAAATTGGTGCTATGAAGGCACAGGAAATCTGATGATATGCAAGATTTCGGCGACATAATGGAACTCAACAACAGATGGATCAGGAGAGAAAGAGATTAACATGTTTGTGACAGAAACAGTACTGAATTTAGTTGTCAGTAATAGTGTATAACCGACTGGCATTGACTCAGGGTTCTGTGGTTACTTGTCGTGAACTGTAAAATGCACATAGGAGGGTGTTTTAATCAGGAAACCCTCTTAACTGCTGCGGGGTGTTAAGTAAATTTCTTAGGAACCGTGATGTATTCCCGATAGTCAGTGAGAGTCTGATATCTAACAGGGAATCATTCTTTAAAAAACCATACTTTCTGAACAGAATACTGCACAATAGTTATACAGAAGGAGGGATGCGTCTCCTAGCAACTATAGCAGCTATCCTTTCGGGGAACGGATGGAGCAGCCAAGTAATCCCATTTGCCCGGAACGAAAAATCTGCATTAAGGAACAATTATTTCCCCCGACCCCACATATGTAAACGTGAGGGCGTGCTGGAGATGACACGCTGGCTATCGCGCGCCATGCAGGACCAACTGAAGCACTGTGCCCGGAATAGGCGCTGTGGCGCCACGGTGAGTCCGGTAAGACTTCCACGGGGTGACACCTTTCCTTCAGCACAATATTCTGCAGATATGAATAACGATGAGATGCGGACGCGAGCCTGAGTGCGCGAGCCTCCGCGGTTGGTCAACAGCGCCATCTGTTGCCCGCGTTGCAAATAATTCCCCCTTATTGTGTTCCAGAGGAAATAGGTTGTTAATACCTTTGTATTATAATAAATCACTTTCACCCATTCACCTAACCTATAATAAGTCTTATTAACCAGTCAATGTATTAATTGCAGGCAGCCTACAAACCTGCTTATTGTGATCTGAGAAAAAAGGGGGTTTACTTTTCTTATAATAGCAAGAAGTGCCCCTCCATACTGGTTTAATTCGTGACTTTGATTTATTATCCTACAATGTCTTACAGTGCCGCACAGGTGCACGAGGCGCCTTGCATAACTTAGATGCCCTGCAGGCATTGTTATCTTAAGCGACTTTAAGAGCAGATGGGATGGTGGAGCAGCGGGTAGCCCTGGTTCCTCCGGGTTAAAATCGAGCCCCGGCTCTTTATGCCTCCTGATCACCTGCTTTCCCCCTTACCCGCAAAAAGTGCTCTAAAGGTACATCAGTGAATCTCGGTTGACCTGAACAGGTGAATATGCTTACGTACGTCTTTCTAAGGAAACCTTTAAGGGGAAACTCCATCTGTTTCTCTCTTTTTTGTAATTTTGTTAGCCCATTAATTAAACAGAGAACGGGATGTCCCCACTAACACAGGAATACAACCCCCGCCCTCGCTCTCTTATGTAAGACCATGTCCCCTCTATTGGACTAACATCCTGTCACGTGTCCCAATGACCGCAATGAATCCTGTGAAAGACTTTGTATCACCACGACCAAGCCTGGATATGATTATCAAATTGAGTGCAAGATTGCCAATTCTTACGCATCTGGCGTGATACTTACGTAGTCATACTCCGACGCTCACGCAAGAAATCTTCCGGCAGATCTATTTTATTCCATTATAAACATAAAATTAGCTACATCAAAAACGTTGAGGGCAGTGTGCAAACCTTGCAGACTATTTACAAGTTAATACAACTGTTATATACATGCAAATAGCCTATGTGTGCAGACTTGTCTCGAATTGAATATCTCACGCCAGCCAGCTGGTTGGTGACAGCGAGTGACCTTATATAGTTTTTAACTTTACCCCATATAACCGGGCATTGAATATATTTAATCTGCCAAAATAGGGAACTGAAAATCACTGAACACACGCCAACTTTGGAAACCACAATGAGTTCTTAATAACCTCTAGTTATGCATTAATGGACTGAGGTGTTAAAAAGGCCTTTTTGGAGTTACTAAAATTAAATGGCTGACATTGTGATCTTTAATTCACAGGAATACTTCTCTCATTTATAAAAAGACGCTACTTGAATATGCTCCAGAACATTGTAGTGTACTTGGGTATGTTGGCTCCCTCTTCCGTCGGTATTAATACTACAGGGGGAAAATTCATCTCGATTGGACTCATCTTCGCTCATTAGTACTTGAAATTTTAAGTCAAATTTAAAAACGTGTTTCTTTCCCAGGCGTTTTAGTCACTTGTAGTCGGCTGTCTGTTCTGTCTTGGTGTCACTTGGTTATGGTCTTCCCCTAATTCCTTTTAATTCTGATAGTCGTTCTTTTACCTTCTGTTTTAATTTACTTATTGCTTTTTCTTTTACTCTTTTATATTATCTGTGTTTTTGTTTGATCTCAGTTTTATGTTGATATAAGTTTTACATTACATTTTCTTTGTTTTAATTGTTTGTTTGTCTTACCTCAGTTGGTTTTATTGTGCGGCATATTGGTTGACACTTGACTTTTAAATGTGCTATAAAGATGGCTGATTTGACTTCGCTCACGAGGACTTGAAATAGATACGTTTCCTAACAGTGGACTCAGTATAGATCTTCTGTTGTTCTATATTTCCTGCATAAACCTCCCAAACCAATCACAGTGGAATTCACTTCGGACCAGAATCTACCTTGACGGTCGGTCAGGCCTCCCAAAGTTCATGCAATGTGAAAGATGGGAGCCGTTGGTAAAGCGGTTCCCTCTGATGGCCAAACACCCCAAGTCGGAGGTAACCTACTGTAACAGAATTAGCGCAGAATAATTTCAGACGTGAAATCAGGTCAGTGACCTACATCGTATCAGACACGCTGCTGTGCCTTTCATTAATGCGCAGGTTGACGGCTCTGTGCTTAAGCCGGAGGCAGTGCAGTTTCGCTCTCCAGCTGAGATCAATAATGTCTCTTTTATATTTTTTGAAGTCATCACTACTCCTCCCAGTTTGACACCCCATCAGATCGCTGCATTCGCACTCAACCTTTCATTGACAGGTTTGGTCAACCTGCCTTCTCTAATACCAAGAAGATTATTGCTGCTTTGACTAACACAGTTTGCAACTCCACGTGATTAAAATCGTATTTCATCATCTATTGTGATATTTCTGAAATTAAGGTCAAAAGAATAAGAAGAAGAAGAAAACAATTATTAAAAACAGACCATGGAGTAGTCTTCAATGTCAGATTTGGAGACCCAAGGGAAAAAAAACGAGAAAAAAAATGAGCCGAGCCAGGTGTTTTAGTGCTTGCTAGAACAAAAATATGTTGTCCCTTGGGTCTCTGGGGCGGGAAAACGTAAGACTGGAATAACAATATACGAAAATGTATTATTTTGAAAACATGCAATTTCTTTCCTTGCAATTACAATATCCGAGCAGCAGGTGGCGATAATGCACAGTGTAAAAACTGGAAGTCAGAAAATGGCCAATTGTTAAAACGCTTTCTGACAGTGAAATAGTCGAACTTAGAGAAAAATCCTTTCATGCTAAACGACGGGGCCATTAGAAGCACTAATTAACGATAGTGGGTGACATAACACAAAACATATCAACAACAAAGGATAAACTTGTGTGGTTTTTAATGAAGATAATTAGTATTCATCTAAACATGCGTTCAGGATTCAGCCAGTCAGTGTTTATAGTCTACAGCTGGTAGACCTCAACTTAATCCATCTTGTTTCATCTTCTACTGGCCAGACAGTTTCTCGAATTTCATTATGGCTCGACGCTATTCATCTGTCCATTTTGAAAAATGGGCATTTATTCAGTCAGGATTTTGGTGACCTGATCTGTAGCCTGTCTCTGCGAGGTTTGGGTAGAAGACGGATAACCACCCCCGACAGGAGGCCAGTCTGTTGCTGGGTATTCTTACATGCACACAGAGATTCACTTACATGCACTTGGTATGACTGATGCTGTGTGGAAAAAAAACAGCATCCCACATTTCGCCATAACTAACAGCCAGTGGCACTAATCTGAGTGTAACGGGGGCAGGAACCGCGCGCAACGGTACCCGTATCCCTGAGCGACCCAAAATGCTATTCTGTCACGGTGACGGTGCCCTTAAAGTAAAGACATGGGTTAACACTGATGCCATAATAGGAAACGTGAATGCACGATACAGCGACACCATGAAATATTCACGAGAGGATCGGGACGCAGGGGGTGGGGGGGGTACTGTTCGCTCTCAAACATCGTGCTACTAGTCATACACACATCCTGCTTATCATCAACACAAAGGAATCATAGGAATCTGTACCCCTTCACCCAGTCCAATGAGTCAACACGTGAATTCCACAGATAGCATCATGTTTCTGTGTTTTAAAAAAAGCACAGTACATATACAGTCTCAGCAAAAAAGGGGACCAGTTTGTACCTTCGTCACTGGTCTTTTAAGGTAAACAAATGGACCCCCCAAGGTACAAACAACATTAATGTGCCCCCAATGGTACAAAAATGTCGCTCAGTGTCTATTTTCACTTAAAAGGTACAGCTACCTACAGCTAACGGTATATTTGGCAGACCCTTGAGGGTACAGCCTCACAAGCAAAGGTACAAATTGGTACCCTTTTTTCTGAGAGTATCCAAGTCACAGCACACCGACATCCCTGTCTACCTGGTGTTCCCAACAGCTTGGCTTCCGCCCATTAAATTCGGCCATAACCTAAGATAACATGGAAAGAATGTGTTAGAAATGCATCCAATTTCTGTTATCTCAACTGCGACATTTCGACATGCTGTCATTACACGAAAAAGGGGGGGCTTTAATATTTCATTCATCCATTTCCCATTCTGCTTATCCATTTGAGGGACCACATTCTCCTTTGGCATTCAGTCTACACCTTTTTTTCATAAACCCAATTTAACGAGAAAAACAAACAGGACCAAAAGCTTCCCCAAAGGCGCACTCACTCACAGCTTCTCCGGCTGCCATTGTTATCTGCAGTCCCCTTTTAAAATGTCAAACCTCTGGATTTCCTGCTTTTTTTCTGGGTCTAAACTTTGTCCTGGATTGTATGTATAAGGTATAACCACCTTAAAGCTGCAAGGCTGGACTAAATGTACGAATATCAAGATCAAAGTGATACTGTTAAATAGAATTAAACCCATGCAGTCTGCATGCTAACAGACCAGGCATTTGCTGTCAGGATGTTTCTGACCTAGTTTCTGACCCCAAAAGTCACCTGATGTACGTTTAGACCAGAGACAGCACGAGTTCAGCAGTGACAGTGGTAGGCTGGTACTTCTCAGTGTCTGTCAGAAGAGTCATTTTCATGTCACCGAAGATGTTTTAATACTACGATAGTTTTCTAATCTCTTCTTTGGAGGTCAACAGAATGACTCCTCACTGATAATGGAGAGTTGTTGTTTGGCTCAGATAACCCTTGCATCCACATACTCTTTCCATGTTTTCTGGTTTATGGTGGACGCTTTCCGACTGTACATTATCACTGACCAAAGAATAACTATGCAGAATGTATCTGGTAAATATAACAGATCTGAACACTGCATAGCCTTTCTGCTTTGTATGACTGACTTTGTAACAAATGAGCCACATTTAATCGCCTTCATCTGTGTCTGTGGTGACAGAAATACTCTGTTTATGCTGTCTAGATATTCATGTTTGTTAATGATATGTGGAACCTAGTGATTTGTGGCTTACAGCCAGAATGCAAATAAAGAATTTTTCCACATAAATAATTTGGTGCTTTGGCACACTCACCTGCACATTACAGTTATACCATTTTTCAAAAGGCTTTTATATATTTAATTATTAATTATCACTAAGGTGTTCTGAATATTGCAATGTGGTTGTTGTGGACAAACATATATTTACTATATTTCACCAGATAATTTTGGATATATGCGGCTTTTATAATGAAATAAAATGTGTTTGCCACACATGGTATGTTCCAGAATCTTCTTCATGAAAGCAGAATCCTGTAAGCAAAACAGAAGAGCGGCGAAAACGTACATATTACATTAATTAGTATATTTTAGGGCCAGTGGTGGCCTAATGGTTAGGGAAGCTTATTTGAATCCACAGCCAGCCAAGTACCACTGTGGTACACTGTGTAACATACGACGCCCACCTACTAAATAAAATAGCTGCTACGTTACATTTGGGTTGAATAGCGACCCCACATTTTGTTGTTCTATCGTGTGTCTACAATGACACTTGTATCGCACGTTTTCAGTCTATTTTGCGGCGCTGGAGCGAAAAGCACATCAAGGTCTAATATTCTTAAAATCAAGTGCGATTGGAGGGGGGTGAGTGGTTGTAAGTGGCTCCCTTTTGCGGTTCCTAGTGCCAGCGATCACGCAAAACTTACCGAGGGGACACCCCCGGCCGGCAAAATTTACCCTCCGCCATTCCCCCGTTCGAGCACCTGCCCCTAGAAAAGTCTCTGTATGGCAACGTGCTTAAACTTCATTAACCACAACCGACCCAGCAAAGGACGGAGGGATGGATGGATCGATCGATGAACCATAAAGGGATCAATGTACGTAGTACCAATGAATGGTAAAAGTATTTCCAAAACTTTCATGTGTATGTTAGCAAATTTTTAAGAATACTTCCACTTAATTTAATTTAATTAATACATCAAGAGTTGTGATAACGGGATTCATCTACGGAATCAATCGGCGCCCAAGAAACACCAGCTTGAAGAGACGCGATTCGGAGCGGAGCCTCTCTAGGACCCGGGAGAGCCGCCGTCTTCGCCTCACGCTGGCTTGGCTTTGGATGACAGCTCCCGTCGGCGCGGTGCTCGGCTCCACAGACGCCGTCGCATAAAGGATGTGAGGGAGCAGGAGGCTGTCGTTTTCCCGCAGCAAACGTGCGGCTCTGCCCACCGGATCTCGGAGTAGCAGTGTCTGATTGCGCCGCCGCATGACTTCGCCGTTTCCTTTCTCTGCAAAAGTGCAAATAAGTGGGATCTGCACGCTTTTGGACGGCGTTTAGCTGTGAACGAGGTGGTAACTGAACCCACTTCTTTTTACCTACAGCTTATTCACCTTTAAGTCACTTCTTCGTTTCATCTGGTGAGAGTTTGGTGAAGACGCGACTGGCTGCCTGGTTCTTTATCACGCTTCTCATTAATCGTCGCGCTTTTCACCCCTGATATCCGACATGCGTCCCGGGGCAAATGACAAACCCGAGTCGACACATAAGGCTCTATGATTGGGAAGAAACTCACATTTGAAAATATCATTCGGGAGGGAAATACAGTCGCGATCCAGGCGAATTTGCGAAGCTTTGTTTGGACCCGGCCACCGGGGAGCATCACTGACAATAGAGATTCGGCCCCACGCCGTGCGTTCAGGGCACCGGGGATGTCCGTCAGCAAAAGTATGGAGTGGGAGCACTTCGAGGAGCGGGACAGGACGCATCGAGCCTCCCGGGGGTCCGGTTCGGGCTCCCAGTCAGGCTGCAGGGGTAACGGTCTGGTACCGAGCCCGGCGCACAGCGCTCATTGCAGTTTCTACCGCACCCGCACATTGCAGTCGCTAACATCGGAGAAGAAAGCCAAAAAAGTGCGATTTTACCGTAATGGGGACAAGTACTTCAAGGGCTTGGTGTACGCCGTGTCTAACGACCGATTCCGCTCCCTGGACGCGCTCCTCATAGAGCTGACCCGGGCGCTGTCGGACAACGTCAACCTGCCCCAGGGGGTCCGGACTATTTACTCAGTGGACGGTACAATGAAGATCACATGCCTGGAGGAGCTGGTGGAAGGTGAGCTTAATGCTTTGTTCACCAAAAGCACGAATGCTGCATAACAAATAATGACTTATCGTTTAATTGTACGTAAAGGCAGGTTTCACGAGTAAATAGTCGTTGCATACAGACATTCTGGACGCTATATTACAAAACCTATATAAGCAGCAATTTATATTGTACCAAATATTTGTCAGTATGTTGCCCGTGTCTCTCACAGAGATTTGTAGCCTTTTACATAACTTTGCATTTAGTATTTTAGTGCAAGTCTATATTAAAAAAAACCTATATATTATCACAGCTGACGTGATGAAGTAGCTCCACAATAAAGTCATACTTAGATAAATTGTGGGAGAATGATTAGCTGCGATATGCCTTAAGGTTACGTTATCGTTTCATCTGTATCAGAATTAATCTTCTACAAGCAGCAGCCCGTGAAATTATCAGACACCCCCCGGAGTGACCCCGCCGGCGGGGGGCGCCTCTGACACAGGGGGTTCGGAGCAGAAGGCGGTGCTACTCCTGCACGCGCAGCTCCTTCCCTTCATCAATGTGATTTATATTAATGCAGTCCCTTCCCCCGCAAATTGGGGCTGTCAGACGTTAAACGGGGGCGGGTTAGCTGTAAGATAAAAGATAAACCCTTCAGAATTACACCGGTGCAAAGATGCGGGGAAGCTGAAGTAGGTAGATGTGGAAATCTGAACTGTCCTTAATCTTTACCGTAGTAAAAAATGCGAACCAAGTATTTCGTGCTTAAGAGTTCAACGATGAAGTATGTTCGTAATGCGAATACTTTTTATGAGTTGGTCAAAAGATTTTTTTAATGATTGATATTAGCAAACGCCTGGCGGTCCTTTGCGGTGACCCAGGCAGTCACCGAGGTTTTCCTGTCCCGTCTGTCCACCGACCCCATAACCGAGAATCGCATTCCTCTCCCCCTTCGCCCGACGTCCCGTTCCCTCTCTAGATGGCGAGAAATGTGGATCAGTAGCCGTTTCCCCCAGAGGGCAGATTACATTGTTTATGGTCTACTTGGGGGGTTGGG
>JABFEB020000082.1:1798550-1809005 GCA_019775895.2 Stomatorhinus ivindoensis
CCCCCCCCCCCCCAAACCCCAGGCATCCTATGGATTGCTTTTGGAAATCGGAATGCATCTAATCAACACAAGCCCGTTACGGGGGTAACTTGGTGATGTTTAAAGTTAAGTGCATAAGAAGTACTTCCCCCAGAGCCCAGTGAGATGCCAGACAGTCCATGATGATTTGGTAACAGTCCACTGGAGTTAATAAACAAACTTTTAAAGTCACTGAACTGATTTTCACCAGTGATTTTCCAGAAATGCTGGCATAGCAAACATGGTTCATAATGACCCAGCTGGGCTACTGCGCCCCTCGTCCTCATGCATGCATGTGGCATGGTAGGTTTTCAGGAGCTAGGACTGCTATTAAGCTTAATTTTGATTGGTGGCGGCAACGAAACAGGAAGTAATTAGAGGATGAAGATGCAGCTAAGACTAAACAGAGGTCCATTCTGTTACAGCACAGCCCCGAACAGCACCGACGGCCCATGGGGAGAGCGCCCCCCTGTGGCTCTCTCCAAGTAGATGGGTACAGTAAGCACAGGTGACCTAGAATCTGCGAGGCTGTGGATTTCACTTGGAAGGGCACGGGGGCCATCACTTGTTTTTTTTTAAAGCAGGAATTTGAGCCTCAAATGGCAGCAGTAGTCGAGTATTTGCATGTGTGTGTGTGTGTGTGTGTGTGTGCGCGTGCACAAATGAGAGAGAGAGTTCATTTCCACAAGGGGACTGTTCCCAAACTGCAGGGAGCCCCAGCCGTTGCTAACGATGTCGCCATGAATTTATCTATTTCCTGCCCACTGGAGCAGTGCTGGGGAAATGCCGCATGCCACAGATCCAATTTTGCTTCCTGTATTAAGCAGACGCCCGTGTAATGGGCCCGACGTGGAAATACCAGCAATGAATCTGCATGTGCCCGGCTGAGGGGCGTGTCCGCACCCGCATCACCTGGATGGGTCCATAAATCGCAAACGCCCCAGTGCCACAGTCAGTGAGCATGAAGGACGGACCGGCGGTAGGAAGGGGGGGGGGGGGGCGGGGGGTGGATGCCTGAGCTTGAGGCCCTCCAAAGGGCCTGTAAAACCCCGGAAGAGTCCCCCCCCCCCGGTATTCGAACCATCCTCAGGCTCACTTTTTGGGCAGCCATCTGAATGGGTCTCACACGAGACCACAGATTTAAAGCTCCTCTTAATTAATTTATTGTGCTTATTGTAAAATTTTGAGATGTAGGGAAACTGCTTGTGACGTACTGGTAAAAGGGGGGGGGATGTTTCCTTAACGCCGCTTTGTTTTCGGTCCCCGATAGTGGGGGTGATGTCACTCACCTCTCTCAGCATGGGGTCGTTTATGGAGCTCAGGTTGACGGCGCCCTCATAGGTCAGGTAGTAGAAGACGTTGAGGGCCCGGGCGGCCTCGGGGCCCTGCTGCTTGTAGCCGAAGATGAGGTCGACCCACTGGTGCAATTGGCAGGAGACGAACTCGCTCTCCAGCGCCTGTGGGACAGATGCTCACGTGAGCGCACATATTAAAGAGATCGATCAAACTGCCGCCGTTCCAGCAACAAGCCGGCCGACACTTAATTCACACTTCCACATCACTCCTCCTGCGGTACCCGAAATTTCCCCAGAAACCACCATCATCCGTACAAAATGAGAACCCTTAACGACCGACATTCATACTCAATGCACATTCAAATGCTTTACAACCTTTTGGAGGTTAGCGTGTGATTTCCAACACCTTCAAGAACATGGCTAAGCTTTCCGGAACATTCTTAAGACATGACACGCTCAGACACAAAAAGATATATATACATTAACACTGCAAAAGGTGGCATAATGCTCCATTAGTGAAGGCTATGAGACAACATCGCTTTGGTGGTGCTGGAAATGCCTTTTTAATGTCACGGCGCTGTGATAAAATGCGCTGCTCTCTTCATTAGCTGCCGAAGCCATGCCTCCGTTTATGAGAGTGCATAAAAACAGCAATTGTGTTAATTTGCACAAAGCTGCCGGCACAAAGGGGACCCCCGAAAGCGTCTAAATTAGGACGAGATGCTTGATTGTCATCGCTGGCTGGTGTCACATTAATGCATGACAAACATTAAACCGCGCACTTAAACGGCTATTTATATCATTTAAATGTTTACGGCATCGGCGGCTCGTCACTCATTTAAATGTGACTTCCTGACAGCTAATTTCAGCTCGTTCTTTCCACTTGCTTAATTAGAACCTTCAATCAAAGGCCGACATTTTCGCTCGACGAGATCACGGTGGCAGCCCAGAGAAAGCTGCTCCGTGCCGAGTTCACGCGGACTTCACGTGACGTCGGTAAAGGGGTCGGCCTTGGGAACGCGTGCCATTAATGCACTTCTAATAGAGAAAGGAGGGCTCCCAGTTATTAACTCACAGAAATGGTTGCTCACAGTTAAACAAATTTTAATATTTACTATTAGCATGTAACAAAAAATGCTAGTTGAAATTGCCGTAAAATCCTACAAAACAACCCTAGCATAAGCCATCCTAAAATTATTTGTCTGAAAATATTATAAAATGACGCTAGTGAACACAGACCCAAAATACTACTAAAATCCAAGCACAGATTACTGTAAAATACTACAATATAATGCTAATGTAGATTATCCAGAAATACTACAAAGGTAACGTACGTTACCGTAAAATAATGCTAGGGTACATTTCTGTATGCTATCAAATAATACTAGTGAGCATTACCCTAAAATGACAGCAGATGCTACAGTGAAATGCTACAAAATTATGTTAGCATTATCAAAAAATACTATTAAAAAATAGCGTACGTTACGCTGATATGCTAGACATGCTAGCTAATGCTGCTATTCCCAGACTCTTATTTTCCCACCCTCTACCTTCCGTAAGTACCGTGTAGCCACCTTAATTAAAAAGCGATCACCCGTGTGTTTTATTAGGAACGCACACCTATTTCAAACCCGCTACCCAATGAGATCGGTTCATTATGCGGCGTGCTTGACCTTAGCCGGGCCCTGACTCCGCCGCTCCCGCGGCTGATGGGCGTTTAATGTGCCGCCGCGGAACCGTGTCAATCAGCGTGAGGAAAACAAAGGGGCAGCGTGTTTTTGCAGCTCCCTCCAGAGGACAACCTTCATGTTAATCACCATTTACAGAGGAAGCTCTCATGCCTGAAGTGTGTGGGGGATGGGGGGGTTGAGCGGGACATGAATCAACGCGTGATTACAGCCGACCTGCACACTCTCTGAGGACTGACCTTATCAACTATTCAAAATGCATTTATTCTGCTTCCAGTCGGGGGGGGGGGGGGGGGTTACTGCCTTATGGTTTCATTTCATAGCAACCGGGCCGCTCAATGAAAACACAAATGAAGAGCGAATCAGCATGTCAGATACGCACGACGCTAAATCATTCTCCTGCCCGTGCGGCAGTTCACTGCCTGCGGACTGGATAATGAATAATAAAAATAAATAAATAAATTAAAAAGTGGGGAAATTCCAGCACCACTTGTAGCGAGCTTGTTCAAAAATTACAGCCGGCTTACGGATTACACACCTAAATAACACACTCAACACACACAGAGCTCAATAAAGCCAGCCGAAGTCCTATGCAGAATTAGGTCCCTATGAAGAAAAGGACACGTGTGTGACTGAACGTTGGTAAGTAAATTCCTGCATGGAAAAGTAGCAGTGAAAGCAGTAAAAAAAAAGAATGGTTATTTATGCACCAATTAGGAGGCTTTGTGTGTGTTATTGTAGTCCCTGGGGGGAAGGGGGTGCAATTATTGATGGATGGAGTTGGGCAAGGCCCATATTGGTGCTTCCAGGAGGTAGCAGTCTGACAAATCTGATTTTTATGGTTATTTTTTTTCCCAAAGAATTCATAATTCCTGCAGATTCCACTTCATCCGGGTTACACAGGTCGTGCACTGAGATCTTTCTGTTGAAGATTTGCCGGAGACTGATATTCTACAGCAGTGGTGTATGACAAGGGTAATTCACGTACCTAATTGTTGTTTTTTCCCCCGAAAAGCTAAAAAGAAAATATTACTTTCTCTATTTAACATTTTGACATCGGTTCCAATAAAAACATACAGTAAAGTGAGTGATTCTGACAGTAGTCTGGGTTTGTATTTCCTGTCAACAGGCCGGCCTACTGAACAGGAGGTGATGTCACTGGAAATACCACCACAAGTAAATTCCCAGGTTCAGAATAAGATCCTGGAGATAGTCCCACAAAGCAAAGACTTAATTATGTATGCAATAATATAATAAAAGGAATAGTTAGGACTCAGTAATAAAGCAGGTGATATGCTGCTGTTATAGTAGCGCTAATTCGCTAACACTACACAGCCTGAGAGGGAGAGGAAGGCAGCTTGCAGGCAGGCAGCCCCTCCCTGCAGAATCAGCAACTGGCCAATCAGCCGCATTAACAACAAACAGCTACCGCGGCCTCGGACAGTGGCGTAAACCCACGTCACGACATTACGACACGACACCGTAAACAGACACACTGCTTCCGCAATTACAGAGCTGCATGTGGAGTGAACAGACACCTGGTATCATGGCGGCACGACGTGGCCAAAAGGGGATCTTAATAAATACCAGCACGCTTCCATAAGGCCAGATATGGTTGGGGGTGCTTATGCCGGCCAGGGTGGGGTGGGGGGGTGGCACCTGGAGCCCATCCCAGGCAGCACGGGGCACAAAGCCAAGGACAACCTGGATGGGGCACCTGCAGGGCACACACTCACATCTAACCTCCCACCTCTCTGGGAGAAAACCGGAAAAGGGACAAGACCCACACAGCACGGGAACAGCATGCAAATCCAAACACGTGACGTGAGACAAAACTGTCACCCAATGCCACACTATGCAAATAATAAAATAAGACGACGACGAAGATGAATAATATAAAAAATATTACATTTTCCATATTATCAGCAAAACAAAAGCTATAAAGCAGCAGCTGGGGTGGATTGGGGGGGGAGGGGGCGCAGGGCAATATTTGCTTCTAATGAAGTGAAATCCCAGGATTAATGTGTGCCGTTAAAGCGCAGCGCGGGGTCATTTAGTGCACTGATGCATGCTCAAAACTCCTCCGCGTCCTTGTCAAAAAGCCGCTTTGAAATGTTGACAAGGTCCCCTGTCCTGCAAATTAATCCTCCCGCCCAAGTCATGCTGCATGCTCGACTGGGCACCTTGTCTCCAGAAGGCTGTGGCAGAGTTCCCCCTACAGCCCCCCCTTCCAATGCCAAGAAGGCGTCCGGCACGTTGGTGACGAGAGGGTACTGCACACGACTGCCTGTAAGGGGATGACAGTGGGGACGCTCCCATAACACCTGAATTCTGGGTGACGTCCAATCTGGGCCCGGGAAGATGGCAGCCTGTGCACTGCGGCTGATTAATGGTCATCAAGCCAGAGATGGTGAGGACCGACCGCCTTGGGCAGGTACAAATCACCTGCGCTCTGGAGAGCAGCCTCATCAGCAAAATTATTCATACTGACTAATGAATTAATCAATTGTGAGTGCTAGAAAGAGAGAGAGAGAGAGAGAGAGAGCGGAGGCACAAGAAAACGCGGGAGACCCGGCAGGCCTCTGAGGGTGGGGCTGGGCCCCACGGTCAGGAACATCCTGCAGCATGTTTCAGGTGAAGATAAAGGGCTTCTGTGATGGTTCAGCACCTCGGGAGGGGGACGGTGGCATCAGAGCAACCAAAGGCTGGACTGAAGTTCTGGGATGAGAAGGGAGAGTGTTGGTGACATCGCAGGTCTGATCAGACACCCTTCCGGTGCAGGGAGCCTGATACCCCCCCTAAAGAAGCCCATAAGAGCAAGCCTGGTGTCACTCACAGGAGCTAAACACTGAGTGCTCTGAAACAATGAGAGAACTGACAGATTGTGGAGCCCATCAACCCGTCACCCCCCCCCAGACGGGCTGTCGGCATATCGAGCTGACGGCTGGCGCGGGGCGATGCCCGGACCCCACGAGTGCCCCTTAAGTGCCGCAACGGTGGCACACATCTCTCAGCGCGTGGCTGCAATGTATCCAGCTGGGGGACAGGAGCCCTCCCCCGGGGTAAACACAGGCCGGCAGCTGCTTCGCCCCGGGAGGCGAATTCCCAGCACTCCCAGCCCCTCGCCGCACTCTAAACATGGAGGGTCAGGGGTACAAAGGGCTTAAAGATGATGAGGTGTCTGCTGCGGGTTCGAGCCACCTGACGAGACGCTTAACAGCAAAACGATATTGTCGGCACGCTCGCCTGATGCCAGGTGGTCTCAGGTGCAAGTCCGTCCCGCTTGGGTGCTGTCAATCGGCTCATGTTACGGGTTTGAGGCTCTGGAGAGCCAGGGCCGCGGTCCAATCTATTGGAAGCTTTGTCACAGTGATGCCAGTCACCGGCTCCACCTGAGCCTTCGTTGTCAGTCTAGATAAAGAGCCCCAAGGATGCTTCTGATTGGCTGTCAGGAATCACACGACTGAGGACGCAAGTGGAGGTTGTACACGATTGCAGACGCCTCAAACATGCTCAAAACATTTTCCACAAACAGATTAGATTTTTTTTAATAATGGGTGGAAGAAAAGGGACAAAAATAAGCAAAAAAAAAAAAAAAAAGTTAATGAGACACAGGGTCAGAAAGTGTAATTCTAGTTCATAATCTCAAGGTTGTTGGATCAAGTCTCAGAATATGTCCAGGGAACTATCGTTAAAAACGGGAAAATTCATTAAACTCCTCACCTAGAACAAGAGAACATTTTGGCTCAGCAGCTAAATAATTATATGTGGCTATGACACCCCAAACATTTTTAGCATGCAACAACTCATACCCACTGACATCAATGCCCCCCCCCCCTGCTCGGAGCAGCATGGCTCAGAGCTGCTAATCACGAACAGATCCGGGGATTCGTAGCACCGAACCCGGCTCGTATAAAGCAGGATGTTTGGCAGCCTAGATGAAACGCGGCCAGAGTGCAGGTCAGCCGAAGGGATCAAGTTCTTAGCCTCTCCGTCGACCTCTGGCTAAAAACAATAATCAATCTTGATGTAAGTGTCGCGTCACATCAGGACGGCGAGGGCCTGTCTGTGATCCCGATGTCCGCGTGCGTGCAGCCCGGCGCTGGTGAGCTCTCGGTCTGCGTGAGCAAAGGTCACCCAGCAACCGACCCAAGACCCAATGCACATCAGGAAATGCTACGGAAATCCCTATAGTTGTAAAGGGGCAGCAACGACTTCCTTTGTCGGTGAGACTTACTGAGCTATTGAGACACAAGGTCTCAGAGTGATATTGATTCTCCTTCAGCTTCATCACCAGAAGGTTGTGTGATCAAGTCTCTGAACTCAAAACATCCCAAAGCATGCATGCCTATGATAAAAACACTGGTGTCACATTTGAGCTGCCACCATGAGGCAGCTACTGCAAGCAGTTGCCATGTAGTGAGCAAGAACTGCTGTCCACCACAGGCTGTCAATGGGGGGGGGGGCACGCTGTCGTTGTAGAGTGGGAAGCCCATCCAACAAAGATGGGTTGAGCTGTGACCGAGTTCAGGGACTGCAATCTTCTAAGGCTGCGTTCGAAGACCGAATGAGTCACAGCTGTGCGACAAGGCCGTCCCGTTTCAAAAGCTCCTTCGCATGCGGCCTAGAAATGCATTTGGCTGCGATCCCAAGATTCATTGCGCGAACCACCGTAGGGTGCAGACTACAAAGGCTACGCAGACCGCATCCGTCAAAGGATGCAGCCCCTGAATTCCGACGCAGCCAGGATGGGATGGGCCGCCTATGGCGCCGTCTTTTGAGTGGGTGCCGACTTAGCAAGACGCTGGCACCTACCAGGTGAAATCTCTTAGTGAGGCTTCCCTGGGGGCCACATGGGTATTGCGTACGGTGCTAAAATCCACTGAGAGTCACTCACCAACACAGAACCAAGCCTGACCTACATGCAATACTGATATCTATCTCCGTGACTGTTAAGCAAACTGCAGCAGGCATTGGAGGCCGATGGTTCACAGTTCGGCGTCTAATTAGCTGCTGTGGATGAAGGACGCCACTGACTGGCTGCAGCTCCCCCCCTGCACGGCATCCACGGCCCAAACGTGCCATTAGTCGGCGTGCGTCCTCCGATTCGCCGCGGAGGAGAGGCCGTGGCTCTCATTACGAATCTCCACCCCTGCCGCGGGGGCCAGCTGACGCCCCATAATGCTGCTATCAGTCATTAGCAGGGCTCAGTCCCCCCCCCCAAACACCCCCACCGCTCTGCGCCACCCACACCAGCACCTCTGCATGGCACTTGCGAACTGCGCCTTCACTGTGCCCCCCCCCAACAAAAGCTACAGCAAGTCAAACAGGGACAAAAGGCCCGCCCGCTCCCCTCCCTAGACGTCTCTCCCGCTCATCTCTCACGATCGGCCGGCCCTTTAAGGAGAGCAGGACCTGTCTCCCACTTCTGCTGTATGCCATTCGCTCTCCTCTGCCGTCTAACCCAAAAAAGCCAACCTAAAGCCTTGATGCTTACAAAAAGAGATAGAAAACAAGAATAGCAATGTTTACATGCCGCCGCGCGTTTATAAATGATTACAGATGCTGCTCCCCCAGTGCATCATCTGCAGTCGCTGCTCTGAGCATCGAGGCGTGACTAGCATTGGCCGGTAGCTTCGGTTCCTAAGGACCATCCACCCGCTCCAAGCCCCCACCCTGCCCTGTCGGCCGGATTGGTACGGCGTATCTGCACAAAGCTGGAAGCGCCGCACGGGCCTGAGGCTGATCGATCCGGTTCGCTTCCCAGCCAGCCCTAGGGAGGATACGGGAATCCGTGGAGGACATGGAGCGGCGGGATGAAAGAGGGAGTCGACACGGACAGGATGCAGCTTCTCCCGGATGGTTTGGCGCCGTATTCATGCGCCGAGCCCGGTGCCCCCCCTCGCTGGCTGAGCCAGAACGTCAGGCAAACCGCTCTGCACTCTGATTAACGCGGCGCTGTGCTGGGCTACCGTACGGGGCCTAATTAGCCCCGGCCGATACATCACCAGCCCACGGTGCCACAGCAATGCTGCCCACCATGAGACTCCGGCGGCCACTGCCGGGACGGGACGGGCTGCATCGGGCCTGCCAGCCGGCGAGGGAGACAGGGGGCCCGGGAGTTGATTAATGACGGAGGCCGAGGCAGCATCAGCGTCTGATTAGCGGCCTGGGACGGGTCACGGAGCAGAGCCCCCGGCGTCTCCAAGATGGCCACACCCCTCTCAACTGGCCGTCCGTCAGATACATAACAAAGAACACTGTTAGTATTATTCTCTAATAGCAAATCACTAAAAGCAGAAAGCTGACGTTTAATAGTGTGTGGCTCAACGGGTTGAGATGTGAGAGGTGTGCCTGTCATCGGAAGGTCGCTGGTTCAAATCCCAGGTTCAGCACATTGATTTCATCCTTGGGTCCACAAACAGGGCCCTTAACCACCACATGATCCAGGGGACTGGCTGAACCCGTTTTCTCAAAAATGTATGCTGCTCTGGATAAAAAAAAATATATATATGTGTGTGTGTGTGTGTGTGTGTTCAGGGTTTTGTACAATATCAGAAGTATTAACTGTTCCACCATGCTACAATTACTAATATGAGGATATGAGGAGCAGGGCTGCTCAGCCGTGATTAAAGATAGCTCTCCCTGCGTCTGAAAAGCGGGAGTTTCAGGTAAAGGGAAGGTAACAAGGCTACACAGGAAAAAACAGTGTCTGGTGGCATTAGCATTTGGTGCTAAGGGGAGGGAGAGGCTGTCAGGGGAGTGTGCGTGGAGACACGCGCGCGCGCACGCACGCACACACACACACACACACCAGTGACACGCATGCACACACACGCCAGTGACACAGCTCGTCTTACCAGCTTGTTTATGCGCACAAACTCTTCTGGGGTTTTGGCCCACGGGGGTAGCTCGACGTCAGAAACCACCGTGCCGTCGTCCATCACGCCCAGGTTGTAATTATTAGAGTTGACAAACATCTCGGGTAGGTAATAAAACTCAGGGATCAGCTCCTGCAGGGAAGAGGGGGGGGTGAGCAGAGAAAAGAGGATGGGCTTTATTTACGAGTCGTGTTTCCGTAGTCTTGAAGGGGTCCTGCTGAGGACTCCGGGGTGAGGAATAGCCCAGTCGCAATCCAGCCCCTGCCAGGGAGCTACATCTGACACCAGAACGCCTTTGTGGCCTTTGCCCATCCGCTGTGGTTTTCCGTAAAACCTGGAAATTCAAAATGGCAAAACGGGAACCGGAAAAGATTTGGAGCACGGCAAGAATCAGTGACTGTTTCACAGTACTACAGAAGAACCAGAGCATCGAACAGGAAGCATTTTGCAGATGTGGGATTCTGATTCCGGATCTTACTGGAACCAAGCACATTACAGGCCTGCTGGAATGAGAATGCGAATCTCTGAAGCTGAGGAATCGTGAAGGGGGGGGGGGGGGGGACGACGACAATG